>JAFIDM010000006.1:36988165-37042037 GCA_023159025.1 Thereuonema tuberculata
TAAAAGTTGTTATTGTTTGAGAACCAGTTGCTTTGTCGTCAATCCTGCGACGTTACAGCTTTTATTACTATATTATTTTGGTGGCAGCGGTGGGATCTTCGAAATTCCCGTGATCAGATTCCGTGTTTTAGGAAGGAATCGCTGTGAGCTGGTTTCCTGTTGTTATTTCAAGCCTTCAGAACTGCAGTCTATCTTGAATTATCCTGGATTTATTGTGAATTGTACTTCGATTAAGGAATTGTATCGGTAGACAGATTCCTAATTGTACCTGTGTTGCTGAAGTGTTAGTTCGTCGTTTCCAGAGTTGGCCGAGAATACGCCGGAAAGTCAACGCAGAAGTCCCTTTGTGTTATAGAAGAAGACGTTCAAAGGTCGACTTGTGGAAGAGAAGACATCGAGCGTTCAAAGGTCAACTTGTGGAAGAGAAGACATCGAGCGTTCAAAGGTCAACTTGTGGAAGAGAAGACATTGAGACATCGTGCAGTTGTAGACTTTATTTGGGAAGAAATATAAGTATATTTTAAGAATATTTGTAATAGTATTTATCTTAAATTATTATTTTATCTTGTAAAGTTGAGATTATTGTAATTTTTAGATTAGTATTGATTGTAGCGTTGTATAATAATTGAAGGTTGCATTGTTTTATTGAGTAAATATGTCATTTTTAACAAAGGCTAAGAAAGAGGATTTGAGAGTTGTAGCGGATGAGATGGAGGAAGATGTTAGTGAAAATATGAAAGTTATTCAATTAAAAGATTTGATTATAAAGAGTAAAAATTATGATGAAGAGGTGGTTAAAAATTTGTTAGAGGCAGTAATTAAAGATAGGAAAGAAAGGGAAGAGAGAGAAATGCAAATTCAAAAAGAAAGGGAAGAAAGACAAATGCAATTTGAGTTAGAAAAAATAAAAATCGAATCTTTGAATTTTTCAAATGTTAGTAATCAATCTATGGTAGATAAAAGTAAGCAAGAATTAAAAAAATGGATACAAAAATTTGATCCTAATGAATGTGATATTGGTTTGTATTTAATTTTGTTTGAAAGGCAAGCAAAGAGGGTAAAAATTGATGAAGAAAGTTGGGTAACTTATTTAATGTCATTATTACCTATTGATATTGTACAGATTATTGCTAGGGAACCAGAGGAGAAATCAAATGATTATCAGTATGTTAAACAATTGTTATTAAAAAGATTTAAATTGAGTCCTGACAAGTTTAGAAAGAAATTTCACGAACATCAAAAGAAATATGATAGAACCTGGAGAGATTTTACATTTGAATTAAAGAGTTATTGTGAAGAATGGATAGAGGGAATGAAGGTAGATAATTTTGAAGCATTGAAAGAGTTGATGATTACTGATCAGTTGAAGAAAAGAGTAAGGAGAGAAGTAAAAGACCATTTTATTGATAAGTGGGAAACATAAGCAGCCTATTGAATTAGCAGAAATCTTAGATCAATATGATAATGCAAAAGATGTAGTAAAAAATGCCATTTGAGAAAATTTTAGATAAAAAAAGGGTTGACAGTTATTCAAATAGAAATGATCAATATAAGAAATTCAATGCAGAGGGAGATACGAATTGGAGAAGGAGAGAGAGTACTGGGAATAGTCCAGGTAGATATTCACCAAGTATTAATAGAAAATTTGACATGAGAGCTAAAATTAGATGTTATGAGTGTGGGTCTGAGAATCATTTGAGACCACAATGCCCAAAAAGAAAAGGAAGTAAAGATTCTACATCTAATATTAATAACATCTGTGAGATGAATGAGCATAAATTATTAGAGCCTTATATGATTCAAGCTAAGGTAAATGGTAAAAGTATTAATAGATTCAGGTGCTACTATTGACATTATTTGTAATAAATATGCTAAACCAGAATGTATACAGGTGAAACAATTTGGGTTAGGCAGCCTCTTGATATAGAACCTAAATGTTTACCATTGGCTATGACTGAGTTAAGTGGAGATTTTGGGAATATTATTACCAAGGCAGCAGTAATAGCTGAAGAGTGAGATCAGGGAAGGTATTTGCTGGAAAACAGAACTGTTGAGCTAATGAAGGATAAGAAAATGATTCCAAAAGTTATTCCTAGTCAGATAAATGCTGCGCAGACGAGAGCCCAAAAGAAGAAATTGGAAGTTACATTGGAGAAGATACCTGAATCTGAAGAGAATGGAGAGAAATTAAAAGAAGAAGAAAGGAAGATGGAGACTGAAGACAAGTTTGAAGATGGACTAGAAGAAGTTGTCCTCCCTAAAGAAGATGAAGAAAAAAGAAGTGGATATCCTTGGATTGAATTATGAAGAATTTGCTGAACTACAGAAGAAGAGTAAATCATTAAGTACAATTTGGGAGCAGTCAAAAGATCAAAAGAAGAGGCTAATAAAGAAGGTTATAAAGAAGATCAGATATTATATAGGGTTACAGCTGATAAAATTGGAAATGAAAGAAAACAAATTGTTGTACCACTAGAGTTGAGATCAAAAATAAAATCATTGTGTCATGAAGGAACTTCATCACATTTGGGGACCACAAAATCTAAAGATAGATTGGCTAGATATTTTTTTTGGCCAGGATATTTCAAGGAAATGGAAGAATTTGTTCGCACCTGTGATGTTTGCCAGAGAACTGGAAAGCCTAATGAGAAAAAAAAGGCACCCTTGAAATTAGTACCAATAATACCTGAAGTTTTCTTTAAAATAAACATAGATGCATGTGTTTCATTAATACAGTGTGTGGAGGGAATAATTGAATTTATAGTCTGATGAAAAGGCCTGTATACGATGCCTTGTAACATGTAACGAATATGAATTTTTTAAATGTTTTTTTATATCTAGTGGTGTGTTTGGTCCCATTTTTTCAATGCATGTGTTTCCTTTACCAGAAACATCAAATGGAAATAAATATTTAATCACTGCAATTTGTTTATCATCGAGGTATCCTGAAGCTGTCCCTGTCAAGGATATTAAATCTGTATCAGTCATAAATGCTTTACTTAAAATTTTTAGCCGTATGGGGTTCCCAAGAGAGGTTCAATGTGACCAGGGAACTTCTTTCAAGAGTAACCTAACCACTGAATTTTTTAAAAGACTTGGTATAAAAGTAACCCATAGCTCAATTCATCATCCTCAATCTAATATGGTTGAACGTTTCCACGGTACTTTTAAACGTATTTTGAGGGAATTATGTTATGAATCAGGAAAAGATTGGGAAAATCATGTTCCCTTGGCCTTATTTACATTGAGAACTGTCAAACATGAAAGCACCTGTTTTTCGCCAGCAGAATTGGTTCATGGAAAAAATTTGAGAACCCCTGAGACTTTGATATTTGAAAAATGGTCTGGAAAAATTACAGTAGATAATCTCTGTAGTAGATTATGTAATAAAATTAATAAATAGATTAAAAAGGTAACATGAACTTGTTGAAAATAAAGAAAAGGAGATAAAATTAAAAAGAAAAGTTTGGTATGATAGAAATGCAATCAAAAGGGAATTTAAAAAAGGTGATCTTGTTTTAGTGTTAGCATTTGATAAACCCCATAAATTATCTGTTCAATGGATTGGACCAGATGTAATTGAGAGTAAGATATCTGATATAAACTATATTGTAAACATACAAGGTAGAAAAAATCCCAATCAGATATATCATATCAACATGTTAAAACCCTATCATAAAAGATATGATGCTGTTAATTTGGTTCTAGGTGAATATGAAGATAATTTTGTAAACACTGAGTTGGATATTCCTTGTATTGATTGTAGTTCTAATGAATATGATTTTAATGAAATTATACAGAATTGTGAGGTGTCTGAAAAATTAGATATTAATCAGAAAAATGAATTGGTAAGGGTTTTAGTTAAATATAAAAATATTTTCTCTAATATACCAAGTTTAACTGATTTGGTGGAACATGATATCAATCTAATTAATGAGAAACCTATAAGAACAAAACCTTACAATTCATCATTTAGACAAAATGAAATATTGAAATTGGAAATTAAGAAAATGTTAGAATTAGGCATTATTGAAGTTGGTGAATCAGAATACATGTCACCCATGATCTTAGTGGAAGCACCTAACCGTGATCCTAGACCTTGTGTTGATTACAGAAAACTTAATGAAATCATTAGAACAGAATATTTCCCTCTCCCATATATAGAAGAAAGAATCACTCAGGTTTCCTCTGCTAAATTTATTTCAACTCTAGACATGGCAAAAGGATATTGGCAAATTCCTCTTTCCAAAAAGGCACAGAAGATTGCCACTTTTGTAACCAAATTTGGTAGCTACAGACCTTTAAGAATGCCATTTGGCTTAAAAAATGCTCCCTATTTTTTTAGAAAATTGATGGCTATTGTATTAAAAAATTGTGAAAATTTTGCTGTTCCTTATTTAGATGACATAGCTATTTTTTCCAATACTTTTGAAGATCATCTAAAACATATAAATATTATATTAAATTGCATTAAAAATGCCAAATTAACTATTAAGCCATCCAAATGTATATTTGCTTTTAACACATTTAAATATTTAGGACACCTTATTGGACAGGGACACCGTACTCCAGATGATTCAAAAATTGAGTCCATAAAACAGTTCCCTACACCTAAAACTAAAAAAGACGTGAGAGCTTTTCTTGGTTTAACTGCTTATTATCATATATATATTCCTAATTATTCATTGATTGCTGCTCCTCTCACTAATTTGTTGAAGGGAAAAGAAAGAAAAGGAAATATCACTTGGTCAGATTTGTGTGAAAATTCATTTTGTACACTTAAAGAAAAATTGATAGGTAAACCAATTTTATGTGCCCCTGATTTTGAAAAAGAATTTATTGTACAGACTGATAGTTCAGATGTTGGGATGGGGGTGGTTCTATCTCAGAAAAACAGTAAAGGAGAAGAACATCCTATATTGTACTTAAGCAAGAAATTCTCTCCAATTGAACAAAAATATAGCACCATACAAATGGAGTGTGCCTGTATTATTTTTGCTATAAAAAAATTGAATTTCTACCTGGATGGACATAAATTTACCATTTTAACTGACCACAATCCCCTAGTTTGGTTGAAATCAAATACAGGAAATAATAGTAAATTACTTAGATGGGCATTGGCATTACAGTCTTATACTTATGACATTAAACATAGGTCAGGTAAAGAAAATAAGAATGCTGATTCTCTAAGTAGAATGTATTAGAAATTGTATTGTATGTAATTTTATTATTATAAAAATTTTACCCATTTTAGTTGGGGTAAAATTTCCCTGGGGAATGGAGGAGTTGTTAAGGAATTGGATTTATTTATTGGATTTTAGTTAAGTTGTTGATATTTTTTGTAAATTTATATATTGGAGATTTACGAATGTGCGGAGTAGAATGTTGCCTCGTGCAGACTAATATTTTGTAATTGGAAAAGTTTCGATTTGAAAGAGAGGCTCTCGAGTTGATGGTGGAAGGGAGTAGGAGGTTGTGAAGTTGCTCGGTTGAGAGTTTGGTTTATAATATAGTAAGGCTATGTTTTTGGAATAAAAGTTGTTATTGTTTGAGAACCAGTTGCTTTGTCGTCAATCCTGCGACGTTACAGGACTGACAAGACGCAGTTTATTGTCGTGAAAATCATCCCATTCATGTTGCCAGGCAGAACGGAGATGAGAACGTATAAGAGCGTAGATGTCAAAGGGCGGAGTGGAGATCCGTCGCAGTGGTCGACTAGCAGCAGACTTGGCGAGAGAATCAGCGAGGTCATTACCGACAATGCCGACATGGCTTGGGATCCAGCAGAAAATAATAGTGCAACGGTGAAAACGCTGTAAAAAATCTAAAATGGATAAAACAAAAGAGTGAACCGTCAGGGTTTGACTGCACAGCGCCCGCAAAGCGCTCTCAGAATCGCTATAGATAAGTTTGCGAAAACTTCTTCTGCAAAGCATACTCTAAAGCTAGAAAGATGGCATAAAGCTCAGCAGAAAACACAGATACCTCAGAAGGAAGATGGACAGCATTACTGAAAGTCGCAGTATAAAAAGCTGCTCCAACATAATCTGCACCTTTAGATCCGTCGGTATAGAAAATGTTGAAATCAGAGTGACAGGACAAATGATCCTGATGCAGAGACTGAAAGACTGTTGAGGGCGTTTTGATTTTCGCAAAAGTACGAAGCGAGAAATCACAGTTAGGTAGAGGATATTTCCAATGCGCTGATGGCGAAGTAGGTAGAGTGGCAATGTCAAGGTCAGTGAGCTGTAGTGTAGTGAGTCAAGTCGTCACCCGATGTCCAAACGGTGGTATAATGGAAGGACGATTGGTGAAAAGACGTCGTTGATGGGAACGACAGACACATTGATAAGCAGGGTTATGTGGAAGTGAAGAAATACGGGCGAAATATTGAAGAGACAAAACTTGGCGACGGAAGTGCAGAGACGGTTCAAGAGCCTCTGCGAACAGACTGGGAATCGGCGAAGTACGGAAAGCACCGAGGCAGAAACGGAGGGCGTGATGGTTAACAGGATCAAGTGTCCGAAGGACAGACGGCCGTGCAGAGCCATATACAATGCAGCCATAATCCAACTTGGATCGAATAAGGACACGGTAAATGCGCAACAAGACCAAGCGATCACCACCCCATTTGGAATGCGAAAGCACTTTGATACAATTTAGATTTAAAAGATATCGTTTCCGAAGGTCAAGTATGTGATCCTTAAAAGTTAATTTCTTATCAAAAATGAGGCCTAAAAATTTATGCTGAGAGATACATGGAAGTGAGACGCCACCAAGAGTCAGCTTGGGATCAGGAAATATTCCCTGCCGTCGAGTGAAATGGACACACACACAGTCTTGAATTGGGAGAAAGTAAAACCATTATAAACACTCCAGGTCTGCATCTGATGCAGAGCTAACTGCAGTTGTCGTTCAATCAGACGTAAATTAACAGAACTGCAAGAGATCTGTTATGCTGGGCGAACACGTAGCAATTTCAGGCAATATTGTGGGACAATATTGCCCCTTTTCATTGCTGACAATCGTTTGCAGCAATAAAAATGAACAATATTGTCCAAGATTGCCCATTTCAAGACAATTGAGATTGTCGGAAAAAAAGGAACAATTTGAGTTGTCGCAACGTATTGCTGGAACGAGAGCGAATCACATGAACGGATGAAATCACGTGACAATGCTGACGTCGAAGGAGGCGGGACTTTGAACATCGGAAATTCAGTCACTCAGGCCGGCCATTTTCTTTGAGAAACAAGGCTTAAAATCAGCAAAATGGGTCGGCCCAAAACAGATAAATCCAACAACAACATTTTGTCAATTGATAATGAAAGAATCGTAATTGATTTCTACAGAGGGACGGCGTTTAATACTATAGCAATTCTGTACGAAAACACGCTCTCTCTTTAGCTCTCCCTAGTGTGAAGCGCCGTAACCATCAATTGTCAGGACAATATTCGTTTCGGAAAAACTACGTGTTCGCGCGTGATCTGAACTGACAACGGTTGTCAGCAATAAAAAGGGGCAATATTGTCCCACAATATTGCCGCAAATTGCTACGTGTTCGCCCAGCATAAGTCGTCAACATATAAAGAGTGGTGGAGAGATGAAGGCAAAACAGAGATGATGCCATTAATCTTTACGGAAAAAAGGGTAATCCTCAAGACACAGCCCTGAAGTACTCCGAGTTCTTGAGGATAACATGTAGAGAGCATAGATCCAAGACGGACTTGAAAGGTACGATTCGCAAGAAAATTGCGAATGAAAATAGGCATGTGACCACGAAGGCCATAATGATGAAGATCTTGTAAAATGCCAAATTTCCATGTGCGATCGCATGCCTTCTCCAAGTCAAAAAAGATGGAGATGAGACTCTATTAACAAATGCAATGCGAATAACATCTTCCAAACGTACAAGATGGTCAACCGTAGAGCGATGTTGCCGGAATCCACACTGTGTGCTAGCGAGAAGTTTATTGGTTTCAAGATACCATTGAAGGCGGCGATTTACCATGCGTTCAAGCGTCTTTCATAAACAGTTAGTGAGGGCAATGGGCGATAATTATTGGGATCACTGACGTCTTTACCAAGTTTTGCCAAAGGAATGACTCGTTGCAAAATAGCTCGTCGCTAACTATCAGGAAATAAATGTTCTAACCAGATTTTATTGAAGATGTTCTTACATTCAACGATGAAAAGGGTAAGTGACGCAACATCATGTAATGAATTCCATCAGGGCCGCAGGCAGTATTTTTGCTAGTTTCTAGAGCAAACAATAATTCCTGTAAACTAAAACACAGATTATATGGTTCTCTGTTGGAAGAAGAAAACTTTAAAGGAATAGCTTCAGTACGGTCTTTAATCGCTTGAAAAGTAGGAGATAAAAATGTAGGGCTGGAATTCCTGCAAAAGCGCGTCCAAGGGCTTCAGCTTGTTCGGGGATAGTAGCTATTTCATTTCCATCTTCTTTCAGAATGTGCATAGATTGAGATCTATACTTTCCGTGCATCTTACGAATGTTATCCCAGAGGGTCTTTGAAGACAAGTACAAGTTATCGATGATACAAAACGTTGCCAAGACTCTTTCTGACTAATACGGCGGATACCAGGAGCAGAAGCGCGTGCTCATTTAAAAGTTAAAAGATTGGCAGAAGAAAAATGTCGGAAAATGTTCCAGGCTTTCTGTTTAATTTTCTGTGCAGACGTACAGTCATGAGTCCACCAAGGTTTGGGATACAGAGGGAATCGTCCAGATGTTTGCGGAATTGTTGCTTTGGCAGCACAAATAATGGTATGAATGACCTTGTCAATAAGTTGATCAATGGTAGCCGAAAGATCAATGGCCTCCAGATTACAGCGGCTAGTAAAAGTTATCCAATCAGCAGAAGGGCGATTTCCAGCGAGGACGATAGGGTGATGAAACAGCAAAACGAGATAGCTCTTTAAGAATGATTGGGAAATGGTCACTGCCACCAGGGTCGTTGATAACATCCCATGAGAAGTGGGGGAAGAGCGAAGCAGAACCTGTAGCTAAATCAATAGCAGAGAAGGATATTGCCGAGGATGTGAAATGAGTTGCGGCACCTGTGTTAAATATACAAAGAGTACGCCGAAATAAAAGATCTTCAATAACAGCACCTCTAGGATTGGTGGATGAAGAACCCCAGACAGGAGAATGAGTCTCTAACTAAGAGAAACGGAGTCGGTAATTGATCCAGAAGATAAGCAATGTCTGTAGGTGAAACAGGGGCTGTGGAGGAAAGATATAAGCTACAGATAGTGAAAAGGCGGCTGGTGGAAAGGCGAGCAGCGACAGCTTCCAAAGGAGTCGTAAGTGGGACAGAGGAGGATAGAGTGTCATGTCGGATAAAGAGGAAAACGTCTCCGCCGCTTCTATCGGTCCGCTGTTTACTCAGCATAGAATACCCAGGAAGAGAAACGGTGTCGTTTCCTGCAAGAAAAGTTTCCTGTAGACGCATACAGACTGGATGATGTGTAGAAAGGAGGGTTTTAACATCGTTCAGATTAGAGCGAAGTCCTCCACAATTCCAATACTCCAATGGTGGTGCTCTAAAATTAGGGAGTTTGGAGGGGTCCTCCAGATCGTCTTCATAAAATTGTCTGGGAGAGAAATGTCTCCAACGGCCACGAGAAGGTGATCGTGAACGTGAAGTGGTGCGATGAAAAGGTTTGTGTGGAGATACGGAGGGTCGTTTCTTTGTGAAGTTGAGACTGGCTGGGATATTAGATGGGCTTGAAGATACTGGCAAAGACAACATGGTGGATTGTGACGTAGATTGTGTGGATTGCGACAGAACTCTTGTTATAGGAGTAGCAGTGGTTTGAAATATTGTAGAAAAAGACTCGTGTGGAGGACAAGTGATGTCAGTTTGACAGGAGATCGAATACGTCTGTTTGGATTTTACCGGAAAATAAAAAGTCTTTTGGGTTGGCGCAACGGGAAGCATCTTCCGGGCTTCTGGATAAGAAAGAGAGTGTTTGACTCTGATGGTCTGAATCTCCTTCTCCTCCTTCCAGCGAGGACAAGATCGAGAGTATGAAGGATGGTCTCCTGAACAATTGACACACTTTAGAGACAAAGTGCACTGTGTAGACTCATGGGAAGGCTCACCATACTTAGGGCAGATGGACTTGCCACGACAAGCTGCAGAGTCATGACCATAACGCTGGCATTTAAAACAGCGCAGAGGGTTCGGGATGTACGGACGCACATGACAGCGTAAATAGCCAGCTGTAACACTCGTGTGGCAGTGTGGAGGAGTCAAACGTAAGGACAATTGTACGAATGGGTACTTCCTTATTACCACGACGAACGTGAAGCAGTCACACCCTGCGAAGAGAAGCCTTCGAGAAGGTCAGCATCACGTAGACCGTCAAGATCAGGTTCACAGATGACACCGCGACTAGAATTCAAAGTCTTGTGCTTAGTGACAGATACCGGAGTATCTGCCAGAGTCATCAAAATTAAGATGGTTGTCAACAGCTTTCGAAGAAGGCAGTTGTATTAACAAATCGCCAGACTGAAGTTTCTTGACAGACTTTATGGAGGACGTTACTCCTAAAAGTGCTTTGGAGATGAGAAAAGGGGACAGTTTGGACAAAGGTATCTCAGGAGTTAAGGAGTGCGTAATGAGAAAGGTCGGACTGGTAGTACAAGAAGGAGAGAGAACATCAACGATGTGGGAATTGCTTCCCAAAGAAAGGCAAAAAGAATTAGCATACACACGAGAATTAGCTGGGGAAGGTAAACGGTCACCAGTCCAGCTATCCCATATCTGTCTGGAAAGCAGAAATACTGCGGGTGTTGCCAGGCTTTATTTTTTCTGCGCACAGGGATCGTTCATGACACTAAAATAACCCCGTAGTGCCACACATCCAGCGGCACGATGCCTTCCACCTTGGATTCAGGGGCAGGCGTGTAGGACCCATGGAGAGTATCTCATGGAAAAGAGAACCCTCCATGGGTGGTCCCCTCACCAAGTACAGGAACCCGCACCTAGGGGCAATCTAACCTACAAAATTGCCAATGAGGTTACTAATGACAGCAATATCATCAATTTAACCAATCAAGAATTAAGTGAACAACAGAAAGTTGTACTTGAAAAAGGATTAAAATACAACAGAACTTACTCCATGATGCCAAAACTCGACATAATAGATGGTATTGAAACTGCCCTCAATAAAACTAACGATATAAAGAAAAAAATTAGGAGAAAGATTAAGAAGATCGTCAATTACAATCTCAATTTCCAGAATAGTAACTTAACGCCGCACAGTGGAGCATTTGCATGATTTAACTGGCCAAAAGTCGAAAAATAAATTTGCCCGATCATCGGCAAAAACGACACATTTCAGTTGGTAGAAGCCTACTGCATCACGTCATTGTAGTTTCAGATGGATGACGCATCTGTTGTCAATGCTACGTGAGTTTTAATTAGTCACGATAAAGCATTGAAGCGAGCAGCTTGTTGATTTTTATTGGTCTTAGTATAAATGTTTAGTGAATATTATTGACACTATATATTGCGCAACTGATTTCAAATTTTGCAGAGAGGGATTAAAAGGTACGTAATTCTATTTAAAATTATTAGCTTTAGAAAATTTTATAAAATAAAAATTACAAAAATAAATAAATATTATTAAGTAATAAATTTGGAAGGTTTTTAAACATACTTTTAATTTCGGAAAGGCTTTTGAAAACTTGTCGGGGCTTGTCGGCCCATTGTATTTGTATTGACATTATCCTTGGATTATTAGTTAATTATTCCATGAAAAACATTCTCCACATGTACCCACAATTTTGAGTAAACCGACCTGGAAAATAACTATATTGTCTAAAACGAAATGGGTTTTGTAGCGCACAGTACTGTCAATTGATCGGCTATTGTGGAAATTAGGTAAATCAGAAAGAATTGACTTCAGTGTCATTATTTAATACAAACGTACTGTAGATCAGGGGTTCAGAACCTGGGGGATACCCCCCCCCCCCCCCCCATTGAGGCGTCAGGGAATTTCAGGGGAAGCATGAAAGGAATACATCGCATTTTAAAATATAAACTACAAAAATTTTTAATAAATTAGTTTCAACATCAGTGACAATATTCCTTTATTATATCTTTCTGACCCAGAAACGGCTGCTCGTATAACAGGATTGGATGTGCGTCTAATAAGAAACTGCAAAATTATTTTGGAGGCTATCTCAAGCAGCCATCAAATAGACCCCGAGAAGTTTCAAGTTTTCGCTTCAGCTTCAGCAAAATTATACATTGAACTGTATGGGTGGCACCCCATGACCCCCATCCTGCATAAAATTTTGATTCACGGTTCAAGTGTAACAAGAAATGCTATATTGCCTATTGGTCAGCTATCGGAAGAAGCAGGTGAAGAGAGAAACAAACATTTTCGGCAATACAGATTAAGGTTCTCTAGAAAGTTTTCGAGAGAAAAGTGTAACAGGGACATTATAAATAGGCTGTTTCTGAGTTCAGACCCTTTTTTGAGTTACACAAGAAAAATGCCGAAGAAAAGAAGCAAGCCGTTCAGTAATGAAACAATAAAACTTCTACTGCCAGGAGCACCAAACTTAGATAATTCGGGAGAGAATTCACCAGTAAATTATGATGATGAAAGTGACGATTACGATGAAAACGACAATGATGATGATTACAATAATGATGCTGATAAGAGCGGATGCATAAGACATTCAAAGGATGAAGAAGATAATAGTGAAACTGATGGCAACGATTCCGAATAGAGGGCACTGAATTTTTAAGCTATATTTAATTATTACAAGGTTTATTAGAATGTTTTTATTATTGTTTTATATCACGTAGTTTATTAAGTTATTATAAGCCTTCATTAATATTACAGTATTTATAAGCAAACGTTTTCAATTATTCTGTCCCTGCAATTTTTGTACGTATTATGACTACATGTTATCTTGTTTTTTTGTATACATGGTTTATCGTTCATAGCGAAATGGCGAAATAAATCTTTTTTCATAATAAATTGTAATTTATTTTTTCAATACAAACAATATTGAAGCCCTTTATTAGCATCTAAAAGCCCTTCATTACAAACAATAATGGTTATGTAGTTTTGGCCAGCTGTGGAGGCCTTTTACTCCACTGTGCGCCGGACGAAAAATTGGCCTATAAGGAGATAAAGGAAATGGATAACATTGTTATTATGGAGGCACATAAGAGACAAAAAGTGGTCGTTTTAAACGATGAACAATATAACCCGCATGATCCTACAATATATATAAAATTAGGTTATGACATACAAAAGATAAAAAAACTAGTCATCAGTACTGTGGAAACTAAATTTAATAATAAAATAAAGTCATTATATAAAACTAAATTAATCAATTCATCCACACAGCAGCAACTGCTAATAAAACATACTAAGTTTCCCACCATTACTATGAAATACAAAAAAACATAAACCTAAAACTGAACAAGGTAGGGATAGTGATTAGTAAACCAATCACAGTGCTTCGCTTTGGAGTCACCTTTACTACTTTAGAACAGACTGTGCTGGAGTGGTCTAGAAAATGCTCGTGCGAGTCTGTTTACGATCCCAGCTATCTTACCAACTCCTATTTATATGGAATAATCATCATTCTGAACTCAAACCTTGTTAATATTATGATAATGATTTAAAAAAAAAATGCCCATGGATCGAACCCACGACCTTCGCGTTATTAGCGCGACGCTCTAACCAACTGAGCTAACAGGCCACTTACAACATTCAACATTCAAGCCACCTACAACTGAGCTAACAGAAGCCGTTGCGAAGCATTGTGGGATTTCTGTCCATAGAGAGATAAATCAGGGATATAAGGCGTCTTTCAGAAGCCTAAAATATATTCCCAGGTAGGCCTATCATCAACTGCAACAATGCCCACATTAGAAGCTTATCATAATACATTTCACAGATATTAAAAAATTGCTTCAACCATAAATATCGTTGCTACAATGTAAAAAATTCCTATGATTTCAAACTAAATTTATCGCAAACGCATAAAAATATAAAAGACGATAATATCATGATTTCTTTGGATGTAGTTAACCTGTATGGTTCTTTGCACCATCAATTGATAAAAGAAGCCATAAATAAATTAACTGACCATCAGACCCTCATGGATAAATACAGAATCGATATAAATACTTTCGTAGATCTTATTGCCACTCTTCTAAGCAATCAATATTTCCATTACCAACAACAAATCTATTAACTTAATAAAGGCGTATACGTGGGCTTCTGCACAAATTGCAGGCTGTGTCATGAAATAACGTCAAATATCAGTTCATTGAATCAACTTAAGATGATGTAATTTCATATTACAGATACGCTGATGATATCTTTGCTATCATCAGCCGTAACAAATTACATAGTATAATGGACACCATTAATGGAATTCATAACTCCATCAGTTTTGAATTAGAATTAGAATAAAAAATACCATTTCTTTCCTTAATTGCCTGATAATCAAAGACAAGAACAAACTTCAGTTTACAGAATATAGCAAACCAACCCATACAAACTAAATGGGTCCCATTCATATCAGAAGCAATAATTTATATCATTATTTCACTAGAGTACATAAATTAACCCCTATTTCGAAAGAAATTGACCATTGATATCAACTTTTTCTGGGATCCAATTATGCTATGTACTTTATCCAGAAATCTTACAATAAGGCTAAGTATTATAAGCCTAACCCTAATAAAGAGAATACCTTACAGGAAAACAACAACTATGCAATTATTCTATATATGCAAGGTATTAATCATACCATAGCAGCCCTTCTAAGGAAATATAATATTCGAGTAATCAACCAAACAAATAATAAATTAAGATACCGCAGCTCCAATAGCAAAAAAGACATTCACAACTCCACCAAAATAGTATATGCCATCTCATGCCAAAATTGCGATGAAAATACAATGGCTTTACAACTCAGACGCTTTCAAAAAGATTGAAACAGAACCAAGCTAATTACAGAAATAAGGACGAATTTAAATCTATCTTATACTTATAATAAGAACACTAAACACATCTCCAATTTCAATCAAATTGAAATAATAGACAAGGCCCACACCACATTCTCTCTCACCTTCAGGGAGTCCTATTATTTTCTTTTTTCCTTTTTATACTGATTTCAACGAATCTAAGTAATATATTTGAAATTTATATTTGATAGTTGAATATTATACGAATCTTTTAGGTAACTCCAATACATTTCAATGCACTTCCTTTTTAAAGTCGTTATTACATTATTTTAAAATTTTGTATTAAATTTAAAAGGCGAAAATGATTGAAAGTAACGATCATGAAAGTGTCCCTGTTAAAAGTTTTGCAAGCATATCTATGCTGATATATACGCTTTTTTTAGGGGCTGGCTACTCTCGCCAATTGGTACCCTTACACTTCGTAACGTAAATTGTGCCTTTGCTTCAAGAGGATCATGATCTTGCTTGGAAAATTTACTAAGAGTTATTTTATTGGGGTTTTTATAAGTGAGTAAAACCTGTATTTTTTGGAAACAGATTTTATTCTTTTATCAATATTTTTTAAATACGGATTGGAGATGGAACAACAATTGAGGGATCTGCAGGTTTTGTTGTCGTTATCGTATATTTTACGATAATTAAAAACGGATAATTTATTATTTTAAATGTGTGATCATACTTTTTTTAAAGATTGTCGATTTAAGTGTTTCTGTGAATATTCTCTCATGTGAAATCGTTTTTTGTACTACAACATTTTACACAATATTTCAGAGATAAAACTTTCCAATTGTCCTTAATCATGATGGATATCATTTGCAATATATTAAAAATTTCTTTTCTAATTACAAAATTAATGAAATATAAACAGTGGTATAGTATAACTGCAAATAGTTAAGCTAACGAATTTATCAACTATTAAGTGCAAATCCATGTATCAATTTTAACAAATTCATATCTACAAAATTTGAAAGTTACATTTTTTCCCATTTATTGTTTTCTTATATTCTGAGAGACAATATTCATAAAGGGATAGTCAACTCAGAAACTAATCAATGTAATAATTTACTAACTACTAATACAATACTTTAGCAATCTAGTATTAGAAATTCGTATAAAAGATTTTAGTTGTTTTTTTGTTTTTTGTTTTTAGATTGCCTTACCTCAATAGTTCACTACCAGAATGCAATTCGCCACAAATGTTTAATGAATCAATTATAGCATCCATACAAATAATGAGAAAGAAACCATACTGTATTAGGAAATGTCCAAGGAAATGTGAAGAATATTTTTATACTGTTAGTGTTGATGCTCAAAAACATGAGAATGCATATTTGAAAATTTTTATGATAAATAGAAGACTAAAAATTATAAAAGAAATGAATTGGTATACTTTTCCATCTCTGCTATCCGATGTAGGAGGAATTCTTGGAACTTTTTTAGGATTCTGTTTCCTGAATTGCGTTGAGATACTCGAATATTTCTATTATAAATTTAAGGTAAAACTCTAAATTATGGTTTTCATAGTATATGGAAAAATTAAAGATTGTCGTAATTTAGTAAAAAAAAACAAAAAAAAAGGTATGTAATTTAAGCTATAATTATTGGTTTTTAAGTTAACAAAGTATAAATGTATAAAATAAGATCATTCAGGCCATTACAGAAACTAATGGTTTCTTAACTGGTGAATAACTCCGCTTGTGGGCTGTATATCCATGATCGGCCTGCTCTGCTGAGTGTTAAGATACATAAACCATTGGTTGGTACTCAGTGAGCGTCCGTGCAGAGAGGAAGAAAGCTGTACGACCCGATCTGAATTTGCTTATATTAAGGCTTAGCTGTATAAGCCATTTTTTGAATGGATAATTCTAATGTTTTCTTGGTTTTCTAAAATAAACGATATTTTATTGTCTAACAAGACCAATTTTTGCCTTTTGTTAAATATATAAAATTTTCACCAAAATTTTATTATTTCCTTTCCCCATGAATCAATTTATATTTGAAAATGATCGGTCCAGCAGCAATCAATTACTAGCGAATCAAACCTTAACATGATCTTATTTGGCGCACTTACATTATTATAACAATTCTGCGGATAATGATTTAGAGAAAAATTCAGAGAAATGCTTATGAACTAAATTTAAATATACTTTTTCAATTAAATAAAAAAAGTTAATATTTTTTTCGGAAGAAAATTTCTCGAAACGTATTTCTCTTGGAAATACATGGAAGTTGGCAAAACAAGATGGCCGACAGTACATTCGGAGAGGACAGACTCTCAAAATGAAATTTATGAGTATACATAGATTTGATAAAATAATGTTGAAAGAAATGGTATGAACTTGTGTTTCAATTTATATTATAATATATGAAGAACTTCACTGCCTGATTTCAGTATTTTTAGTATTAATTCAATAACCTCCCACTGATTTAATAAAAAACTTGAAAATTCACTGAAAATAATGAAATCAAATAATGAAGTTCTATTTATATTCAAACGTGTTCTCCACAAAAATAAAAAAAATGTTTAATTGAAATACAACTTAAAGGACTTACGAAATATAGGCCAAACCTTCAAATTTTGGTTTGGTTTTAATATTAAGTCCTATTGAGTTTCCACCATTTGCTTTCACAAAAGTACTTGTAGAGTTACAAAAAAAGTCGGTGCTGAAGGTACACCAAAGGAGTCAGAAGAAAGAAAGACAAACATCCGATCAGTTGCGAGATTCGAAGCCAGGTTCAGGCTATTGTTTTGATCATTCAACTTCATCCAAAGGCATTTAAAACTTGATTCATCGATAAAATTCTTATTAGTATGGCTCTTCATTAGTCGCAATCATATTTTTTAAAAATTTTAGAAAATATAATATGCAAATTAAAAATAAGAATATATAAAGCCCGGCAACTTTACTAGATACACCCATGCTGTGCCCACAAATAATACGTTCCACTAATTTGTAAGTTACATCGACAGTTGTGGCTATAAATACAGCAATACGACCTCCCATCGTCAGCTGAGAAAGCAAACCTCAGTGATAATGGGAAAGTGTAGTGATCTAATGGAGTTTGAATGTGGCATAATCGTGGGCTAAACGTGCTGATCCGAGACGGAAGTGATCGCGTACAACAATATCAAGGGTTATAGGGAATAATGCAACGAACAGAAAATGTCGAGTCTGCGGCACTCCTGTGGTTGTCGATGACAGAAGTCAGAGGAGGATGTCTAGAATTGTGCAAGCCAGAAAACGAATCACAGTTGCCCAAGTGACGTCCGACTTCAACAGCAAACCATCTCGCAACGCACCACTACACGTACCCTGTTCCAGATGGGCTATAACAGCCGACGGTCTAGTCTTGTTATCAGGAGGCCCAGCGGTCAAAGGAGCACAGCGGTCAAAGCAACAACGACACTGGACCATTGGGAAAAGTCCACCGACACTGGACTGGGAAAAGGTTGCTTGATCAGATAAATCGAAGTTCCTGTTACATCATGTTGATGGCAGACACAGAATTTGGCGCAAACAACATGAATGTCTGGACCCCTCGCGTCTCACAACAACTCTTCAAGTCGGGCCTCCTCACAGCGTGGGGAATGTTTTCCTAATACAAGTTGAATTCATTGATACCTCTGAGGTACGTCAGGATGCTAGAACGTACCTAAACATCGTAGATGACAAAGTGCAACCGTACACATTAACAGTTTATCCTCATGCAGATGGCTACTTCCAGCAGAATAATCCGCCGATGCATCACTATGGGATGGTTTGAGGTACATGACGATGACTTTTCCTTCCTGCAGTCGCCCGCTCAGTCCCCGGGCCTCAGCCCTGTTGAGAATTTGTGGGATGAGCTGGAAGGGGCTGTTCGCTCCAGGCCTATTCCTCCATCAAATCTTCAGGAACTGCGTGACACACTCATGTCTGCATGGTACACAATACCTCAACAACGTTTTCAGCATCTTGTAGAATCCATGCCTCGACGAATTCAGGCTTTTTTGAGGGCTAAAGGAGACCCAACACGCTACTAGGTAGGTGTACCTAATAAAGTGGCCGGACAGTATGTACATATATAAACGAAATATAAGGAGTTATTTCTTATTTTTTATTTATTCAAGAAGAATTTTAATGTGTGACGATATTTGAATTAGAAATTGAAAAAAAAATCACTTCAGGACACACACAATGAAGATAAAAATGTATTTTTACAATAAATGTAAACGCAAATGTATTGAATCTTTCTTCATTTATTACAGTTCATCTTACAAGACAAAATTATCTAATCAAGATATTTTCGAGATTTTTTCAGAATCTCAAGTTACAACCTCATAACCTACACATCATGAAACCAGACTTACACATCAGAAACAAAAAAGATGTCTTTCAAATTAGGACTATCCAAGCTCTACCTCACATGGGACTTTTATGCAGATCTAACAATGACGTTCCTGCCAGCAAGTCATTTTTCCCAGATGTCACCGTTCCCTGTTATTATCTTCCATCACCATACTTTATGTTCATCATCCACACATGATCATCCTATGTTCCTCAGTATTCGACGACTGCCATTTACGTCAAGACATCCATCGCCCTCTAGTCCTGGTATTCTACAGTTCTGGTCTTATAATGATTCTAATAGAGCTTCACTGAGATTCACTTCCCTCATCTGGGCATCTGTCATCTGCTTCTTCCTTCACGTCGTCTAGTAGTTCCTCAGACCCATAGTTCTACTTTATTAATTCCAGTATCGCTCATTAGAGCTCGAAAATGTTTGACATCCCTCAACAGGTTCCCCAACAAGTCTCATTAAATATGTACTTTAATTGGTAAAAATAAATTGTTTCATTTTAATTGGTTAAATTTTATAAATATCATTTCTTATATTCTGCTGATGATGGCCTTATGGAGTTAAAACAGGCCAAAACTGTACAGGTTTTTATTTTTTTATTGTATAATGTATATGTTTTATCTTCATTATGGGGATCGTGAAGTGATATTTTTTTCAATTTTTATTCAGTACTGTTATAAACTCCTCCTGTATTGAAATGTTGTGAGGAAACGACTGTAAAAATAATTATTTAAATAATGAATCATTATCTTTTTTCTGACCCTATAATAAGCTTTTATAAGAAAAAAATTCAATTTTTATTTTAATTAAAAAAGATATCTTTTTAACACAGCTGGAGATGATTCATCTCAAATTTGCGTATGGATGTTCGCAAAGCTATCTCCAAATCAGTCGATTTTGATGTATCGGTCGCTGATTGGCTGAACCAAGGAAGTGTACCATGTGATTTTGCACCCGAAAAAGGCGGGAAATTGCAAATAAAAGGAGCTGTTTGCCGAGAAACGCTCTCTTATATCTTATCTTCGTATTCTCTTATACGACACTCTACCACACAGACAAAGCAGAAATCACGCAGTCAGAGAGAGTGTTTTCCAGTGTTAAAGACAATTAGCATTAAATACGCATGGGCACGGTGGATGGATAGCCTCTCTCTATGCTGTCTATGCTGTATCGAGCAAGACTTACAACGGCAGTGCAGCTAAGTATATTTGATATACGCTTACATTAGTTTCCAGGACTATTAGAAAGCCAGTGAACAGTGTAGCTTCCTAAATCAACTAAGCAGAACTAAATAATTGTTAAGGCTAGGGAATGGAGGCCGTGTAAGTACTCAGTAGTAGCTAGATTAGAGACTACCAGAACTAGCATCAGGCGTGAATTAGATTTTATGCTATTCTTGGAACAGGAGTGCGATAGTTTCTCGAGGAATTCAGGATGATTTCTTGATGTTCCAGTCAGAAGGTTCGATTTAGACCATGGCTGAACTTAGCGCAGTGCAAGAGACGCATAGGTGATCCGACGGAAGAAAGGCGACCAAGGCAGTTAGTGCGCTCAGAAGGGAACCTGCCTATCTCTGAACTGTAGGAACTCACACACGAGCGATAAGTGCGAAATTACGGGAGAAAGCGAGACGCTATCCTTCGAAGCTCTTTGTTAACAGCAGGGACAGGGAAAAGCCACTATCTCATTTCTTTTTAAAATAATTATTGTGGGAGAATCTTTGAATAAGTGTCTTATTACAGGTGTAATCAGTTTAAGTTATTAAATTTGCCCATACCCTTTATAGTCAATGACTAGCAAAACAGGTCAAACAGTTAATATAGTTAAGGTATTGTCCGTTAAACTTAGTTTATACTTACTCTAACGGCAAACTAAATGTTTTGTTAGGTTTTGAAATTTGTCATATTAAATGTGCTAAATACCATTATCCAATATGAGAGTGACAAAAAGCTGGGGGTTTCTGCATCCAACTATGTTAACTTCCGCAGGAGGTGTGATGGAATAAATGTTTAGATGTTTCAAAAGGTTAAGTGTGTTTTGCGTTTATTTGGCCAATACAGCGCAGGTTCATGCTCACCCATACACCCGGAGGTGATTGAGGACAACCCTGACGTTTGAATTTCCCTGTTTTACACATTAGTTAAGTTTCGTCAAGCTTCGTCTTGACTGGAGCCCAACTCAGGGAAACAGCGGATTTCGAACTGATACATGGATGAACCGTTACGTCACAATATATATCGATCGTTCTGTTTTGTTAATACTAAGGACGTAAAAAATATAGGACATAAAAAGCATACCATTAAAAAAAAGTAAAATGAATTTTACTAATAGAAAAGAGATTTGCATACATTTTCCTACGCAGATCGTTCGAAGACAGACCCACATGCTAATAATAAGAACTTAACAAATATAAACACTTTTGCATTTTTAGTAATAAAGATTTCGTATCTCTTTTTGGTAATACAAACAGAATACTTATAAGACAACTTAATTTGAAGGTTAATAATTAGAATACAAAACATCAGTAATTAAAAAAATTTTGAGTTGTATGTTGACAAATCAATGTTATACTAATAATAGAGAAATGAATATGATAGTATACATAAATATGTTAATATATTTATAATAACATAAATAAGAAAATAATATGCAAGTTAATAGATAGAAAATAAAAAGGAAGGTTCGTATTTGAGTCCCGTTCAATTTATTGTTTATTTTTATTAATTCTCTAGCTTAGATTTGTCTTGATTCGATGGTTTTATTAATGATTTCATTTAATGTAGGTTTTTATTGACCATTTATGTGATAATTCAATTGTAATATGATGGATATTATATGTCGAAATTAGAACAAAGATATAAGCGATTTTTAATCTTATTGTATTTGACAGGTTAGTAAGCTTCAGATACGCTCAAGTCTTTCCCATGACCAGAAAGTTAACAAAAGTAATCATTTGAAAGCAAATCCCAAACAAACTGGCGTTCATGTAAGAAACATTCGTGGATCTAAGGCTAACAATAATGGCAGTAATTTCATTGTAAGTATTACTGGATTTGATAGATTATTCAATCCTACTACAAGTAAGTTCCTGAAAGCAGTATGGATCTATGTTTTAATTTTAGCAACATTACTTTGTATGTATCAGAATGTCAGAACCGTTCTAGAATTTATAAACAGTTTCCCAGATACAAAAATCGAATATGAAAGGAACAGTTCCATCAAGTTTCCCACTTTTACGTTTTGCTCTAGTGAGCCTTTCAGTAATTCTGCCATCGAACTTTACAAGCGGGTGTACATTGACGAATTTAATTTAACTAATACTGCTGTAGAAGATGTTCACTTAACACAACTCTTGGAATTACCAGATGTAAATGTTGAACTTTTGTGGAATACAACAAAAGATGACAATTTGAAATTTACACAAGCTCTCGTTAAGGTAATTTTTTTTTCTTAATCATGAATTTGTTTCTTTTTGATGAGTTTCTCACATTTTAATTAGAATCTTTTTTTTTTATTCAACTTTTCAGCATATTCAATTGTTTCCTGGAATTACAAATTATGACAATTATAGCGATTTAGAACAACATTCTGTAGACACTGTTTGCTGCAGTTGTTTATCTGTCAAATCACGTAAGCAAATTTTCTTTACAATAACTTTAAAAATTCTACAATTGCTTCTCTTTTAAATAGAGTAAGCCCCGTTTAGGCGGGGAAAAATCATCATGTTGTATATTCTCAGATTATTCTAAGGTTCAGTATCTTACGGCTTTTAATGGAAAAAAAAATGATCAATGGAACAGATTTTTTTGGATTGAAAGAGAAATCTCTTATTTAATGTTCAGTTAAAATGTTTCTCTAAAGCGTAATTTTAAAATATGCACAAAGCCTTCTATTAATTTGTTGCTATTTATTTATAAGTTCTCTATTTATATTTAAAATAAGTTCTCTATTTTGCTAAGGTTTCTTTCTAATTATTTTTTTTTTAATGTCGAGTTGCATTCCTGTTAAACTTCTTTTTATTTTTAGAAATCCTATTAAATAACATTCTTTTAATATCCACAATATTTCGTCCTTCTTTTTTCTCAGATGGTTCTAGAGGGCAAGAAGACAAAAAAAACTATTCTTTTTTCTCTACATAACATAAGGGTTACAAAATAAGAACTAAAACCATTTTAAAATACATGTTAACAATTGAAAACTGTCTTATTCACCAGTTATTAATAATGATAACATAAAATATAAATAATGATAACAATTAAACCCTAACAATAACGATGCTTCGTGAACAGTAATAACATTCCTAACATTTTCGCCTTATATCCAAAAATCTTATTCTAAATCTTTAACATAACTAAATGAAGCACTACTCATTCCATTATCCTTATTAAAACAATTTCTGCTATTAATCAAACATGATTCGATTATGAATCTCTCCTTTTCTTCTGAAATTTCGATTTCAATTTTGACAATTGGATCTGGTTTTGTGAAAGATTTTTATTTTGTGTTATCTAATTGATCTACTTCCAAATTGGACTCAAAAAAAAAATATAATTTTTATTTGATAATTAAATCTGGATTTAATGATTTGTATGGCAGTAATTTTATCTAATTTAATAAATTAATTATAATTACTATAAATTCAGTAAATCATTCAAAGTGGTTTTAAATATGTTTGTTGTTCGAAATGAAAATCAGCATCTACTGAAAGCGACAGTAGCTAATGTAAAATCTGTTTTAAGTTTTTTTTTTTTTTTCATCCAATTAACTATTTTGCCAAACTTTTTAGAACGTCTTTTTACTGTTCTGTTTTAATTATTAGAAATCCATGTACTGACAAAACCTACACCTCAAATATCCAACTTTTTTTATAATAGATTCGTTGTTTTTTTTATTGAAATTTCTATCAGAGAATGGAAACTAATTTCAGCTACTAAAATTCTAGTAAA
This sequence comes from Thereuonema tuberculata, assembly GCA_023159025.1. Taxonomy (NCBI): domain Eukaryota; kingdom Metazoa; phylum Arthropoda; class Chilopoda; order Scutigeromorpha; family Scutigeridae; genus Thereuonema; species Thereuonema tuberculata. The sequence goes on from JAFIDM010000006.1 coordinate 37,012,485, forward strand.
ATAAGTAATATTTTTAAAAACAAAAACTATATCTTCCATGTCATCAATCTTTTAAAATTCCACAACGATTCCGCTTTGTCAAGTTCTTCGTAAAATAAAATAGATATACTAATAATGATAATGTATTCCTGTTCACTGTATAACCTCTATCTTTGTTGATACATTGGTAGCTTTTAATAGTACAGGCTTCTATTATAAATCTTGTGTGTTTGTCTTTAATTTTGAATAAAATCTCTACAATTGGATCCGGATTATGGTTTTCATTAATGCAGTGTTCTGCCCATTTCAACGCTTTAGGTTTGTTGTTCCTGAAGGCAGCAATATGTTCTTGTATTCTCTCTTTTAATGTTCTTCCTGAATTTCCAAAATAAATTTTTTGACAAGTTCTACATTTTAATTTATAAACAGTGCCCATTTCATTTTCGTTTTCACTTTTCTGTTTTAATAAAGATTTTAAATTTTTGTCCCTTGTGTTCACTATCTTGATTCTTCTTCAATCATGGGATATAAGAAATGATAAGGAATATATTAAATCCAATAACGGAAAAAAAAGCCTTGATTAAAGAAGGATGGAATAACAAGATCCAAATTTTTAAAAAGAAATTAATTTTAAATGATTATCCAGAAATTTTTTTCAGTAGGCCTAACTGCATTAAAGACTTTTTTCAGGAAAGGAAGGAAAACTAGAAAGTCAAACAAAACGTCATGTAATAAGATACTAAAATTACCTTGGAAGTCGAAATTCACAAAGAAATAAAAAAGATTTGCAGAGAAAATGATATCAAGATAGTGAATACAAGGGGCAAAAATTTAAAATCATTATTAAAAAAGAAAAGAAAAGTGAAAATGAAAATGAAATTTGGAATACAATGGATACTGTTTATAAATTAAAATGTAGAACTTGTCAAAAATTTATTTTGGAAATTCAGGAAGAACATTAAAAGAGAGAATACAAGAACATATTGCTGCTTTCAAGAACAACAAACCTAAAGCTTCGGAATGGGCAGAACACTGCATTAATGAAAACCATAATCCGGATCCAATTGTAGAGATTTTATTCAAAATTAAAGATAAACACACAAGATATGTAATAGAAGCCTGTCCTATTAAAATCAACAAAGATAGGTTGGTTGGTTGATTAGATTTTTAATGGCACAAAAGCAGCGGTGGCTAAGCTGCGCCAGTCAACAATTACGCAGTGAACAGCAATACATTATCTCATTTCCAGAATATAATGCGACACAAAGAAGAAAAATTTAAATAATGAATATCAAAAAGCAAAACGAACAGCTATTGTATAGCCTTTGCTGGCATCATTAGTAGTATATATTGTTATTTTTATTTTGCGAAGAACTTGACAAAGTGGAAATTAGTTTTCCGCGAAATATCGTTGTGGAATTTTAAAAGATTGATGAGATGGAAGATTAATATTTTTGTATTTAATATATAACGAAGAGCTTTACTGTAATAAGTAATGTTTTTATTTTAGCGCAACTGATAGAATATGAAGGATTGGCAACAAATTTGATGCTGATGGCATATCCAAACGATGATCAATCTGAGATATCAAAGGTAGTCTTTCAAATTATAAAACAACAAGCACTTCCTACTGAAGTCCTTTTTACTTAATAGTACTGAACTAAAAGTTACAAGAGTGAACTCGAATTTCAGTCAAATTTCAAATTGACTATTAATGGATGCCGTCCAATTTTTTTTTTTTTTTGTTATTTTAGATATGAACATTTATTGTTATATCTATAGAATAAACTGTAAAAGGAACTAAACTAACATTACAACAGAGTAAAACTAGAGTGAAGACATTTTAGATTGAAAATCAGAGCATAATTTTAATGTTAAAAAAAGTCATTATTAAAAATTGGATTTATTGGCTAGATGTTACTAATAGTAATCTGGAAAGGTTTGATCTGAAAATAGATCCAATATGCATTTCTTTAGCATCCCAGATTGTTGATAATCATAAAGCTACGCGAACACCATCCAATTTTGTTGGCCAACTTCGAGTTGGCCCAATTTTATCAGGTGCGAACAGTAGCCAACTCGCAACTGAAGTTGACCGAACAACGTTTCAAACCTTGATTGATTTGCAACATATGATAAATATTTTTTAAAAATTATTAGCCGCTATGGAAATCAGAGTTGGTGTTATTATTTCGATGCAAAAATAACTAACGACCAACAGCCAAAAACAAATCATGCTTCCCTGGTAACAACGCCTATTGCGTCGTAACTTTTGCATTATCGCGATAGCGGTGATCCCATAATTCCAAGCGTTTCCCCGAGCAGCTGTGGAAATCCGAAAAAATCGAGGTTTTGAAACTTCTCTCATAAATTCTGCCGCATACAATTACTGCATTTCAGTATAAACTTTATTTATGCGTAAAAGAAACTTGCAATACTCTGATATTCATTGTGTACTCGCTCGCCTTCGATTCGAAGCGATGAAAATCGTTATAGAAGCCATTTCTTTCCATGCGCGTGACACCATGACTGAGGTGTTCCAACGCTGTCCTATGATTGGATAATTCCGACCAATTTTCCCGAGTTGGTCCTGCACAACAACTATCGCCGCCAACTAAAATTGGTGCAAAATCGCTGCAAAAAGTTTTCAAAACGGGCTCTAACAACTCGAAGACTGGAAGTTGGCCAACTAAGTTGGTGCGCGTAGCTTAAGACAATTATCAAGTTTCGATTTTAAATAATTTCATTTTTAAGAAGTATTTTTTTATACTATACTGTATAATTTCGATTGATATTTTATAGTGTTATTTGAATTATTTTTTAAAATGTATTATTCAATATGTTACTTTCAATATTGAATTGTTTTCTGTATGTCATCTTTATTTCTTAACACACTGTTTGTTGATATTCTATTTTTTATAAATTATTATTCTTTGAAAGAAGAAGGTGGACAAAGGGATTTGGAGGTTTGCAATCCCGAAAATTCGCAGCAGTACTGATTTCTTTTATTTATTAAACATTTTATTCATTAAGCATCTGAGGAGTGAAGTATGTTAAAAGAAAATAATACCTTGAAGTATGTTTATTTATTCTTGAACAAGTGGACAATTAACATATATTCGAATATTGGTGATTTTAAGGCGAATCTAGATTCATAAAATACAAAAGGGGAAACTTGGTGAAGATGAGATTCATTATCACAAATGGAAATCAATATCTTTTTAAAGAAGCGGACTTCGAAGATTTAACAGCAGCTGAGAGTGATGTTGACGGCTCTGAATCTCAAGAGTTCAGAGGGAGGGATGACCACAGAAGTAAATACAGTACTAATAATATTTGAATAACTAAATATATGAGAAATTCAATTCGGACTGTTACAAAAAACGATGCCCACCCAATAACATCTAAAGTCTAGCAGATAAATGTTGACGATCCCGTTTGCGCGAGAATTACGGAATACACGAGATCTGGCCATTAGCCTCTTCAGCAGGTCTCAAGGAATTTAGAAGTTTGAATGTCTATCACTAGAAATTGCTACCTAATGAATTTATTGTTTGTTTATTGACTGTTTTCAATTTATGAAAACTATATTAAAAACTATATATTTTTACAAAATCTAGCAAGTACAGAATTCGTAATTAATAATTGCCATTTCGTACATCTCCCAATAACTGCGTGAATTGGGAGATGTACGAAATAGCAATTAATAATTACGAATTCTGTATTTGGCTTCATTTTGTGAGAAGACATGGATAGAGGCTATTCTCGCGTAAATTACGTGAAATCACGAAAATACGAGATCATAAACATCCATCTGTTAGACAGTACTGAAAGACTTAACGAAAAAAGATGGCGGTTGTTGTTGTTGTTGTCGTATCCCCGGATCCATTTTCGGATCACAGGTCATAGAACACTCTATGATGGGGAAATTATTGCTTTACTGTCGATCAGATTATTATCCGGGAGGCCCCCGAAGGTGACAGTCAGACTTCTGCCTCCTAGGAAGAGAAACAAGCACGGAAGAAGGAAGAAACATCCAAGCCCCACGCCGGGATTCGAACCCAGGAACTGGCGCATTGGTTGACACGGCTTGGCCGCCGCCGAGACCGCTCGACCATGCCAGCTCGGCAAAAGATGGCGGTGGTGTATAGAAATTCGATGAACGTCGTGTAAGTTTGGATGAAATCATACGAAACAGGAAAGCATTGCTAACGAAATTAGAAATATGGTTATAATTGGAATGGCAAAAACAATCTTCATAAAAAATACCCATTTAATTTTTTTAGATCTATTTATTATTTAAATTGTATTTAATATAAAACATCTACGAAACCGATAATCTGAATATATATTAGGATACATTTACTGCAAAATAGACGGTGGAACTAAAAATTAAAATGTGATTTTGTCTCTTAGAATTCTTTTCTAAAAAACCAATACAATTCTTCCAAATGGTCTTTTTACAATGGCAACTACGAGGTGAAAGAATCCTTTAATAAAAGGTCATCTTTTTTTCTTGAATTAAGACTAAAATCTTCGTATTATATTGTTTATACATTCCATAATTTCTTACTGAATTGCTAATAGGTTTTTGTTTTTTTGCCTTTTAAATAGCTTTACATTCATGATGAATATGAGGATCCATTACTGTTAGATCCTTTGTTAGCATTACCAGTTGAAATTACTATCAAAATGGTATCACTGGATGCTACTAAGGTAAATATTTAATGATATAAATATGAGTCAGTGTTATATTGTCTATTTAATTACAGCTATCTGGGATAAACAAAAAAATTATAAAAAAAAAAACATTAGAAATCTAGTGAACCATAGGAGATTTAACATATCTTGTTGTATACCAGTAGTGGTATCATTAATTTTTCTAGTTATATTGAAGTTAATTCCTATTTCTTCATTTTCCTAATCATGTAAATATGTGAATATGAAAGAATAACAAGCCCTTTGCTTACATTTTAAATTATAATTAAGAGGTTTAGTTAAAAATGTTTTATGGGAAAACGTAATATCAAAGTATTCTCAAAATAACCTCTTCCCTGTTCCTAACAGAAAAACATCTAAAGTTCATCAACAAAATTAAAAAAAAAATAGAACCTAATTATGTAATTTTATTTCAGGTTGTTCGTCTTCATCATCCCAAGAAACCAGTTGCCAATCAAACGAATGTAGTTCATTGTGAAAGAGAATGTTTTAATAATTTAATGGAAAAGCATTTACCATGCAGGTAACAGTATTTTAGGTTGAAATTAAAAATAAAATAATATAACAGCTTTATGTTAATATGACGTATCATTTATTGTAGTTTTTTAAAAAGTTAGAAATGGTGTAAATTCCTGATATAAATAATGGTGTAAATCAGTGTTTCCCAACCGGTGGGTCGCGGCCCACTAGTGGGTCGCGGAAGGGCTACAGGTGGATCGCAACTTGATCCTAAAACTATCAGAAACCATCGAATAAACCACCAAAAAAGATCAGAAAAATCGAAAATCGATTTTAATCCCTTCATATATAAGGAAGGGATACCCTACAAATATGGTTTTATTCTATATTCTTCTATTCCTGTATATGTGGAGGTATTCCTATAAGGAAAGGTGGGTCGCCAGCTGAAAAAGGTTGGGAACCGCTGGTGTAAATAATTAAAGGTAAAGTTAATAATCAATGAAATATAGTTTTTCTAATTCAGAAACTGTCATAAAAACAGGAACAAAATCTCAAATTATTATATATTTTACATTAATAACTGCTTTGAAAATTATTATATGAATAGAGAATAGTTCACAATCTAATTCGTCTGGAGTAATTTATAGAAATATACCATTAAATATTAAATTTTAATACATAGCATTTAATTTTAATTTTATTGTTATTTGATTAAGTGTTACTTATCTTTTTCTATAAGAATATATGCAATATATGCATTAACAAACGATTCAAATGTAAGTACATTCTACATTTTAAAACAATGTGAAACAAAAAAAAAATAAAAATCATTAAAAAAATTAAAGATTCTGTATTTAGACCCGCTAAAAATTTGCGAATTGATAACTCTAGAAATGGTTTCTGATTATATACCGATACTGTTTAGAGATCTATGCTTTCCGATGGAATGTAACTTCTGAGTGTCAATAAAGAGTTGACATAAGAACGATTGTAACTGTCAGAAGAATTATATTTTTGAAGAAACATGTTTTAAAGAATATCAAAAGCTTCAGAGATATAATTTCAGAAGTGAAGAACGATAACCCTAGATACTTATGGCACTGCTTTGCTTCGAAATGTTTAATCTTAATTAAACAAAAAATGTTTTAACCATTAATAATTCTTCAATAAACCAAACAGGCATTAAAGTAAACAAAAGATTTTGCCTCTGAGCTATCCATAGTGGGAGTGTGGGACGGCCGCTTTCGTTTTTCTTTTGTTTTGATGTTTTATGTTGCTTTTGTTGTATTGGGAACCCACAGGCGGGTGGGTCAGTGGATTTCATTACTTGGTTTCGCGATCTGAGATTTCGAAAGAGGGTTTGTGTGGCTGATGAGTCCATAAAGAGGACGAAACGGCCGTCTCACATTCCTTCTGTTGATAGCTCAGAGGCGAAATCTTTTGTTAACTTTGGTACCTTTTGGGTTTATTGATTTATTTACAACAGGCACGTTAAAAATTATTTGTAATTAATTTCAAACTTCTATCTCTTTGATGATAAATAAATAATGTAATTTAACTTAATTAGAATGGTCACTAATGACATCAGTCTATTTATCATTACACAGTTCAATGTTTTCTTTTTTTTTCCTTTAGGCTCCCATTTATGAGGAAGTCCAAGAAGGAGTGGTGTTCAAATCCAGAATCTTTCAATGATTCAATCGAGATTTCAAAAAGAGAATTTATTAAATTCATTGAAGGAGATAAGTGTGGTTGTCCCAAGAGATCACAGGAATATTTGTTTAAAGCGGATCTTGCGAGTTATAAATTAGTCTTGCCTGGAAGTAGATTTGATTGTTATATGATTCTTTTTCAAACCAATGTGTTTCTTGTTGTTATTGATTACTTTAAATTAAATGCCCTAGCTGTTTTCGCCAACATTTGTGGGAATTTAGGTTTATTTCTTGGCATTTGCATCCCATCTTTAATAGAAGGTTTAGAAATATTTTTTTATCTGTTTAAGAAACGACGACAAAGAATCTAAATAATTTAATGTTCTAATCGTTGGAAGCGCAGTGGTGCCTCAAAACAAAAAAATAAACAATTAAAAAACTCACTAGCTTTTCATTAGTGAGTTTTTATTGTTTATTTTTTTTTTAATAGGAAGATTATTCCTATTAGCCTCAGTACTGAGACCTCGTTGTTTACTGGTGACTGCTGCTGGCTGATGATCGCCAAAGAGCGTGAAACAGCTGTTCCAGGATGTCACTTGGAAAACAATTTGGTCTCACCCATGGTTGTTAATTTAATATTCTTTTCAAAGATTGACAAGTAATGATGTTTATTAAACCGAGATAGTTCAGGTAGAGCATAAAGAGTCTGGTTTTATATACCTTATTTATAAATTGTAAAAAAGATATTCCAAATTATATATAATTATAAATAAATGGTCTCTGAGAGATAATATTTGAAATTCACTAAACTTTTTTTGAAAATATTGGTTGTTATTCTTTAAATAATTTTTATTTGTCAATACATGAAAAGATAAGCCATATAGATATATTTGCATTGAATATATAAACTGAAATCAGCATATTGAGAGAAGAAAGGCAGAGGATTTTTTTTTTTTTTTTGAGTAAAATTTCCTGTCAACAAAGTTTTGGATCGTCTCTCTCTTTATCTTCTGTAAAATTTAAGAGTCTAGTAAGATTGAATTTAACAACTGTGCAGTTGGCGTTGTTACTAAGACATTGGCCTCTCACATCTGAGTACCGGGCTTCTGTTTTCAGGTGAGTTTCGTGATTACGAATGATCCGCACTAGGCAGGCTTTCTCGGGGTTCTCCCATTTTCCCTGCACATCTCCCACCCTGCTTTCAAAGTGTTTCTCTCCGTCTGTCCTCATTTCCGTGGGATAGCACAATGGACCAACAGGTCGAGGTGCTTGGCTTCCCTGCCACCCACACTCACCACAATCAATCAAGATTGAATTTTGAAAAAGTGCTTATTCTCTTTCAGAAATGGTTCATAGTGATTTATTTTTTCTGTCCGTTCCCGCTTTCCGAAAAGATTCCTAAACGACGTATACTAAAAGTTTCTCTGTCCTGTACATATAACTTTGTATTCATTCACATATAAATGCAACTATATCGTTAAACACTGCATTTAACCAATGTTAAAATCTAAACCTTTTACCTTCACCTTTTTTAATTTGAATATAAGTAAATATTTCAGTTTATTGTTTGAGTAGAGCATGCTTATCTCAAGAACACGTATATTCAATAGTTTTTAATATTTCATTCTTTTCTTTTAGCCACAACTCAACTATAAAACAGTTGAAAGAAAAAAATTAAATTCGCAAATTATGATGCTGATAATATATTATTCAATATTTTTTAATAACTTAGTGAACATTAAACCCTTTTTAATATCTTTAAATTGAATGATTTGCACCACACCAACATCACCTAAATTTTTAATTAACAAAAGTGAACTAATGGCGTTGAAAAGGAGTTACTATTGTAGAATATCTTTCTTATATCAACTTTTCATTGAAACAAATTTACATCAGTGGCGGCTATTCAGGGGAAGTAGGCGAAGTGGCACTTCACCAATTATTTATAATACAATATTATTTATTTATGATATAACAGTTATTATAAGGAAAAATTTATTTTCCTTATCACGTATGTTGGTTTTAATAGTAACGTCTTTTTGTATTTTGTAAGTCCCGCAGCAACGGCGAGACACCGAGCCAAGTGTTCTGGCACCGAGCCAAGTGAAGTTTTCTCAACCTCAGCTTTCTCTACCTCATGGTCGGAGTTTAGTTGTATAAACGAAGCGATGGTTGCTATGACAACCATGACGTCACCCGCTGTATAGCATCAATATAAGTGAAGTTATAACTGAGAAATACGCTGTCTTCTTCCAATGTGAAATTCTTTCGGATCGCTCCTGTTTCGCAGTGCTGTGCTGTTTTAAATATGAATCCTGTTTAAGATATAGTGTGTGTTTTATTAGAAACATCGTTTTCACGTTGGAAAGACGAAGATAAGAAGAAAGTTATTATAATATTTTATATTATATATTATAATATATATTATATATCATATATGTAATTTAATATATATATATATATATACAGTAAAACCCCGTTATTACGCTCCCGCTTATAGCACTATCCCGTTCTTTACGCTCTTTTTATTCGGTACCTGAATTTTCTATATATCTCTGTATACTTTTATCCTCTTATAACGCTTCAAATCCCGCTTGTAGCGCTTTTTTTATATCGGAAATTTTGCATCGAAAAGAATATAACACTGTAAAGATTCTTTTTTTTTTTTTTCCCTGGTAGGAGGGAATCTTTGAACTCTGTGAAGTTGCGGGTCTGCGATAAAGTTGTGCAAAATGTTGAAACGGAAATTCCTTTCTGTAAGTGAAAAATAGCAAATTTTCCGTCAGTACGACGAGAATTCTACAGAAGTCAGAAGGATTTCGCAGAATCTCTAGGAATTCCCTCATCCAGTCTGCGAACAGTAATGAAAAATAGGGATGCAATTACCGATGCAGCGAAGGGTTGTTGCAAACGTAAAAAAGTAAAGAATGCACTAAATGTGCTCCGAAAATATAATAGTATTGCTCCTAGTGGTGTATCAATTGACGTCAATAATTACCTGAACCGTATTGAAAAAGTCATAATTCATAACAGTAGCACACACACACGGCAAACCACAATCAAAGATTTTTATTTCAATAGGAAATAAGCTCATATTTGCAGTATATCTATTGCAGAATCAAGTATGACACCTGTAAAATCGTGTCCAAATCTTTCCCCATCAATTAAATCATTTCCCGTCTGTAGCGCTATCCCGCTTATTACGCTTGTAGGTCATGGTCCCTTGACGAGCGTAATAACGGGGTTTTACTGTATTATGATATAATATAATTAGATAAGAGGGAAGTTGTCATAATAATTTATATATTATAATATATTATTTATATATATATATATATTACGATATATTTAATATAATTATTTTCCTACTAGCTCTTCACCTAACTTTACAGCCACGAGCCGCCACTGATTTACATTACACCTTAATCTGTAAAATTATATTGTCTTATACAAATTTATATTATTAGTCAAAAATTGTATACATTAGAAAGCTTATTATTGTGTAATCAGTTGACAAATGATATCTGTGGATAGAACCCGAAAGCTCCCTCAGGATTCGTAATGTATTTTTTAATGTATTTCTGAATGTTTTTAAATATATTTCTTTTAAATTGTGTTTGTAGAATTAATTAATTATTTACCAAATTGTAAATATTGAATTGTATATATTAAAATTGTATATATTAGAAACCTTATTATTGGGTAATCAGTTTGACAAATAATGTTTATGGATACAATCCAAAAGCTCCCATGGGATTCGTAATGTATTTTTTAAATAAACTTATTTTAAATTGTGTTTGTAGAATTAATTATTTATTTATCAAATTGTAAATATTGAATTTGTTACCTTGACAATAACTGCTTGACAGCTGATGAAGCTGATTCAGGAACTTTAAATTGTCAGAATGCCATTATTGGAGAGATGAATAAAACAAAGCTCTTTCAGCCACAATGGACTATTCATCCCAGGCTGGCCGCCTCAAGTAGTCTTACAATCTGAAAACAAAGAAAAACAAGTGAATATAATTTTATGCTAAAGCATAAATTTAAAGGCGGTCTATAATAATAAAAATTAATTAAAAAAAGGAAGTAGATTAAAAATGAACAAAAGATAGGAAAAAAATAAAAAACGTTAGGAAAATAAGAAAAAAAAAAGAAAACCATGCGGACATTGAGAAAAAAAGTAAGAGAAAGAAAAAAAAAAAGTAGATATACGGATTCGCATAATGCATATACCTGGCTCTGAAGATGTATGCTTTAAGACGAAGAAAGAAAGGTTTTGAGTGATGTATACAGCAATAACTGCTAATGTTCTCTCTTCTAGAAGCCCACAAATAACTCTGAGGACTACTGCCAACCATTTGATGTACCCATGTTAGCTTTTCTTATAAGACCGTCAATAAACAGCATAAATTAAAAAAAAAATGATTTTGTTCATGAGCAGTTAAGCCGTTGTTATTGTCCACTGCTTGTAATATACAGGGTGTTATCGAACTTACGTTACAGAAGAATATGGTAGATGAAAGGTATGTAAACAAACAGTTTTCCTTAAGTAATGTGTGTCCGATACGGCGGTACAGTCGTTTCAGTGTTGTGGCTGGTAGAAAATGGAAGGGCCATTGCCACCTGTCTATTTAAAGTATTGTGCATCAGACTCTTTGCACTTTTAACCATCAATATTGATCGATATCAAAGTGAACGATATTTTACAATCTTCTCTTAAATATAAATAGTTCAGCTTACGATGCTACGCCATTATCAATAACTTACATTTTAAAAATTGTTTTCACTAAGTTCTTTGTTTTATCTATACTAATTAATCATATTACATTTCAACTATTATTTATTATTATTTTTTTTAAATGCTCCAAATGTCTTCCAAAGTAATCATAAAAAAAGATAGAGGTTAGGTCTTAACTATAGTTAATGTTACATTATTTTTTATATCAGTTTAGTGTAATTAATAATACTGTATGAATCATAATCACTGTCATCATTTTCAGTGACTTTATTAAGAAATTCTTTTAATAATAAATTCGTTTGTTTGATGAATATTTCAGAAACTGATTACGATATTTTTTTAACTTCATTTTTCTTTTCTTTTCTTTTTATTTAAATATGAACTATTTTCATTGCGAAAGCAGAGTGAAAGTGGAAATGACAAAAACACACATTTTCTAACAACTTCTCAAACTTTAAAAAACAAAATTAAGAGCTTGTAAAATTCTTTACAGAAATGTTCAGAGACAGTTACAAGTGAAATGTATTCGAAGATTTCATGTAAGGAGAGGATTTTGAGCAAAACCTTCTTTTTTCCCCGAATAATAAGCATTCCAAGAATACAGAGAATTGTTAAAATATTACAAAATAAAATTGGAAAACCTAAGGAATAAATTTAAGGTGCTGAAATTTTTTAACAAAGAAACAAAGAGCAGCACGAGAGAAAATAAATTGTCTTTCAGATTCAATTATCGGAAGGAATCGGGACGGCCGTTTCGTGCTGCATGGGACTCATCAGCCCGATCATCCTTTTTCAATAAAAGATCCAGAAAGGCAAGATCTTAAGTGAAGGCCACCTTCACACTAGGCAGTGACCCCCGAAAGTCATTTGTAGACTTCGCTGACATATCTTTATGATAACTTTCATACAATTCATAAATGGTGGAACACTAATGAAAGCAAGTTGAATTTCAAGACAGGAACAGAATCTCCATACCACAGGTATCACATTCACAATTAGCTAATTAACAGAATTTTAATTACAGCAAATGTCTCTGAGTATAGCACGACCTCGAATATAACACGACCCCCAATTTTTCATGAAAGTTTTTCATGAAAACTTTCCTTGCCGTGTCATCTTAAGAAAATTCGCGGGAACGGTGTTTCTTGAGATTGAGATTGAGAGCGAACATTTAGAACATATTGTACACATCTTGGATAGATAATGCTGTTAGTATATTCCTCTACTACGTAACTGATATTTAATTACATTTATTGCAAAACTTGAAGGAGATGAAAGAATGATTACTGGTCTCTTCTTCGATCACTTTGAAATTTAGACTTGGAAATAAAATTGAAAAGGGATAAAATGGATTTTAATCAACAACTATAATCAGATGGATTCAGACAATAATAGAATAAATTCTGATCTATAATATAAAAGGGAAATTTGTGGATGTGGTGCGTGTGGGTGTGTCTGTTCAAAATGTTCAGCATACTTCCGAACATCCCACAAACTTGAAGCTTCGCATGTCGGTAGGTTCCATATTGTAGACAATGTAAGTAGTATACAAATAAACTTTTTTTTTTTTTTTTGGATGGGGGAAAATGACCATAAACTTTCTTTAAAGCGCCACAGAAGCACCTGGAGGCGACAACTGGAACTACCAAAAACATATTGACGATCATTAAAATAGTGCGAATTAAAACATTAGTCAATGCAACTAAAATCTTCTAAAGATTCTTCTACAGGACTTCTTCTTCCATAAAGAAAAACGCAAACAACAAACTTCTTCCTCAAATAATTTCTGTATTTCTGCTTTTTTATCAAAACCCTTCATCAGGAAACTTTACATAAAATAAGAGGGGAAACCATCGTTCTCCTTCTTAATAACTAACAAAATTTGAAATAAACAATCATGAACGTGAAAATACAATATAAACATTTTTTGATAAACAAACACGACAGTAACTTACCTCAAACAATCAAGACCGAAAATTAAACAAAACTTAAACAAAAACCTGACAATACACCAAAGAAACCAAAATGAAATATCATTCACTTTTAAAACTTTCTCTTTATTCATGAACTTACCCCAATTAATAAAACAAGATTCTAACAACAATCTTTCTGCCTCATCTTGAGACTCATAAAGAATATTAACCAGAGGGTCAGGATTGTGATTAAACTTAAGAACATGGTCCGCCCAATCTGATATACCTTTTCTCTTCTTTCTAAAAGCTCTAACATGCTCGTCAACGCGCTCTTTAAGCGTTCTTCTTGTACTTCCTATATAAATTTCTCCACAATCCCTGCATTCTATCACATAAATAACCCCCATTTTAAACAATATATTATACGATGGTTTCCCTTCTTATTTTATGTAATGTTTCCTGATGAAGGTTTTTGATAAAAAAAACAGAACTGTAGATTTTATTTGATCAAGAAGTTGTTGTTTGCGTTTTTCTTTACAGAAGAATTAGTCAATGTACATTTTAACCCAAAGATGTAAACATGAACTTATTTACGCTTATTTTTAATTTTCTTTCAGCTCGGTGCAAAATTCATGAATATCCAAAACAAAATTAAAATTGAGTATGTTAGAGTGAAACATCCATATACGTCAGAGCAAGTGAGCTATTTAAAAAATGATCTGAATTATATTAAGCAGGATTTACTGAAATTTTAAATTGAATGGAAAATGTAAGAAAGATCCACAGCTGTATGAGTTCAGAATTCTCGTCATATTTATAACTGGCCTCAAAAATACACTTTTGACAAAAAAAAAAAAAGAACCAAGAGAAAATTCCCCAATCACCGTGAAACTTTACAAGCACCTCAGGGTTCTTGCAAATGATTACAAAATCACGACCAATGACTAAATAGTGGCCCGCCACAGCACATATCAAGGAGCCCGCCACAGCACATATCATTGTAACAGCGGATTACAGTTGTAGGCCAGTCAATAAAAGTATCGAACATCGCAAACGCGCATGTATCTACGATTTTTTTATATGTTGTTAGGACCCTTAAGAGTAGTTTGCAACCCTGAAAATCCTGTGCTACTCCTGTTCGAAAAACTGCGAAATTCGGCCACCTGTGTCAGTTTTGTCAAAAAAAACCACGTGAAGGAAGCGTTTATCGGGAATCTTCACTCTATACTTTTGTAAAGCAAAAGATATTTGCTACAATTTGAGCCTAACTTTAGCTCTCTAGGTCTATTGGTTCCGGAGCTATAGCCAGTCAAAGATGGGCAAGTTTTTCCAAAAAGTGATGAGTTATCGGTAGGGTCATGTTCCAAGACACGTACTGGCTAAACTAATGGTCCTAGAGAAAGATCATGAGAGAGGAAGTTGTAGAGAATTAAATTAGCTGCAATTTGATTCCAAAATAGTGCCTGTAGGTCTCATAGTTTCCTCATAAAAATATAGTAAAACATCGGAATTTGGAAAAATGAGGAAAAAATTGTACTGAATCATGTTGGTATGTATTTCATTAAAAACACGTGCAAGAATGTGCATTTAACCTTGTAGATGTAGCATATGGTTTCAAATAAACACACACTAAACAAATAAACGTATACATGAAATAAATAACGGAAACATAAATGGAAACAAGAAAATTCTATGTACACAGTCAAGCATAAACACCGCAGTAGTTTAGAACTTCGCCCTTTTGGAAGGGCCGGGTCTCATCCAGTCTGGATCAGTGGGGGAGGGAGTGGGAGGATGGACGACGTTTTATGGAGGTGGAGGCGCGTCGTCATATGGTGTTGGGTCGTCCACATCCTCATCCTCCTCGTCAAGTAGGATAGGTGTGACGTTTGTGCAACTGCGCTCTTGGCAAAAGGAACATAAGATAGAGCACTTGAGCCCTGCCTTTCTGCAAGTGCACGACCCAAAGCACCCTTTCTTGCATTTGCAAGCCACCATTCTAAGCAGGGTCTGAGGAGCGGGCTCTGCACACATTGTGATGGGCATGAGAGCTTGTTCGCTGGTAGCCCATCCCCAATCATAAGGGTTTTTGTCGACCCCCCCACCATTTTTGTACCTGGTGGTAGGTCCACCACGAATGATATTTTGCAGCCTCTGGGCGGGGGAAGGCGGGCAAGGTTGATTTTGGCCGCTGCTCTTGATTTTACAAATGCTGAGTATCGCAGGGTGTGCAGCGTTCCCGCATCTCCGCTGTACAGGTTCATCAAGATCTTCTCGCCAGCATTTCCTACTTCGTCCTGGTTGGAGTTTAGATCAAGAAAAATACTGGCGAGATCTATCCAGTAGGGTTTTTTTTCAGGGCGTTGCACCACTTCATCTTGCCTTGCTAGAAAAGGGCAGAGGTCGTGTCACACCCACTGATTGCATGCAGGAACACAACCATCCCTCGTGGAACCTTCATTTCTCCACATGTAAAGGAATTTGCTGTATAGTGAGCGTACTCTGACCCACCTCTGCCGCATTTCTGTAAGTACACGTTCGTCTATTCACAGTTTAAGCTGTTGAGGAGGACCAGTAGGTCGACGTCCTCCCCAATGTTGAAAACTTGGTCGAACGATGAGCTCTCGGAGAGTGCAGTCATTGATGTACCTCGATACCCTGCCTCTCAAATTCAGTTCGCATCATGGTGATCAAGCGGCGTTTGTTAAGATTCATTGGAGAGCAGTTCTGCCTGGGGAACTTTGATGGGTGTTGATTCATCAAACAACATGTCACTGCAGGAGAGAGAAGCAGAGCGTCGCAGGCGTTCAGCTGATTTAGTGCTCCTCATAGATGCATCGTGTGGGTATCCATCAAACACCACAACTACGTTTGTACCAAAGTGGTTGAAAACATTGCTAACGTATCGCGCCACAATGGCTCTGACTGAATCATTGCGATGCCAGATCACCTTGTTAACAATGTTGGGCCAGATCACAATGTTAACTTCACATTCTTGCACATGTTTTTAAAGAAATACATACCAACATGATTCAGTACAATGTTTTACTCATTTTTCAAATTCCGATGTTTTACTGTTTTTTCGTTTTTCAGGAAACTACGAGGCCTAGAGCAAAGACATATAATAATATGTCTTTGCCTAGAGGCACCATTTTGGAATCAAATTGAAGCTAATTTAATTCCCTACAACTTCTTCTCTCATGATCTTTCTCTAGAACCTTTAGTTTAGCCGGTACGTGTCTTGGAACATGACCCTACCGATAACTTTACAGTTTTGGGAAAAAGTTGCCCATCTTTGACTGGCTATATCTCCGCAACCAATGGACCAACTCGTGTTGGGTTCAAATTCTAACAAATTTAGCTTGCTTTACAAAAGTACAGAGTGACGATAGCCGAGAAACGCTTCCTTCCGGTATTTTTTCGGCAAAATTGACACAAGTGCCCGAATTTCGCAGTTTTTCGAACACCACAGGAGTAGCACAGGGTTTTCAGGGTTGCAAACTTGGGTATACACTACTCTCAGGGGTCCTAACAACATATAAAAAAATCGTAGATACATTGCCTTTTTTGTGTCGATATTGACTGGCCTATTGCATTAACCTTCACAGATGTTTGTGCGAGGCCGTATCTTTAGGCTAAAAGAGATCAGATGGTCAAATAGCCATACCAACAAGAATTTGGGACGGAGTAATGCAGCAGTCGGTTAATATTGGCTCCAGTGAATCGAGAAAGGTACAGCCAGAGTCACTTTGAGAGATGATAGAACGTGAGGATCGAACGATTGTGAGAGGCGCAAACACAGCATTGAATTCGTCACTCTCAACCTTCTGTAACCATGTTGAGGTGTCTACAGGTAAGGAATTGACCATCCAAACCATTGCCAGACGACTTGCGACACAAGGACCATACACGAACTACTGAGCATCACCGGCACCGGCGTAGTTGTGTCTGACTCAATCAATGTGGGATAGTGTCCAGTGGTGTCGTGTTCTCTTCAGTGATGAATCATGCTTTGCAGTGAGCGCCCATGACCACCGCGTATGTCTGAAGAAGGTCCGATTAGCGAATGGATCTTGGCTTTACCGTGGAACCCATGCACTGAGAGTTTAATTCTAGGGAGCCATTTCCTACGATAGCTGGACACTCCGTACCACTTAACAATCGACGAGACCTGTTGTGTTGCTGCTCCTGTCGCACAACATCCTAGAGTCATTTTTTAAAAGGATATTGCCCTGCCACACAGGGCTCGGTTCTCTCAAGACTGCCTCCCTAATATCGACACTCTTCCATGAACAGCCAGATCGGCCGACCTTTCATCAATTGAACATGTTTGGACCAGGATAGGGCGCAGCCTCCGTCCATCCAGTGAATGTCGCCGAACTGACACACCTATTGGACGTTATCTATCCTCAGGGCACTATCCGTGCTTATTCCATACTTATTACCCTTCCAGGTGGACCAAATCAATAGAAAAGTCAAAGAATATTTGACATTTTTTTTTTTCAATGAGTATTTAAAGACTGTTCAAATAAAATTTCGAATTCTCAAATATTAAAACTTCCATATAAAATATTGGTGATGGATGATTTAAATAAAATTAAATAACAAAGCAGAAGAACTGTGAAAGAAACGTAGATAGTATTTATTTAATTACAAGTTAATCATTTCAATAGAATCTAATTTCAATTTATCCTAATAGTCAGTCAAATTATTTTATTTTTCTAATGCCGAGTAACTAGTATTTAAACATTATGAAAGTAATGTTGTAAAAATATTGTAAAAAAATTGGCCATTAAAAGATATCAAATGACATTATTGTTATCATAAGAAAAAATCTCTTTACTGTGAAGCAATAACAGCATTAATAAATTTTTCTAGCGAAGATAACATATATTGGGAAAAAAAAATGTGATGAAATAATTTAAAAGTGAATATTATTTTAAATCCCTGATTTCATGTGTGACAAATGACACAGGATTGGTGGTAGCTGCAAAAAACACAAGCCAACAATTGAAGGCGCGAGGCATCACAGCTCGCAGCTCACAGAAAGAACTGATCCCAATAAACTCATGAAAGAGATAGAATCGGTTTTCAATGTTGAAGATTATTTGAGAATTGCTAGGCTAAAAAGAACAATTTATAATTCTACAGAATTCGAAGATGGTGATGACTTACCAGATAAATTTTTAGAGCTGAAAGAGCTACTAAATGAGTTAACTGAGCTAGGAGATGAAATCAATAATAAAGAACTGTGTTGGGCAATTTTATCAGGTTTACCATCTACTTACGATTCTTGTACCCAGAATCTAGTTAAAATCAGGAATGATGTAGAATTTACCTATGATCATGTGATTACTCAAATAATTTTAAGTATAATCGTAAGAATTCCAAGAATGTCTACAAAAATGGCAATCAAGATTGTAGCTGGAAATCTGTAATTGTAGCTGGAAATAAGAAAAATGGAAACCGCCTTGACAAGGCTGAAAAGAATAAAGATTTAAGTCAGCTGAAAGAAAGAAAGAAATGCTTTCAGTGCGGTCAAATTGGGCATATAGCGAAGCAATGCTATAAAAAGGAAAGCAAGAAAACCGAGAAAGCCAAAAAAGGCAATAAACACATTAACAGAAAAGATAAAGAGAATATCTTCACAAGTGTAGTGGCTTTAAATACTAATATATCATCAAACAAATCAATATGGTACTTAGATAGTGGTTCCACACACAATATTTGTAACCAAAGAGATCTGTTTAACCAATATACTAGATTGGACATCCCTAAGAAGGTTTACGGCGCTACAAATAAGCCGATTGATGCAATTGGAATAGGTTCCATGATTTTAGAAGTTAAATTACAAAATGGTGAAACCAGGAAGATAAATTTAACTAATGTGCACCATGTTCCAAAGATGAGTGTAAATTTAATATCAGCGGGACATATGGCATCAAAGGGATATTTCCTTTGAGGAAAGAGAATTTTGGAATACATCTAGTCCGATGTATGTGGTCCGATAGACATTGATAATGACTCTCAGGTGAAATATATCCTGTGCATAATAGATGATTTCAGTAGGAGAAGCTTTGTATATTTGCTTAAGAGGAAGGACCAAGTGCCGGAATATATGCAGCAATTTATAACATACAAAGAGCGCCAAAGTAAGGCGAAAGTGATAAACCTACTCACGGATCAAGGGAAGGAGTTTGAGAATAAGGAACTCAACAATTTCCTAAGAGAGAGAGGAATTGCACATAAGATGACATCTGCCTACTCTCCACAGCAAAATGGTATTGCTGAGAGGTTTAATCGTAAGTTGATGGAAACGGCACGAACCATGTTGATTGCTTCTGACCTTCCGCCAAGATTCATTCTGGACTTATGCAGTAGAATGTTCAAATTATGTTCTTAATCGAACACCTCATCTGAAGTTAAAGAATATTACTCCAATGGAAAAATGGTTTAAGAACGGAGGAGCACCAAGTGTAAGAAATCTGAAAACGTTCGGAAGTTTGTGTACCTGAAGAAACCGAGAAATGCTGTAAGAAGTAAAGTCGACTCTCGAACAACCAATGGAATTTTTCTTGGGTATTCTCTACGCACAAGAGGTTACAAGATATGGAATCTTGACACCAACAAAGTAGAGGAAACGGGGAACGTGTTTGTAAATGAGAATCGAATAGCAAGCGATCTAATGAACAAGCAAAAGACTGATCATGAAGAAATGAAGAAAAAACTATCGTTTGATTCATCAAGTAAAGTTCAAGAATCCTCTTCATCAAACGAAGAAGATGAAAGGAATGTGAAGATCACGTCAACGAGAAGCTGTGTGGCAGACTCGAGTGAAGACGAAGAAGGATTTACTGATGAAGATAGGACTCATGATGCTGAAGAAAGAACATCTAGCTCAAGTGATGCTGATTCTAGCAAGAATGACACAGAAGATCCTGTGGTCGACAAGGGTTACATACAACTAAGAATCAGAAGAGTTACTCGTACACAATGCGTGAAGATACATGCAGATGTTGAAGGCCAAGAACCGAAAGATTATGAGGAGGCTTTGAACAGTACAGAAAGCCAAAAGTGGCGAGAAGCAATTCAAGCAGAGCTAAAGAGCTTAGAGGATCATCACACGTGGGAAGAATCGGAGGTCCCGGATTACGTGACACCCTTAAGCACAAAGTGGATATTCAAGTGCAAGAAGAAGTGTGATGGCACAATGGATAAATTCAAGCCCCGTTTAGTAGTGAACGGATACATGCAAAGGCAAGGTGTGAATTAGGAGAAGACGTATGCACCGACGCCAAGTGCTGAAGTAATAAGACTAATGCTGACCGACAAGGTTGAAGAGAAAGTACCAGATACATCAATGTGATGTGCGAAGCACATGGAGATGTAGATAGCGACATATATCTGGAAATACCACAAGGTGTAAAAGTCAAAAGTAAAGATTGCAATAGTCTGAAGCTGTTGTGTTCTTTGTACGGCTTGAAGCAAGCCGGGAGAAACTGGTTTGAAACCATGAGAACGAAGCTGGTAGAAAAAGGATTCAAGACCTTGAAAAGTGATCCATGCATATTCAGATACCCAAAGGACGGAGTCATGAACTATTTGATCGTCTACATGGATGACATGATCATCATGGGTAAACGAACTCAACATGTTCAGGAAATAAAGGAAATCCTGAATAAGATGTTCTCCATTAAGGACCTAGGTGAGATTCATGAATTCCTAGGAATGGAGATAAAGTATCAACGAAGCAAAGTGTATATCATAGAACACTTCATTAAGGATCTGTTGAAGAAACAAGGAATGGAAGAGTGCAAAGCAGTATCAACCCCATTCTGTCCACAAGGAAGAGATGAAAAAACAGATGAAGACGCTCAACTGTTAAGCAAAGACGAACACCTCAAATACAGAAGTCTGATAGGAAGTCTATCATAGATCTGCTGTTCAACGAGACCAGATATCGCGTACTCGGTGAATAGATGTGCGGAAAAATGCAATTCACCATGTGCCAGTGATATGCGTAAGGCAAAACGCATCCTTCGATATCTAAAAGGGACTGTGACAAAGGTGTTGACTCTCTCCAACGAAGATGACACTGTAAAGGCTTACAGTGATGCAAGTTTCGCAGATCGAGCAAAAGGACATTCAACTTCAGGTTACATAATTTATGTGGGAAAGTCCGCAGTAACCTGGGAGGCTCACAAACAAAGTTTAGTTGCTCATTCAACACAAGAAAGCGAGCTGGTTGCAGCATGCGAAAGCGCTACAGCAATCGTAAGCTTGAAGGGCTTCTTAGATGAACTCAAAGTACTAGAAGAAGCTACTTCAC
This sequence comes from Thereuonema tuberculata, assembly GCA_023159025.1. Taxonomy (NCBI): domain Eukaryota; kingdom Metazoa; phylum Arthropoda; class Chilopoda; order Scutigeromorpha; family Scutigeridae; genus Thereuonema; species Thereuonema tuberculata. The sequence continues at coordinate 37,034,277 of JAFIDM010000006.1, forward strand.
CAATCGTACTATACTGTGACAATCAAGCGACTTTGAAGTTAATTGGCCGCAAGTACAATCAAACTAAAAGCCGCCACATAGACTTAAAGTACCATATAGTGAAGGATTATGTGGACCAGAAGATCATCACAGTAAAATGCATCCCAAGTGAAGACAACACGGCAGACATTTTCACCAAGACCCTAAGTGCAGTGAAACATCAGAAGTGTATTAAAGAACTGGGATTAAAATAGACACATTTTAATTCCAAGGGGGGAAAAGTGAAAATTTAAAAATTTTTAAGTGTTGTGTAATTTTAAAGTACTTATTGTGGGTTTGTAATAGTGCTACGATTAGTGACCGTTTGTGTTGATGTGAAAACAGTGTTAATATGATGTGATATATTATTAAATATTCAGTGCTTCGTGAAACTAAGTTTAAGTACCACCAAGTGTCATTTGAAGGGGGGGGGGTTGTGAAGAAATAATTTAAAAGTGAAATATTATTTTAAATCCCTGATTTCATGTGTGACAAATGACACAGGATTGGTGGTAGCTGCAAAAAACACAAGCCAACAATTGAAGGCGCGAGCCATCACAGCTCGCACACATAAGGTGATTCAATTGTTGGGACCGTGCAGCCAGTCTCAGTTCCTTAGTAACCATCGGCGGAGCAACAAGTGTTTCGTGACTTGGAAAGTCAAGAACGTTTGAACAACTAAATTAAGAACTCTAAATGTAAGTATGAAAGTGTACTTATCATTTAATACGAACCGTATATTTCTCACAAAAAAATCAGACAAATTTATATACAAACACACTAACAGACAGTTTTATGACAATTACGAAGTTTCGTCATAAAGCTGTCTGAAAGTATGTTTGTATATAAATTTGTCTGATTTTTGTTTGTTCTAATATATGTTATCTTCGCTAGAAAAATTTATTAATGCTGTTATTGCTGTTATTGTTTGAAATTAGAGTCTATTGAAATGATTAACTTATAAATAAATAAATACTACCTTAGATCAATAAATGAGCTAAGTAAATGAGAATCCAAGACAATAACGAAGTTTCGTCATAAAACTGTCTGTAAGTGTGTTTGTATATAAATTTGTCATATTTTTGTTTGTTCTAATATATGTTATCTTCGCTAGAAAAATTTATTATTGCTGTTATTGCTTGAAATTAGATTCTATTGAAATGATTAACTTATAAATAAATAAATACTACCTTAGATCAATAAATGAGTTAAGTAAATGAGAATCCAAGACAATTACGAAGTTTCGTCATAAAACTGTCTGTAAGTGTGTTTGTTTATAAATTTGTCAGTTTTTTGTTTGTTCTAATATATGTTATCTTCGCTAGAAAAAATTATTATTGCTGTTATTGCTGTTATTGTTTGAAATTAGATTCTATTGAAATGATTAACTTATAAATAAATAAATACTACCTTAGATCAATAAATGAGCTAAGTAAATAAGAATCCAAGCGAAGATAAAGATGCATTATCATTTTATATATAGGTATTTTCAAACTAATTTATATTTTCACAATTTAGTTTTATCTCTTTAATTTTTTTAAAAAGGACTATTGATGACATTTGCTAAAATTATTTTTGCAATGAATAATTATTATGTAATTATTTTTCATTTAATATTCGATTCAATTATTTCAATGATTTTCAATCATTATTTTTTTTTATATATTTTTGTGTTAAAACTTTTATAATGTTTATCTATTATCTGAATTTTCATTTTATTTTATGATGATGAAAGAATTCTGCATCAATGTAGGTCATGGGGCTCTTTAATATTGGTGTCTTTATAAAAAAAAAATCCACATTATCTGATTCTAATAATATTGGTTCAATTTTGAAAGAAAGTTACATTTAAACATTTTTTTCAATTGACTTGAATTGTTTCCTTTTATCAAAAACTGAGAAATTTCAAAGTCCACATTAATGATTTCATATAACAATTAAAACAAAATTGGCAAATTATAATTCTTTACTTTTCTTGAAATTATGAGATAATTCTATATATTCTCTATGTCATTCTAAATTAATAAGATATCTAAATATTACAAGTTTTATTTATTTATTTACTGTGCATTTGTTATAAATAATTATTCTTAATAAATATATATTATTTTATCTTAAAGACTGGCCTGCGTTTTAATGTGTAACAACTTTTTTAAACTTCAGTTTTGTGTCTAATCATTGTGATTATTTTTTTTTTGTTATTCTTGTGAGATTCTACGCCATTTTTTGGCGAGGACTATCTCCTCGCTGAAGAAGAAGGCTGAAGAAGAGCTGGAGGAGAATCATGGGAGAAGGTTGGTGTCTTGCAATACGTCTTCCAATGGGAATTCAGGTCTATTAAGAGTACAATATCTCGATCCTTGCATTCTGGAGCACATTGTTCACTATCAGTGTGCAGTGGAGGCCTGCATTAAGATCCATGAAAACGATTCAGCTGCTCCATTGCAGTGTGGGATAAGATTCCAGGTTGTAGAATCTTATCGCAGTATCCTGCAGTCGTCAGGATCAATTTTAGATGATGTGAAGACAACGATTCTCTAGTTGCAGGTGAACCCAACTCATTCGAGATGATATTCCAGTGATGATATTCTTCAGCGTTTGCTCTGCGGACTCTGCAGTGTTCGCAGATATAGGCATGGATACTACATGGTCGTCGGATATATATTCCACTCCCGAGCCAATTACGTATGGCTTGAGTTGATGTCTGTCATCCTGTGTCGGCAATAAACTATTCTGGTAGCTGCATCGCATTGGACCGACAGTTTCTTGTGCCAAGACACATGTGTCCGATCATTTCTTGCTGTGGATGAAGGCCGACCCTATCTTCTTCTCACTGTCATGATCTCTTGAAAGTCGTCCACATTCGGCTTCACTCGTTTTGGGATGTTCCAAATGCTGTTTGCCACTGTATCTGTGCCTATCCAGCTTGCAATCAAGCCTTTTATTGTCGCCGCTGTTTATTCGGACAAATCACTTTGCAGAGGTATTCTCCAGTATGTTGCACTCGAAATTGCAACTAATTGCTGAACGACAATCCTCCAATGAATCCAAAATTTACAGCTATTTTGAACTGCAGTTTCACCCCTCACACTAAGAGGTATGTTCTGCTAATTTCATTATCCGATGATTTGCAAAATGTTTTGGGCTGTCTAACTGAATTTTCACTTTCTCCTGCACATAAAACAAAAGTCATAAAACTTTGATTGAATCATTGATTTAAAATAAATCTAAAACTGTAGTAAGGCCTAACGAATTCTGTACGGCGATCTATTCTCTTCGATATTATACAACCTCCCAAAAATTAGGCGGAAGGGTCCGGAATGACCACTGTCCCGTTGGCCGAGAATCGTTGGAAGCCTAAACCTCCAGTACCCCCAGCAACTCCTTTACTTTTAGTATATAAGCTTTCGTTAAGTTTTATTCAACTAAATAAATATTATTGTAATAAAAGTAGTCGTGCAACATAATGAAACTTGATAAATTAACAGTAGCCCTACTTCATGGCTAACGAAAATTTTAGTTGGCTTAATTTATCTTTTAAAGAAAAACTTAATGTGCTGTGAAATTTGTTTAGGGAATATAAGAAAAGAAAAAGAGAAACAGCATCTGAACAAAAGAGGAAATTGCCTTTCTGATTTTAGATTTCGGGAAGGAGTTGGGGACGGCCGTTTCGTCCTTCTACGGACTCATCAGCCCCAACCCTCGTCCCCAACGGCCGTTTCTCATCAGCCCAACGAGAGAAAGGCAATTTCCTCTTTTGTTTGGGTGCCGTTTCTCTTTTTCTTGTCTTATATTCCTTGAATTTATCTTTTATTTTTAAGATTTTGATGAGGCGTTGCTTGAGTTTTACTAAAAAGAGGGGGAAAGGATGAAAAGTTCGCATCCTACTCTCGTAGTCGATTGAAAAATAATTTGCCAGTGTATTTCTCAAAATTACCTACTAATCAAAAAGACGGAAAATACTTTTACATCCAACCATTGATTTTAAGTGCCTATACATTAACAAATTAATTTCTTGGTTCCCAATGAAACAGTGAAAATCAATAGAAAAATTAAAGAACATTTGATTTTTATTCACTTAATATCGAACTCAATATTCAAGTTAAAATTGAAAATTTTCAAATAAATTCAAATTCTCAAATATTTAAGCTTCAGAATAGGAAATTATTGTTAGAAAATTTCAATAAAAGTTACTAAGTGGAAGTTCATTGGACTGCGATGGAAATTTAATTTCTACCAAAAGGATTAATTCTAATTTAACGAAAGTATTTTGGTAGTCTATCTTTTTTGTTTCAGTTGCGAAAGTCATAAAACCTTCGTAAACTAAGTGATGACAAAAAATAGCAAATGAAACTACTTTCATCAAACGAAAGGATCTTTTTTCTGCTAAGTAATAAATGTTTCTAGTGAAACAGCCCAATATTGGAAATGGGTTTTTTGTTTGTTTATTTTATTATTATTTATTTTATTTATTCTTTTTTTTTGGTTATTACGAACTACTGGAATTGTTAGATCAATAAATGAGAGATATACAGAAGAATCTGAAATGTAATTCCACTTGAAGATGTCAGATACATTCTCTATGAAGGTATTTTCAACCTAATCTAAATTTTGAGCAATTTTGTTTTAAAATATTGCCTTATTGACTATGCATAAGCACGAATAAAGTAAAAATATAAAAATTAATATTAAAACTCACGACGTTTCGACGCAATGGATTATCGAGAGGATTTTTTTTTCCTTCTCTCACAAATACGGCATCATTTGAGCAAGTGGAAGGTTCACAGTAAGTAGAGTAATATTTTTCTCTGAATTTTTTTCAAGCGTCAGTATAAAGCAGTAAGACCGAAGGTTAACTAAATAATTACAAAATAATTATCTGAATAATGACATAAAAAATGATGTATAAACAAGTAGCACACTCGGCAAAGTGGAGCACGCAAACGGTTATTTTTAACTTATACTTGACTTTGAAAGTCAGAGGTCAAATGAAGTTTACGTGAAGATGAAAAACATATGTCAGACGAATATGTCAAAGTTCAAAGGTTAAGATCAACTTTAAAATGCAGCTAATTGGCTAAGAATGATCCCCTTCAACATCTTGAAATGAACGGAAATTATTGATTGGTGATGTTATTGTGAATGGGTAACAGATCAAAAGTGTTACTTTTTTTAAGATATAAGCTTAAGTTTTGTCAGCTAAGTTTAAGATCTTTTTATCAAAACCTGTAATTGTAGAAACTTCAATAGAAGAACAGTTATTCAAATGAATCTCCATTTTAAAATTACTAATGAGAAAGCGCATATCTCCAATGCTAAGGCACAAAAAAAGGACATTCCTCTGTCAGATATGTCAGAAACTGTCGCCTTTACGACAAACTCATAAATTTCATTTCTAGATCGACCCACATTATATATTATAAAAGCGTTATTTTGTCTGTCATAAGACTTTACGTTTTTCCAATTTTGTGACCAAACTATAAGAGATAGAGTGGTCATGTAAATGGATAAAATGTAGATGTTTTTAAGACAAACAAAATGCTACAAAAAATCTTTCGAAAAAAGTTTTTGGTTTCCAAGATGGCGCCTTTTAAAGGGTCAAATTTTGACTTTTTCTCAATTTAAACGAAAAGTATAAAAGATGGAAGAGAACATTATATTCTGGTATTTGAAAGTTCTATCGAACGATATATCACTTATTCACAAACGCTTCAGCGTTTGCAAGATAGATGCAAAAATGTGAATTTTCGGTGTGTGACGTCGACCCGCAATACATCCGAGTTATTCGGAGAAGCCACAACGGACTGGGAAGTTATATATTCTCCGACGATCGCAACATTAATTTGCTAAATAAATAAAAAAAAAATTTTTTAATGCTATAGATGCAAGGGTTCCGGAGCGAAGCGACGGTACCCGGCTATTATTATTATATATTTTAAAAACGTATATTATAAAACGTTATTCTGTCAGTCATTCTGTAAGCAAAATGCTAAATTACAAATTACTAAAATGTTACTGAAATAGAGAATCTATTCATAAAAAATGAAAATATATTAAACAACTGTCCAACTATACTGATTGGCGGCGTAAATATAGATATTTTCAAAATGAATAAAAACAATGTAGTACAGAAATACGTAAAACTTATGTGCAATAATGGTTTCAAAAATCGTCTTTCCGGAACAACAAGAAACTGTACAATTCATGGAAATACGAAAACAAATAAAGATCATATTTTCATAAATAAACATATCATCAAAACACCAGGAATAATATGCAAAGAACGATTCGGATAACAGTTGAAAATGAGAAAATAACAGATCCAAATATAATCTATAAAGAACTAATCAATGATGTTAACAAAACAAAATTCATGAAAATCTACATATATAAAAAGAAAAGTAGGCCTACTGACTCATTCACTCACAGACTCATCAACGCTCACCCCAAACCCTTAGATCTAGAAAGCTGAAATTTTGCACAGAGGTTTCCTTTATGATGTAGACAAGGAATAAGGCCGGATTTTTCGAAATTCGGGATCGGGAATAATCTGGCAAACTGAAGATGAAGTGTATGGCTGCAACCCCAGGTGTGTGGCGCCAACCCGCAATACACCTGAGTTAAGTTGTTTTTTTTTAATGCTATATACTCAAGCGTTCCGGAGCAAAGCGACGGTACCCAGCTAGTTTATATATAAATAAATAAATAAAGAAATAAAGAAATAAATAAATAAAAATTAAACTTTACTTATTCATGTTTAAATGTCATTATTAATATAGATGTGCGAACATTTTCATGATTTGGGTGAAAAAAAAAACTCATTGGTAGGATTAGAATAATGTGAACAAATTCTCATTATTGATCAAAAGTAAAAAATGATTGGTGATCACAAAATTACAGAAAATTTCTCAAGTGCAATATTTTTAAAATATTGTCAAATGTTACTGTCATTGTTAAATGTTACTTGCTTATAATTCTTGTTACTTATGTGAGTCATGAGAATTGTAGTAATTCACTTTTGAGATACTAATACAAATTATATAGGAATAATATAAGAATGAGAATAAGAATCGCATTATCATTCTTATATGATTAATATTAGTAGCTCAAAATTGGATGTCTACAGTTATTACAAGGACATAGCATATATAAAGGATAATTTTTTTCTAGTTCAAATTTCTTTTTTTTTTTGTTGTTCTTGTTGCTTTAATTTAAACCATTCTAAATTGTACGTATGTTATTACTATTTCAAAAAATTTGTAATATTAGCACTGGCATTCACTTCCTGCAATAACTAATAGAATTTGAATTAACAGTAAAATTATCTCGAAATTCTGAATGGTTTCAAAGGGATTCCAAGAATTTTTTATTTCATTGTAAGGTTTTTTTATAATTTTTACTCTATTTTCAAGATTATGTTTTGTTCCTTTGCGAGCCACTTAAAATATATCTTAATTTGCACTTCATAAAATTTTTATCATTTTGGAAACAATGAAAAGTTTTAATACATCGGAAGCGCAGTGGTGCCTCAGAGGAAAAAATACACAATGGAAAACTCACCAATCAAAAAACCAGTGAGAAAATCCACGTGCCTCAATGAAGTTTTTTAAAGCATAAGGCTTCAAATTGCGCATTTGAAATGTTAAAAAACAACTGTGGATGAGACCAAATTATTCAGAAGTGACATCCTGAACAGCTGTTTCACGCTCGTTGGCGATCATCAGCCAGGAGAAGTCACAGTAA
>JAFIDM010000006.1:37052037-37070700 GCA_023159025.1 Thereuonema tuberculata
ATTTCTTAGAAAAGGAGTGTGTTATTTAAAAAAATGTAGAGTTTGTTAATATTTTTAAGGCAAACCAATTTAATTTTTATACCACGTTATAATAGCATATTTTCACTTGTATTTCAACCTATAGTTTAATTGAGCAATTTTAATATGTAAGCTTTATTTGTAATTTGAATAATACTTCAGTTAATTAGTTTAATGTGAGAGCAGCTGCGACGGTGAGTGGTTTTACTAAACGCACTCCCGGGAGAGATATATCATTGATGGAACAGCATAATTGTTAAGGTCACATGAGTGTATTTTATAACAGTTTATTGGTGGTTGATGATCACGTGTTCATTTCGGCGGGAAAAGGAGCTTTAGTGAACCCGCCGGAGGGACAAATTGCCGAAGCCGAGGCGGCCGGACGTTTCCTAACCCTGCGTCCCGCAAGGGCGCGGGGAAGGGACGGCTGACCCGGTCGACATGTATTAGGAGCGGAGGTGAAGTCGATTTGAGGCCGATGGAGAACCGAAGGTTACCGAACGAGTGTGGACGGACGAAACCGAAAGTTACCGGCCGGAGATGAATGGCTTCAACGTGGCGAACGCCGAGACAACAGCGGAGATCGCCGGCGGTGAGACGCTAAACTTCCGACGATTACTTGGGTTTCTAAGACGATAGAAACGCCGCAACAAAAGACAGTAACTGGTCAACGTAAAGACAAGCAACACATTCCCAAAAGATGTCAGTAGAAGTGTAGCGTGGAGACTTACCGGTGTACGGCTGGCAAAACCTGCTGGATAGGGGTATCGCCATTCCGTCGGGCGGAAACTCCGCATGAGGTCTGCGGGCCTAGGCCACCGCTGGTCATCGAGAATTGTGCGTGCGTAAGGTTACGAGCTCCACAGAAATAATGTTCTACTAGTAAATAACCTCCCTCGAATATTTGTGTAAAGGAAAAAGGAAAGTGAATAATGTCTATCGCGGTTTAGGTTGGATTAGCACATATTCATCAAGCCAGACTTTTGCGGACTATCGTTTGTTGCTCTCCGGGCGGGAACCGAGTTGAAGGCGGCGTGTTGAAAAGCCGAGCCGAGTGAATGCCGACCGTGTGATCAAATGACAGTGTGAGTGTGTTCTCCAGGTTGCTGACCATCGTGTGAAAGTAAGAACTCTTAAAAAGACATTTTAGTTTAAATTGTTTTGTTCTGTGTTAAAGTTTAGGACTGAACTTTCGTTCTATATTAACAATGTAAAGAAAGGAAAAAGATTGTATAATTTTGGTAAGAAGAGCTTTTTGTGAATTGAAATATTTCCTAAAATGATTATTTTGTAAATCATTATTTTTATGTGGTTTCATTGATTTGATTTATATTTAAAGTCTGATTGTGGTGCACCACGGGGCGAAGGGAAGGGGTTAAATTTTTAATAAGCGGAAAAAGAAGGTTTGCTTTATTTGTTTGTTCGATCGTTAAATAAAGATGTATTTTAATTAATCATAAAACTTTGTTTTGTCTTTTGTCTCAGCTTAAATACATTTTATTAAAGAATTTCAATATATAGTTATTAAAGTTATTTTAATCGATAGTTTAATGGTATTGGTGGGATTTGGACTGGCGTTTCGGCTCTCCTTTTATATGGGCCCAGCAGGGAGAATGTCGACACGCCCACGACAATGACGGCAGCTCGTCGTCCCCATCAAGACCCAGAGATTGAGATTTAATTAATTATTTTTATTAGCTTTTTATTTTATTTTTACGACCTTGCATTCAAATTCGCATGTGTCAGTGCTTTCAGCGAGGTTTGTTCCACTGGTGAAGAAATTTTGAATTATTTTTTTTTCTTAACCAATATCAAAACCCCATGGTCTAAATTAGGGATCCCCAAACTTTTTACCCCGTCGACCTCTTCATAGAATATTTGCCTTCTTATCGACCTCCAGATTAAGTATTTAACATAGTCTATTTTTTCCTAGACAGTTTAATTGATCCTCTTTGGTATTAATCGACCCCCTTTCGACCGTCGTGTATTAATCGACCCCTGGAGAACTCTTACCGATCCTGATATCGACTACTTTGGGAACCCATGATCTAAATAGTGTTCACACCAAATTTGGTAGAGTTTCGCCCAATAGGTTTTTGGTAATTGGGCTCCAAACAGCTCCTTTTTCATTAAGGCCAAGAATCTTCTATATTGCGCAATATTTCTAAAACTAGTACGAAAGTAAGTAGGTTTACATATAATATTTTTACTTCCTCTTTTAAATTACATTTTTTGAAGCTAAAGAAGCACTAATTAAGAAAAAGAATATCATAATACATATTCAAATTATTTAAAATATTTAGACGCTATGAAAAGAAGTTTTGAGCAAAACATTGTTGTAATTTGTAGCTTGCACATTTTTTTAATCTTTATGCACTTCCTTTGTATACATTAAGTGTTTTGTTGAAAAAAAAAAACAAAAACAGAAATACGTCGTACAATACGTACAAGCATAGACATATATTATTTTTTTCACTTTTGGAAATGAACTGTAGATAACATGATGCCCACGTTTGGTCCAAATACTTACGGAATGATAATGTTTCCAATTCCTCCACCAACATGGACGGATTTCAACATTTACTATAGGGTAAACATATATACACCTTTCGTGTTTCTTTAATTTGTTCAATTTGCTTTTATTTTTTTTCTAAATATAATTAAAAGAATATAAAGTAGGAAAATAAAGATGAAAAAATATCACTTTATCAGTTTATTTTCCTAAAGTCTTGTATTTTGTGGATGCCTTTTATCGATTTTGTTCAGGTATTTATTGCTTACAATTAGTTAATTTTAAATGTTTCTGTCTACGCAGTAACGAACTTTTAATTTTAAATTCCACTGACTCTACTATATTTTTTTTTTATTTCTAGCAGAAATCTATTTCAGATTGAAATAGTTTTCTGATTACCGCAGTGTTGCTTTTATTTTTAAAATTTTTAAATTTGAGAAATTTTTAGGGATTCCTAATAGCAGCAGAAGAAAATCCAACTTACCAACAAGTTCAGGAAGGTATTGCAATTTTTCCACGATATTCTGGTGATATTTCGTTAGCGATAACAAAGGTAAGATTTATTATTATCATTTTATATTTGAAATATAAATTTTAATTATTCAGGTTCCAATAATAAAAAGATTCCACTCAATTTCGTGGAACGTCCGTTTCAAGTTTCTTATCCTGGCAAATAGGATAAAAGGAATAAAATCTATAATCTTTGTTTTATTCTTTTAATTCTTTCCTTTCTTGTTGATTATGGGAAATGTTTTCATGGTCAAATATCCATTTATAGTTTATGGTTTATCTTATTTGATGAGATTCAATTCATATCTGAAAATTACATTGCTTAATTACAAACTTTATTTTAATTATTTGTTACATTTTAAGTTGGGAAAATATGATGCTTTTTATCGAAGTTATTTAATAGGTAACCAACCAGATATCTTAGGAATAAAAAGGTTGCTGAATCTGAAGATAGATACACTGACAGGAAGTCTATGAAAAACCTGTGCACACTTTAGTATTTAATTAACGAAGGCTTTTAAAATACTGCACCGTTTAATTACGATCTGGTATTGAATGTTCTGTTTGAAAGCAGATGAATAACGAATAAATTGGAATAATATTTTATTGTACAAATAAAGTTAGGAAACCTAAATATTTTTAGAATTATATGAAAATCATAGATTTATGTGGCAAATTTCGCTGTTGTTCGGGGAAAGATGATCATTGATGATAAAACATACAGCAATCCTAAAGCCCTGCGAACACCATGCAACTTCCCAGAAACTTAGTCGGCCGATTTTGACGTCACGATTTGATAGAGACAGTCTTGAGCCAGTTTTTCAGCAACTTGGCAGCAACTTTTCTCCTACGACTCGAGTTGTTCCTACGACAGCAACTCGAAAAGTTGCTTCGAAACTACCCAATCACAGGTCAGCGTTGGAACACGTCAGTCGTGACGTCACGTCCATGCAAGATATGGCGTCCAAAAATGATGTTCACCGATTCGATTCGAAGACAAGCTCGTAAATAATGAATATCAGAGTATTGCGAGTTTCTTTCATCCATAAATAAAGTTTATACTGAGATACAGTAATTGTATGCGGCAGAATTTATCAGAGAGGTTTCAAAACCTCGATTTTTTCGGATTTTCCACATCGGCTGGGTTAAACGCATTGCATTATGGGATTCCTTCTATCACGGCCGACTCATTTGCGAGTTGCATGGTGTTTGGGGTTGACAAAAGTTGGCCAACTCGAAGTCGGCCGACTAAAGTTGCTGGAAAGTTGCATGGTGTGTTCGCGGAGCTTTAGGATTAAATTATAAAGGTTCTACTTTCTAGAAACTCCATACATACATTAAAAAAAACTAATCAGTTTTTTCAAGAAGCAGCAAATCAAAGGTGGAAACAAAAAAATCAAAGATTGAGCTGCATCTAAAATGTGCGTCCAAGATTCGAGAGCTTGAAACTCATAATGCTATGTAAGAAAACATTTAAAAGACATAACTAACGCTTCAGACTATCTTTCCAAATTGCACTGCTGTTATTATGTCCATTAGATTTGTCCCATCCACTTAAAACAATGACACATGCATTCTCCGCAGCTGATCATGTAAGCAATGGAATATTAATTGATCATATAAAATAATGGAATACAACAATGCCATAAGAAGTCAATTGCAGATGACATATCAAAGGCTAAAAAGCAATCCTGATTAATGTCAGCGTTGCCTTCCCAAATCAACAGTATACTTCAAATTTTGGAATTCTTCAAACAGGAATCCGAAACCATCACACTGCAAAAACAAACATTTAAGAGATACTGAAAGAAGAATTATGATGTGACAGTAGACAATAAGAACAAACTAAGAAAGCAATCCTGTTAATAAAGAGTAGCAGATCAATTCAATTCCTTATCCTTTTCTATGAACATTCACTTTGATTTAGGTTAATGACTTTCATAATTTACAATGATTATACAAGCCTGTGATGAAAGAAGTTTCTTGAAATTTCTCACTTTCAATTTGTATTTTTGGGTGCGGAATTAAAAAAAAAAAAAAACACAATAAAAATATCATATTACTAACATTTTCACATTTTTACGGTTAATGTTTCTTTATCAAATTGCTAAAAAGAGATCCCTCCTACCTTAAAAAGATTAACGCATCCTCCCTTCACGAGAGTCGTCAGTCAGTCTTTTTAAGGTAGGGGGATCTCTTTTTAGCAATTTGATAAAGAAACATTAACCGTCGAGTTTCGAAACGTACATAATTTTATTGGGATTAATGCTTTTATATTTGTGCCGAATTAGTTGATTATTTGTTATATTGTTAACTGCACGTTAAACTGCTTCATCATCAATGAAAATATCATGATTTTTAAGCCGAAATTAACTTTAACAGTAAATAAGAAGCAATACTATTCCTATGCAATACTTTCTTTATGTAGTAGTAATGTTCTAATTCTTCTTTAAAAAAAATCAACAGATTATGAATTTGGATTTGCCCAATCATCGCTGTGAAGATTCTGAGGCTGTGGAAAAATGCAGAGATGAATGCATGGAAAACTTACTTTACGCTGCTTTGTCTTGCAGGTTAGTCAATATTTGATGTACTGTAATAGTCTTTAATGCAAGATTCGGATAAAAAGAAGTTTTGTAAAATTATTAGAACTTTTCTACACTTTCTCGCTTCCAACATTAAGATGATGATTCTTTTCTGGAATTTTCTTGAAGGACGAATACAGAATACTTGTAGATTGTAGAATGCTTTCAAACAAAATACCATTAACTTCAAAGGGAAAACTTTCATGTGTAAACAGAATCATCTGTTTAAGTTAAACAATTATAAATTCCACTAAAAATAAATTTAATTAATTTAAAGATTAAGACTTTTTTTTTATTTCAGCAAAGCTTAAAGAAATTTTATCTCATTAAAAGTACGCAAGTAATATTTCGTTCCTGCTCTTTGTAAGCTATTTCGGAATAAATTGCAAGAAGCCCATAAACAAAATTGTAGGCCTATATTTTTCTAAAATGGAGCCAATTTTGAATAGTAGAAGTTTCACCAGACACTCAAAAACAGTTTTTGAATCGGTTCTCTCCAATCCGAAATTTTAGGGTTTCTAACCTGATAAGTTCATAAAACTACTTAGTAGTCATTCTCCAAATAAATTATTTTCAAGATCGATAGAATATTGAAGGAATGTAACGGCCATAAAGAAATCCCTGAACTTTACTCATATTTTTTATGACTTGCCCTTAGAAAAAAAAATCCCAATGATTGGTATTATCAAATGTACAAAAGATTTTTAAACTATAATAATCTATAACCTTGTAATCAAGTTAATTTGATAAAAAAAAGAATATTTCAAATGGGAATTTAGTCTTTAGTGCAATTTAAATTTATATATTTCAACATTTCGAAAACTGTATTTCAACTACAATTTTTATTATATACAAATTCTTCTTACCTTCTTAATTTATTGAGATGTTATAAAAATTAATGCAAATTTTCGAAAGGAAAAAGTACGTCCTTTCTTTTTCAAGTAATGCATTTGTAACCAGTAATAATGAGTGAACATCAATTAAAAATATTAAAATCACCATATTATACAATTCTATTATTAATACAACAAATGTCTCATTATTACTAGTTAAAAATGGATTACTTGAAAAAGAAAGGACGCAGTTTTTCCTTTCGAAAATTTGAATTATATTTTTTTAACATATCAGTAAATTAAGAAGGTAAGAAGAATTTGTGTATATTATGAATACTAGACGAAGGTTGAGGAATGAATATCGATTAGATACTTACAATATTTTAAATCGTCGATCTTTAAAAAAAATCGTGATCGTACATTTAAAATAATAAATTATTCGTTTTTGATATAAATTTTTTTTTTCTGAAGTTGAATCTCAAAAGTACTCGGAATCATCGTATCTTGTCACAGCAGTACATCAACAAAGCAGTTATTTTGGCATATTTTCAAGAAAAAAAGATATGCAACAATCACCACGGATATCTACAACCATGTCTGAGCAAGTACTTTTTTAGTTTTTCATATTATAAAGCCCTATATAGAAAAACCACCGTTAATGATATCAGTCAATTTATTAGACCTACTAAAATTTTAAGTGCAACGAAAACTCACATCGATTTCAATAGAGCTTGTTTGGAACTCAGAGTAACTCCTAAGTTCTCAATATAAAAAAACTTATCTGGCAACAAAAAAGGAGAAACCATTGCAAAAGAGGCAGCACGTAAATTTCTCCGTGAAAGATTGAATATGAATAATAGTAAACTCCATAAATCACTGCATATTTTGAAATATCTATCCAATAAATTGCATCAGGAGTTATATAAGGAACATTGTATGGAACTGATACAATATACAGCTAACTTAGGTCTAACAAGCTAATAGCAGTATTAGACCACATTAAAAAACTCAAACAACTATACAATCTAACCTTTTGTTGTTGTTGTTGTTGGTTGGGTTTTTAATGGCGCAAAAGTAGCAGTGGCTAAGCTGCGCCAAGAAAGGTAAAAAGGAGAAGAAAGAGAAGAAAATGGAATGAAAACTAACTATCTAGATAAAAAGAACAAAACAAGAAAAGAACAGGTGGTGCCGAAAGGAAGATGATAGGAAATCATCTATAGTGTATAGAAGAAAAGTAAAAACATGAGAATTAAAAGAGAGTGGTAAGGCCACATTGATGAATGAAGCGTAAAACTGATGAAATGAGTAAAAGATCATTGTCATTTAAAAGCAAGGAAATATGAAAAGGAACGTCAAATTTAAGAAGAGGATAAAAGCACTGACGACAATGTTGAGTAAAAGCAGGACAGTCAATTAAAATGTGACGAATGCTTAAAACAACGTTGCACGTAGAACACAAGGGAGGTGGACGATTGAGCAGTAAATAGCTATGTGTAAGTCTGGTATGTCCGATCCTGAGACGAACCAAAAGAACATCTTTCTGGCGAGTTGGAAACAGTCGATTGGTAGAAGAAGATAATAAAGGACTGACAAGACGCAGTTTATTTTCGTGAAGATCATCCCATCCATGTTGCCACGTAGAACGGAGACAAGAACGTATAAGAGCGTAGATGTCAGAGGGCGGAGTGGAGATCCGTCGCAGAGGTCGACTAGCAGGAGACTTGGCGAGAGAATCAGCGAGGTCATTACCGACAATGCCGACGTGGCCTGGGATCTAGCAGAAAATGATAGTGCAACGATGAAAACGCTGTAAAAAATCTAGAGAAATCTAGAGAAAGATGGCATAAAGTTCAGCAGAAAACATAGATACCTCAGAAGGAAGATGAACAGCATTACTGAAAGTCGCAGTTTAAAAAGCTGCTCCAACATAATCTGCGCCTTTAGATCCGTCGGTATAGAAAATGTTGAAATCAGAGTGACGGGACAAATGGTCCTAATGCAGAGACTGAAAGACTGTTGAGGGCGTGTTGATTTTCACAAAAAGAAGGGAAGCGAGAAATCACAGTTAGGTAGAGGATATTTCCAATGCGCTGATGGCGAAGTAGGTAGAGTGGCAATGTCAAGGTCAGTGAGCTGTAGTGTAGTGAGCCAAGTCGTCACCCGATGTCCAAACGGTGGTATAATGGAAGGACGATTGGTGAAAAGACGTCGTTGATGGGAACGACAGACACATTGATAAGCAGGGTTATGTGGAAGTGAAGACATACGGGCGAAATATTGGAGAGACAAAACTTGGCAACGGAAGGGCAGAGACGGTTCAAGAGTCTCTGCGAACAGGCTGGGAATCGGCGAAGTACGGAAAGCACCGAGGCAGAAACGGAGGGCTTGAGGTTAACAGGACCAAGTGTCCGAAGGACAGACGGCCGTGCAGAGCCATATACAATGCAGCCATAATCCAATTTGGATCGAATAAGGGCTCGGTAAATGCGCAACAAGACCAAGCGATCATCACCCCATTTGGAATGCGAAAGCACTTTTATACAATTTAGATTTAAAAGACATCGTTTCCAAAGGTCAAGTATGTGATCCTTAGAAGTCAATTTCTTATCAAAAATGAGATCTAAAAATTTATGCTGAGAGATACATGGAAGTGTGACGCCACCAAGAGTCAGCTTGGGATCAGGAAAAATTCCCTGACGTCGACTGAAATGGACACACACAGTCTTGAATTGGGAGAAAGTAAAACCATTAGAAACACTCCACGTCTGCAACTGATGCAGAGCAAACTGCAGTTGTCGTTCAATCAGACGTAAATTAACAGAACTGCAAGAGATCTATAATTCGTCAACATATAAAGAGTGGTGGACAAATGAAGGCAAAACAGAGATGATGCCATTAATCTTTACGGAAAAAAGGGTAACTCTCAAGACACAGCCCTCAGGTACTCCGAGTTCTTGAGGATAACATGTAGAGAGCATAGACGGACTTGAAGGTACGATTCGCACGAAAATTGCGAAAGAAAATAGGCATGTGACCACGAAGGCCGTAATGATGAAGATCTTGTAAAATGCCAAATTTCCATGTACGATCGCATGCCTTCTCCAAGTCAAAGAAGATGGAGACGAGGTATACCTCTATTAACAAATTCAGTGCGAATAACATCTTCCAAACTTACAAGATGGTCAACCGTAGAGCGATGTTGCCGGAATCCACACTGTGTGGTAGCGAGAAGTTTATTGGCTTCAAGATACCACTGAAGGCTTGACCATGCGTTCAAGCATCTTACATAAACAGCTTGGAAGGGCAATGGGGCGATAATTATTGGGATCACTGACGTCTTTACCAGGTTTGGCAAAAGGAATGAATGTAGCTCGTCGTCAACTATCAGGAAATAAATGTTCTAACCAGATTTTATTGAAGAGGGACAGAAGAACATTCAACGACGAAAAGGATAAGTGACGCAACAGCATGTAATGAATTCCATCAGGGCCGCAGGCAGTATTTTTGCTGGTGTCAACAATTCCTGTAAACTAAAAGAGAGATTATACGGTTCTCTGTTGGAAGAAGAAAACTTTAAAGGAATAGCTTCAATACGATCTTTAATCGTTTCAAAAGTAGGAGATAAAAGTGTAGGGCTGGAATTCCTGCAAAAGCGCGAGGGCTTCAGCTTATTCGGAGATAGTAGCTATTTCATTTCCATCTTCTTGCAGAATGTGCGTAGATTGAGATCTATATTTTCCGTGCATCTTACGAATGTTATCCCAGAGGGTCTTTGAAGACAAGTACAAGTTATCGATGATACAAAACGTTGCCAAGACTCTTTCTGACTAATACGGTGGATACGACGAGCAGAAGCGCGTGCTCGTTAAAAGATTGGCAGAAGTGGGATAACGTCGGAAAATGTTCCAGGCTTTCTGTTTAATTTTCTGTGCAGACGTACAGTCACGAGTCCACCAAGGTTTGGGATGCAGAGGGAATCGTCCAGATGTTTGTGGAATTGTTGCTTTGGCAGCACAAATAATGATATGAGTGGCCTTGTCAATAAGTTGATCAATGGTAGCCGAAAGATCAATGGCCTCTAGATTACAGCGGCTAGTAAAAGTTATCCAATCAGCAGAGTCAAATTTCCAGCGAGGACGACAGGATGATGAAGCAGCAGAACGAGGTAGCTCTTTGAGAATGATTGGGAAATGGTTACTGCCACCAGGGTCGTTGATAACATCCCATGAGAAATGGGGGAAGAGCGAAGCAGAACCTATAGCTAAATGTGAAATGAGTTGCGGCACCTGTGTTAAAGATACAAAGATTACGCCGAACTAATAGATCTTCAATAACAGCACCTCTAGGATTGGTGGATGAAGAACCCCAGACAGGAGAATGAGCGTTAAAGTCTCCAACTAAGAGAAACGGAGTCGGTAATTGATCCAGAAGATGAACAATGTCTGTAGGCGAAACAGGGGCTGTGGGGGAAAGATATAAGCTACCGATAGTGAAAAGGCGGCTGGTGGAAAGGCGAGCAGGAACAGCATCCAAAGGAGTCGTAAATGGGACAGAGGAGGATGGAGTGTCATGTCGGATAAAGAGGCAAACACCTCCGCTGCTTCTATCGGTCCGCTGTTTACTTACTTGTTAGCATAGAATAGAAAGAGAAACGGTGTCGTTTCCTGTAAGAAAAGTTTCCTCAGACACATACAGACTGGATGATGTGTAGAAAGGAGGGTTTTAACATCGTTCAGATTAGAGCGAAGTCCTCGACAATTCCAATACAGTAAGGCCATTTAAAAGGTAAAAAAAGGTTACAACTAAAAATCAAGGTGGAGGCTGTGGTGGTGCCCTAAAATTAGGGAGTTTGGAGGGGTCTTCCAGATCGTCTTCATAAAATCTACTGGGAGAGAAATGTCTCCGACGGCCACGAGAAGGTGATCGTGAACGTGAAGTGCGATGAAAATGTTTGTGTGGAGATACGGAGGGTCGTTGAGACCAGCGTTGAGACCGGCTAGGGTATTAGAAGGGCTTGAAGATACTGGCAAAGACAACATGGTGGATTGTGACGTAGATTGTGTGGATTGCGACAGAACTCTTGTTATAGGAGTAGCAATGGTTTGAAATATTGTAGAAGAAGACTCGTGTGGAGGACAAGTGATGTCAGTTTGACAGGAGATCGAAGACGTCTGTTTGGATTTTACCGCAAAAGAAAAAGTTTTTTGGGTTGGCGCAACAGGAAGCATCTTCCGGGCTTCGGGATAAGAAAGAGAGTGCTTCACTCTGATGGTCTGAATCTCCTTCTCCTCCTTCCAGCGAGGACAAGATCGAGAGTATGAAGGATGGTCTCCTGAACAATTGACACACTTTAGAGACAAAGTGCACTGTAGACTCATGGGAAGGCTCACCACAGTTAGGGCAGATGGACTTGCCACGACAAGCTGCAGAGCCATGACCATAACGCTGGCATTTAAAATAGCGCCGAGGGTTCGGAATGAACGGACGCACAGGACAGCGTAAATAACCAGCTGTAACACTCGTGGGCAGTGTGGAGGAGTCAAACGTAAGGACAATTGTATGAGTGGGTACTTCCTTATTATCACGACGAACGTGAATCCGTCGGACAGCAGTCACATCCTGCGAAGAGAAGCCTTCGAGAAGGTCATCATCACGTAGACCGTCAAGATCAGGTTCACGGATGACGCCGAGACTAGAATTCAAAGTCTTGTGCTTAGTGACAGATACCGAAGTATCTGCCAGAGTCGTCAAATTAAGAAGGCTGTCAACAGCTTTCGAAGAAGGCAGTTGTATTAACAAATCGCCAGACTGAAGTTTCTTGACGGACTTTATGGAGGACGTTACTCTTAAAAGTGCTTTGGAGATGAGAAAAGGGGACAGTTTGGACAAAGGTGTCTCAGGAGTAAAGAAGTGCAAGACCTTCTTTACTCGGACTGGTCGGACTGGTAGTACAAGAAGGAGATAGAACATAGACGGTGTGGGAATTACTTCCCAATGAAAGAAAAAAAGAATTATCCATACACACGAGAATTAGCTGGGGAAGGTAAACGGTCACCAGTTCAGCTATCACCATATCTGACTGGAAGGCAGAAATATTGTGGGTGTTGCCAGGCAATTTTTTTTTTTTTTGCCCACAGGGATCGTTCATGACACTAAAATAACCCCATAGTGCCACACTCCATCGGCACGATGCCTTCCACCATTGATTCGGGTTCGGGCGTTTAGGACCCATGGAGAGTAACTCATGGAAAAGAGAACCCTCCATGGGTGGTCCTCTCACCAAATACAGGAACCCGCACTGAGGCGCAATCTAACCTACAAAATTGGCAATGAGGTTACTAATAATAGCATTATCATCAATTTAACCAATCAAGAACTAAGTGACCAACAGAAAGTTGTACTTGAAAAAAGATTAAAATACAACAGAACCTACTCCATGATGCCAAAACTCGACATAATAGATGGTATTGAAACTGCCCTCAATAAAACTAATGACGTAAAGAAAAAATTAGGAGAAAGATTAAGAAGATCGCCAATTACAATCTCAATTTCCAGAATAGTAACTTAACGCCGAACGAAAAATTGGCCTATAAGGAGATAAAGGAAATGGATAACATTGTTATTATGGAGGCACATAGGAGACAAAAAGTGGTCGTTTTAAACGATGAACAATACAACCCGCATGGTCCTACAATACATATAAAATTAGGTTATGACATACAAAAGATAAAAAAAACTAGCCATCAGTACTGTGGAAACTAAATTTAATAATAAAATAAAGTCATTATATAAAACTAAATTAATCAATTTATCCACACAGCAGCAACTGCTAATAAAACATACTAAGTTTCCCACCATTACTATGAAATACAAAAAAACATAAACCTAAAACTGAACAAGGGAGGGATGGTGATTAGTAAACCAATCACTGGGCTTCGCAACGGCTTTGGAGTCACCTTTACTACTTTAGAATAGACTGTGCTGGAGTGGTCTAGAAAATGCTCGTGCCAGTCTGTTTGCGACCCTAGCTATCATATCCACCCCTATTTATATGCAATAATCATCATTCTTAACTCAAACCTTGTTAATACACTGATAATGATTTTAAAAAAATTGCCCATGATGGGATCAAACCCACGACCTTCGCGTTATTAGCGCGTCGCTCTAACCAACTGAGCTAACATGCCACTTACAACATTCAACATTCAAGCCACCTACAACTGAGCTAACAGAAGCCATTACGAAACATTGTGGGATTTGTGTCCACAGTAAGACAAATCGGGGAAAGAAGGCGTCTTTCAGAAGCCTATAATATATTCCCAGATAGGCCTATCATCAACTTTGTTTTGCAACAATGCCTACATTAGTAGCTTATCAAAATACATTTCACAGATATTAAAAAAAAATTGCTTCAACCATAAATATCCCTGCTACAATGTAAAAATTTCCTATGATTTCAAACTAAATTTATCGCAAACGCATAAAAATATAAAAGACGATAATATCATGATTTATTTGAATGTAGTTAACCTGTATGGTTCTTTGCACCATCAATTGATAAAAGCAGCTATAAATAAATTAACTGACCATCAAACCCTCATGGATAAATACTTTCGTAGATCTCATTGCCATTCTTCTCAGCAATCAATATTTCCATTTATCTGTTCAATGTATACAGCAAGTTAAGAAAAAAGACAAAATTTTATCCAATTCTAACAATTAGTTTCAGAGTCATAGCCTTTTAAAGTTTTAGTTGATTTGAACCTCCGAGGAAAATTTGTGCACCGAACGAGCTTGTATGTATTTGCGTTTTCCTGGATAAAATCAATGTTTATAAAGCTAGAGGTTTGTTCTTAATTTCATACAGAATATGATGACGCTATCAACATTGAAATTAAAACCTTCCATCATAGTGAAAACATGTACTAAATATAAAGAAGTATATTTCTCCGAAACTGTGACATGCATAAAGAAAAGAACTTTCAGCTAAAATCTCTCTCCAGATACCCAAACACAACCATATATCACTGGAAAGAGTATAAAATTATCTTTCAAATGGTGAAATAAGATTGTTGGGGTTTTGAGTTTTAAGAGTTTTATAGCAATGTAAAGTAACAAATAGTATTTACGCTAGGAATTGTTACACTCACCAATGTTGGGAGTAAAATATGGTTTAACGGCCTTAAAGTAAAAAGTCTACTTAGCCTATAGATGGAACAATATAGGGGTAAAAGTGAACATAAATAAGCTTATGGTCATGCCAGTCTATGGTTAGTAAGACTAGATTTTTCCTAGTCACCGAAAGTCTGGATTAAACAAAATCAGCTGTAAAACAAGTTTGAGACGGTTGGAATTTAAATTTTTATTTTTGAAAAGAAAAATACAATATGGAGCAAAGCTTTAATAAAGAATTTTACAAAATTAAGAATTTATAAAAATTTTTAACAATTTTTGGAGTTGGGTCTAGATTAGCGAGTACATATTGTAACTTATAAGATAACCATAGGACTTTAATTTATTTTTACTTACCCTACAGGTTAACAAAGTTTCCATTTTTTACCCTACAAATTTGCCTCTTAGTAGTGTAAGTTATTGAAAGTCTTTCTCAAATGAAGTTTTGAAGTTGTTATAAAAGAATGAGGGATAAGAGATTCAATTTCCCGAATAGTATATTCAATGAATTCTTGACGAGGAAGTAGCATTGTCTGTAGCATCATTCGGCCATCACTTACCCACTGAAAATTTGATTTCATCTTCATCATCAAAATATTCTAAGATGTCTTCCAAATAAAGCTTCAGTGGCTCAGATGTTTTAGGACATTTATCACAGTGGTGCAGCATGCAATCTCTATTCTGTCGGTTACAAACTAACATATTATGGACAGATTCTTTATCATGCTGATTCATTGCATTAGCTAAAAGCTCCACATTTTGGTGGTATAAGCACACACATACACAATGAGTGCCTGGTGAACCAGCCAAAACACACCATTTTGGTCTCAGAGAGCAAAATTTAGAAAATCCTAGTTTTAGCTGTGGATACTTGTTCTTAAAAACAACAAATAGTTCATGTAGGTTGCATAAAAGAAGTCTTTTCTACTGTACATATTTTTTTCAATACTAACACAATTTTTAGCACCTGGCATCATGTAAGAAAATGCATCATCTTGGTAAAACTCTTTTACAATATTTATTGTCTCTTCTGGAACCGTTCTGCCTTTTTTAGGTTCTTACAACGCCAAAATGCCTTTTTCATTCGACAAAGTTCTTGCTTTTTGCACCAAATAAATCTGATACATTAAATTCCTCCGCTACTTTCCGGTGAGACCAAGACTTTGGAGAGCGATTGTTAAAACCTCTATTTGTTCACGCCTACTCAAGTCTGTCTTTAACTTTCTCTTTCATAACATTAACTATATAATCAAGATCAGCAGATTATTTCTTTAAATCATTTTCTTTTTTTGTACCTTCAGCTTCACTTGGTGATTCACTGTGAGATTCCTTTATTTGTAAGAGATATGATAGCTTTTTTATAACTTGGGTTTTAGCCTGTTTAAACTTTTTTTTTTGCATATTTTCCCTTTGATCAAGAGAATAATGATTTAAGTTTCAATGGAGTTACATCTAATCCTAAAAAATCTCGTTCAGTTTATCTTTTACAAACACTCTTTTTGCCGTTTTTAATTCATCTTCAATTTCATCATCACTTTCATGACTTATAACCAATTCTTCATTATCTGGCTGTTGGTCAGGTTTTGCTTTTAATAATGATTTTCGATAGCTACTACACAACATCTTTCCTGGTACTAAAGTAATGTTTCTATTACCTTAACCTCTTTCGCTTTTTCTAAACTTATTACCCTCAAGTGTTTTTTCTTTGATAAGGGGACAGTGTGACTCTTAAACGGATCACTACAAGTTTTTTGGTTCTTTTCATAATATTTTCAAAAAAAACACACGTGATGAGAACAAATAGTGTCTTTCTCACTATACTGATTACTTGTGAGCCACATCAAAAGATCTATTTCTTGTTTGGACATTTTCTCAAAAATTACATAAATATCCTTGTTTTTTTGTTAGTGCAGTGTTTTTACAGCAAGAGGTTAATAAAATGCCAACAGTACATATCAAACTAGGTCTACAGTCACTACTGCAAGCCATTCTTCCATAATTTAAAACAAAAACACTTAAATCACTTCAAAATTTACGTAAATCACTTCACATAGATAATAGTGGCTTCAAAGTGATTTTAAAACGCAGGAAACTGACAAGCAAATTTAACTCTTAAAAAAAAAGCACAGCAACTAATTGATGTTCACTGGAGCAGAGCTAGCTAAACACGGACAGTAGAATAGGCTGTTGGAGATGTGAGGGGGGTTCATGTTCAGACATGATTGGAATAAAATCTTTAAAATAGATAAAATAAGTAATAACTTTGGATATAGATTAAATAATTATGTTAAATATAAAATTTTCAAACAATTAAACATAGAATACAAAGACAACATTACATTCAAAGAAATAAAACATAAATTAATCTCTGACATAGTGGATGGAAAAATTATATTAAAAATCGATAACTATTAGATTTAATTTTTTACTAATATAGTAAACTCTCAGTCACATAACACAGGTATGCAGTTTATATAAGCATACCTAATGGGAAA
Organism: Thereuonema tuberculata; assembly: GCA_023159025.1. Taxonomy (NCBI): domain Eukaryota; kingdom Metazoa; phylum Arthropoda; class Chilopoda; order Scutigeromorpha; family Scutigeridae; genus Thereuonema; species Thereuonema tuberculata. Next base: position 37,069,163 of record JAFIDM010000006.1, read on the forward strand.
TATATGATATACATAAAAAAAAAGAAAAAAAAAGAAATTTTGTGGAGCATAAAATTTTGTAGTGTTAAAAATAATTTATTAATTTTATATTGTAATAAAACTCTTATAACTCAAAACCCCACCAATTTTTTTTTCACCTTTTAAAGACAATTTTATCCTCTTTTCAGTGATATATGGTTGTGTATGGCTATCTGGAGAGAGATTTTTGCTAGATTGTTTTTTCTAAGTGAGGTACACAATTCAGTAAAATATTTTTTTCTTACATTTCAGAATTTTTTTAACTATGATGGAAAGTTATATTTTTAATGCTCATAGTGTCATCGGATTCTGTGTACATATCTATAACAAATGAGTCATGTTTGAAACTTCTACCTTCATAAATATAAATTTGGTAACAAAAAACGTAAATACATACAAGCTAGTTCCCGACCCGAACCATCCTCGGAAATTAAAACTTCAAATGGTTATAACTCAGAAACTACTTGTAATAATTGAGTGAAAATTAGCATCTTTTCTTATTTTTATAGTCACATAATGTATACAAATTTTCATTATAATCTGAGTACCTTGGGTTTAAAATCATGTTTTGGCTGTATGATTATGGCATGGAATGGCCCGTAATCAACAAAACAAATAATAAATTAAGATACTGCAGCTCCAATAACAAAAAAGACATTCACAAGTCCACCAAAATAGTACATGGTACCCCATGCTATAATTGCGATTAAAATACACGGGTTTTACAACTCAAACGCTTTCAAAAAGATTGAAACAGAACCAAGCTAAATATAGAAATAAGGACGAATTTAAACCTATCTTATACTTGCATAGTAAGAACACTAACCACATCCCCAATTTCAATCAAATTGATATAATAGATCAGGCCCACACCACATTCTCTCTCACTTTAAGGGAGTCCTATTATTTTTCTTTTTTCCTTTTTATACTGATTTTAACGAATCTAAGTAATGTATTTGAAATTCATATTTGATAGTTGAATATTGTACGAATCTGTTAAATAATTCCAATAAATTTTAATGCACTTCCTTTTCAAAATCGTTATTACATTATTTTAAAATTTTGGTCTCATTTAAAAGGCGAAAGTGATTGAAGGTAACGATCATGAAAGTGTCCCTGTTAAAAGTTTTGCAAGCATATTTATGCTGATAGATACGCCTTTTTAGGGGCTGGCTGCTCTCGCTAATTGGTACCCTTATACTTCGTAACGTACATTGTGCCTTTGCTTCAAGAGGATCACGATCTTGCTTGGAAAATTTACTAAGATTTTTTTTGGGGGGGTTTTTGTAAGTGAGTAAAACGTGTATTTTTTTGGAAACAGATTTTCTTCTTCTTCTTCTTTCTTCGAATTTGGCCGACTATGGACCACGTGAAATAACTCATGATTATTTTTCTACTTTCTTTCTTCTCTTCCAGTATTCTTTCATTCTTTCACTATGTTGTTTCCTTCTTTCTTCCGTCCATTTTGCTCCCGTCTTCTTCTTTGCCTTTTCTTGAAAACCCTTGAATCCCCTGATCTT
>JAFIDM010000006.1:37070710-37089727 GCA_023159025.1 Thereuonema tuberculata
TCTTCTCTCCACCTCTTCTCCATCTATTTTCATTTCTTCCATGTCTTTTCTGACCTCCTTGATCCATGTCATCTGAGTCTTGGGGTTTCTGTCGAAGAAGGTGAATAATCTCTTCGTCAGTCTACCTTCACTCATTCTTTTAATGTGTCCGTAGAAAGCCACTCTTCTTTTCCTCATTGTGTCAGTTATTTTTTCTGTTTTTGCGTAGATTTCTTTGGTGTTTCTCAGTTTCCATTTTCCATCTTCATATTTTGGTCCCAGGATTTTCCGTAAGATCTTTCTTTCCTTTTTTTCTATCTCGTCTAATTGTCTGGCTGTGTTTAGTGCAAGGCATTCTGAGGCGTAGAGGCCTTCTGGCTTAATGACTGTATTGTAGTGCCTAATTTTAGCGTTTATAGATATGGACTTCTTGTTGTATATATTTTTTGTCAAATGGAATGACAGTTCCATTTTTCTTGCTCTTGCTAGGACCGCTTCTTTGTCAAGGGCGTTTGGTTGAATTATTTCTCCCAGGTATTTGAATTTATTAACCCTCTTGATTTTCCCATACTTTGTTGTGATCTGTCTTGGTGCATCTTTTCTATTGGTCATATATTCCGTCTTTTCATAAGATATTTGTAGTCCAGCCTTTTCTGCCGTCTCTTTCAGTATATTTATTTGTCTTCTTGCATCTTCAATGTTTTCCGCTAGTATTGCAAGATCGTCTGCAAAAGCCAGGCAGTCAATTTCCAAGTTATCTTTCTTTCTTCCTATTTTTATTTTCTTGATTCCTTCCTCTTCCATTCTTTTCCTCCACTCTCTCATTACTTTCTCCAGCACACAGTTGAAGAGCAATGGGGAAAGCCCATCTCCCTGTCTTACTCCTGTTTTCACCTCAAATGGTTCTGAAATCTCTCCCAAAAATTTTACTTTTGACTTCGTGTTTGTTAGAGTTTTTTTGGTGATCGCAATTGATTTGTCATCAGCTCCGAATTCCTCCAATATATTGAAAAGTGTGTCTTTGTCTATAGAATCGTATGCCTTTTTGAAGTCCACGAATGTCACATGAATGTCCTTGGATCTCAATCTCCTGTACCTTATTATGAGTTTCAAATTCAATATCTGTTCTGCACCTGATCTTCCCTTCCTGAATCCTCCCTGGTAGTCACCTAATTGTGGATCCAGTTGGGCCTCCAATCTGTTTTGTGAAGCTTTGGAAAGGATTTTGTATGTAACCGAAAGGAGTGAGATTCCCCTATAATTGTTGGCATCAGTTTTATCTCCTTTTTTGTGTATAGGGTGGATCATGGCTGTTTTCCAATCTTCCGGTATTTCCTCCGTTTCCCAGATATTTTGTATTATTTTATGTAGGCTTTTGACTGTTTTGATATCTACGCTTTTCCACATTTCTGCTATAATTGAGTCCTCTCCTGGAGCTTTATCATTTTATTCTTTTATCAATATTTTTTAAACAAGGAATGGAGATGGAAGAACAATTGAGGGATTTGCAGGTTTTGTTGCCGTTATCGTATACGAATACCTTTTTAAATCTTTAACAATTTATTTGAAATTAAAAACGGATAATTTATTATTTTAAATGTGTGATCATTATTTTTTTAAAGATTGTCGATTTAAGTGTTTCTGTGAATATTCTCTCATGTGAAATCGTTTTTCGTACTACAACATTTTACACAATATTTCAGAAATGAAACTTTCGAATTATCTTTAATCATGATGGATATCATTTGCAATTGATTCTTATTCAACTAATTTAAAAATTTCTTTTCTAATTACAAAATTAATGAAATATAAACAATGGTACAGTATAACTGCAAATAGTTAAGCTAATGAATTTATCAACTATTAAGTGCAAATTCATGTATCAATTTTAACAAATTCATATCTACAAAATTTGAAAGTAACATCTTTTCCCATTTATTGTTTTCTTATATTCTGTGAGACAATATTCATAGAGGGATAGTTAACTCAGAAACTAATCAATGTAATAATTTACTAACCACTAATACAATACTTCAGCAATCTACTATTAGAAAATAGTATAAAAGTTTTTAGTTGTTTTTTTTTGTTTGTTTTTTTTTAGATTGCCTTATCTCAATAGTTCACTACCGGAATGCAATTCACCACAAATGTTTAATGAATCAATTACAGCATCCATACAAATAATGAGGAAGAAACCAGAATGCATTAGTAAATGCCCAAGGAAATGAGAAGAATATTTTTACACTGTTAGTATTGATGCTCTAAAACATAACAATGCATATTTGAAAATTTTTATGATGAATAGGAGAATAAAGATTATAAAAGAAATGAATTGGTATACTTTTCCATCTCTCCTATCCGATGTAGGAGGAATTCTTGGAACTTTTTTAGGATTCTGTTTCCTGAATTGCGTTGAGATACTCTAATATTTCTATTACAAATTTAAGGTAAAACTGTATGTCTCATTAAATATGTACTTTAATTGCTTCAAATAAATTGCTTTATTTTAATTGGTTAAATTTTATATACATCATTTCTTATATTCTGCTGATGATGGCCTTGTGAAGTTAAAACAGGCCGAAACTATACAGGTTTTTAGTTTGTTATTGTATAAATATATTTTATCTTCATTATGTGGATCGTTAAGTGATTTTTTTCAATTTATATTTATTACTGCTATAAACCACTACTGTATTATAATGTTGTGAGGAAATGACTGTAAAAATAATTATTTAAATAATTAATTATTGTTATCTTTTTTCTGAACCTGTAATAAGCTTTTATAAGAAAAAATTCGATTTTTATTTTAATTAAAAAAGACATCTGTTTGACACCTGGAGATGATTCATCGCAAATTTGCATATGGATATTCATAAAGCTACCTCCAAATCAGGCGATTTTGATGATATCGGTCGCTGATTGGCTGAACCAAGGAAGTGTACCATGTGATTTTGCACCCGAAAAAGGCGGGAAATTACAAATAAAAGGAGCTGTTTGCCGAGAAACGCTCTCTTATATCTTATCTTCGTATTCTCTTATACGACACTACCACACAGACAAAGCAGAAATCACGCAGTCAGAGAGAGTGTTTTCCAGTGTTAAAGACAATTAGCATTAAATACGCATGGGCACGGTGGATGGATAGCATCTCTCTCTATGCTGTCTATGCTGTATCGAGCGAGACTGACAACGGCAGTGCAGCTAAGTATATTTTATATACGCTTACATTAGTTTCCAGAACTATTAGACAGCCAGTGAACAGTGTAGCTTCCTAAATCTAAACTAAGCAGAACTAAATAATTGTTAAGGCTAGGGAATGGAGGCCGTGTAAGTACTCAGTAGTAGCTAGATTAGAGACTACCAGAACTAGCGTCAGGCGTGAATTAGATTTTATATGCTATTCTTGGAACAGGAGTGCGATAGTTTCTCGAGGAATTCAGGATGAATTCTTTATGTTCCAGTCAGAAGGTTCGATTCAGACCATGGCTGAACTTAGCGCAGTGCAAGAGACGCATAGGTGATCCGACGGAAGAGAGGCGACCAATGCAGCTAGTGCGCTCAGAAGGGAACCTGCCTATCCCTGAACTGTAGGAACTCATACACGAGCGATACGTGCGAAATTACGGGAGAAAGCGAGACGCTATCCTTCGAAGCTCTTTGTTAACAGGAGGGACAGGGAAAAGCCACTATCTCAATTCTTTTTAAAATAATTATTGTGGGAGAATCTTTGAATAAGTGTCTTATTACAGGTATAATCAGTTTAAGTTATTAAGTTTGTCCATACCCTTTATAGTCATGACAAGCAAAACAGGTCAAAAAGTTAATATAGCTAAGGTATTGTCCGTTAAACTTAGTTTATACTTACTCTAATGGCAAACTAAATGTTTTGTTAGGTTTTGAAATTTGTCATATTAAATGTGCTAAATACCATTATCCAATATGAGAGTGACAAAAAGCTGGGGGTTTCTGTATCCAACAATGTTAACTTCCGCAGGAGGTGTGATGGAATAAATTTTAAGAGGTTTCAAAAGGTTAAGTGAGTTTTGCGTTTATTTGGCCAATATAGCGCAGGTTCATGCTCACCCATACACCCGGAGGTGATTGAGGACAACCCTGACGTTTGAATTTCTCCTATTACACATTTGTTAAGCTTCGTCAAGCTTCGTCTTGACTGGAGCCCAACTCAGGGAAACAGCGGATTTCGAACTGTTACATGGATGAACCGTTACGGCATAGGTTCACATATAGCATAGGTTTACCATTAAAAAAAAGTAATATGATTTTACTAATAGAAAAGAGATTTGCATACATTTTCCTATAAAGATCGTTCGAAGACAGAACCATATGCTAATAATAAGAATTTAACAAATATGAACAATTTTGCATTTTCAATAACAAAGCTTTCTTATCTCTTTTGGTAATACAAACAGAATACTTATAAGACAACTTAATTTTAAGGTTAATAATTAGAATACAAAACATCAGTAGTTAAAAAAATTTTGAGTTGTATGTTGACAAATCACTGTTATACTAATAATAGAGAAATGAATATGATAGCATACATAAATATGTTAATATGTTTATAATAACATAAATAAGAAAATAATATGCAAGTTAATAGATAGAAAAGAAAAATGAAGGTTCGTATTTGTGTCCCGTTCAATTTATTGTTTATTTTTATTAATTCTCTAGCTTAAATTTGTCTTGATTCCATGGTTTTATTAACGATTTCATTTAATGTAGGTTTTTATTGACCATTTATGTGATAATTCAATTGTAATATGATGGGTATTATATGTCGAAATTAGATTAAAAATGTAAGCAATTTTTAATCTTATTGTATTTGACAGGTTACTAAGATTCAGGTAAGTTCAAGTCTCACCCAAGACAAGGAAGTTAAGAAACGTCATTTGAAAGCAAACGCCAAAGAAACTGGCGTTCATGTAAGAAACATTCGTGGATCTAAGGCTAACAATAATGGCAGTAATTTCATTCTAAGTATTACTGGATTTGATAGATTATTCAATCCTACTACAAGTAAGTTCCTGAAAGCAGTATGGATCTATGTTTTAATTTTAGCAACATTACTTTGTTTGTATCAGAATGTCAGAACCGTTCTGGAATTTATAAACAGTTTCCCAGATACAAAAATCGAATATGAAAGGAACAGTTCTGTCAAGTTTCCCACTTTTACGTTTTGCTCTACTGAGCCTTTCAATAACTCTGCCATCGTACATTACAAGCAGATGTACATTGACGAATTTAATTTAACTAATACTGCTGAAGAAGATGTTCACTTCACACAACTCTTGGAATTACCAGATGTAAATGTGGAACTTTTGTGGAATACAACAAAAGATGACAATTTGAAATTTACGAAAGCTCTCGTTAAGGTAATTTTTTTTTTCATATTCATGAATTTGTTTCTTCTTGGTTAACCTGAATTTCTCACATATTAATAAGAATCTTTTTTTTTATTCAACTTTTCAGTATATTCAATTGTTTCCTGGAATTACAAATTATGATAATTATAGCGATTTAGAACAACATTTTGTAGACACTGTTTGCTGCAGTTGTTTATCTGTCAAATCACGTAAGCAAATTTTCTTTACAATAACTTTACAAATTCTACAATTACTTCTCTTTTAAATAAAGTAAGCCCAGTTTAGGCGGGGAAAAATCCTCATATTGTCTATTCTCAGAATATTCTAAGGTTCTGTATCTTACAGCTTTTCATGGAAAAAAAAATAATGATGAATGGAACAGTTTTTTTTGGATTGAAAGAGAAATTTCTTATTTAAATGTTCAGTTAAAATGTTTCTCTAAAACGTAATTTTAAAATATGCACAAAGCCTTCTATTAATTTGTTGCCTATTTATTTTTAAGTTCTCTATTTATGTTTAAAATAAGTTCTTTATTTTGCTAAGGTTTCTTTCTAATTATTTTTTTTTTTTTAATGTCGAGTTGTATTGCTGTTAAACTTCTTTTTATTTTTAGAAATCCTATTAAATAACATTCTTTTAATATCCACAATATTTCGTCCTTCTTTTTTCTCAGATGGTTCTAGAGGGCAAGAAGACAAAAAAAACTATTCTTTTTTCTCTACATAACATAAGGGTTACAAATTAAGAACTAAAAACATTTTAAAATACATGTTAACAATTGAAAACTGTCTTATTCACCAGTTATTAATAATGATAATATAAAATATAAATAATGATAACAATTAAACACTAACAATAACGATGCTTCGTGAACAGCAATAACATTACTAATATTTTCGCATTATATCCAAAAATCTTATTCTAAATCTTTAACATAACTAAATGAAGTGCTACTCATTCCATTATCCTTATCCTTATTAAAACAATTTCTGCTATTAATCAAACATGATTCGATTATGAATCTCTCGTTTTCTTCTGAAATTTCGATTTCAATTTTGACAGTTTTGATCTGGGTTGGGCTTTATGAAAGATACCTTATTTTTATTTTGTGTTATCTAATTGATCTTATTCCAAATTGAACTCAAAAAATAAAATATAATTTTTATTTGATAATTAAATGTGGATTTAATGATTTGTATGAAAGTAATTTTATCTAATTTAATAAATTAATTATAATTACTATAAATTCAGTAAACCATTCAAAGTGGTTTTAAATATATTTGTTGTTCGAAATGAAAATCAGCATCTTCTGAAAGCGATAGTAGCTAATGTTGTAAAATCTGTTTTAAGTTTTTTTTTTCATCCAATTAACTATTTTGCCAAACTTTTTAGAATGTCTTTTTACTGTTCTATTTGAATTATTAGAAATCCATGTACTGACAAAACCTACACCTCAAATACCCAACTTTTTTTATACAGTGCAACTTGGATAATTCGAACGTCTTTAATTCGAAATCGTGGTTAATTCGAAGATTTCTCTTAGTCCCTTGAATTTCTTATTAAATCAATGTTAAAAAATCGTGGATAATTCGAAGTTTTTTATAAAAAATTTCGAACCATAACGACTTTTCGGCGTTTCATCGTTAAGAAATTCGACACGTGCAACTGAAATCCCCTTCCCGGCACCGTTCGATACGTGACGCCATTCGAGCTTCCTGCTATCAGTGTAAACATGTCTTTCAGTAAACCACGCGTGTACAAGAATTTAATGTTCGCTGAAAAGGTCGCCGTCGTACGCGAGGTGGAAAAGGGTGTGAAGAAGAAATGCCAAATCGCCAACGAGTACTGGATAGCGCCGAATTTCGTCGGTACATTGAAGGACAAACCAACGTAAGTGAAGCTGTTTTCCTTTCACTAAACATGCTTGATGATTTTGCTAACCTTAAGCGACTGAATTCTACAAAAAAATCAGACGTTGCGCATTTTTTTGAAAAACTATAATTTTCTGTATTGAATGTAATATGTACTGTAGCTTAAGTAATATAAATCTTATTTTGTTTACATCCATATAGTGTTTCATACCATGATCTTTCTGAATAAATATTTACTTATTGACAGAATAATCTTTTCAAGCATTCAGTGGACCTGAAATTAAAGTTAAAAGATGGAACTTGTTTAAATCGAAGTTTTGGATAATTCGAAGTTTTGTAGTGGTCCCTTCAGCTTCGAATTATCCAAGTTGCACTGTAATAGATTCGTTGTTTTTTTTATTGAAATTTCTATCAGAGAATGGAAACTAACTTCAGCTACTAAAATTCTAGTAAAATAAGTAATATTTTTAAAAACAAAAACTATATCTTCCATCTCATCAATCTTTTAAAATTCCACAACGATTCCGCTTTGTCAAGTTCTTCGTAAAATAAAACAAATATACTAATAATGATGATGTATTCCAGGTCACTGTATAACCTCTATCTTTGTTGATACATTGGTAGCTTTTAATAGTACAGGCTTCTACTATACATCTTGTGTGTTTGTCTGTAATTTTGAATAAAATCTCTACAATTGGATCCGGATTATGGTTTTCATTAATGCAGTGTTCTGCCCATTCCGACGCTTTAGGTTTGTTATTCCTGAAGGCAGCAATATGTTCTTGTATTCTTTCTTTTAATGTTCTTCTTGAATTTTCAAAATAAATTTTTTGACAAATTCTACATTTTAATTTATAAACAGTGCCTATTTCATTTTCATTTTAAATTTCATTTTCGTTTTCACTTTTCTGTTTTAATAAAGATTTTAAATTTTTGTCCCTTGTGTTCACTATCTTGATTCTTCTTTAATCATGGGATAAAAGAAATGATAAGGAATATATTAAATCCAATAACGGAAAAAAAAGCCTTGATTAAAGAAGGATGGAATAACAAGATTCAAATTTTTAAAAAGAAATTAATTTTAAATGATTATCCAGAAATTTCTTTCAGTAGGCCTAACTGCATTAAAGACTTTTTTCAGGAAAGGAAGGAAAACTAGAAAGTCAAACAAAACGTCATGTAATAAGATACTAAAATTACCTTGGAAGTCGAAATTCACAAAGAAATAAAAAAGATTTGCAGAGAAAATGATATCAAGATAGTGAATACAAGAGGCAAAAATTTAAAATCATTATTAAATAAGAAAAGAAAAGTGAAAACGAAAATGAAATTTGGAATACAATGGATACTGTTTATAAATTAAAATGTAGAACTTGTCAAAAAATTTATTTTGGAAATTCTGGAAGAACATTAAAAGAGAGAATATAAGAACGTATTGCTGCTTTCAGGAACAACAAACCTAAAGCTTCAGAATGGGCAGAACACTGCATTAATGAAAACCATAATCCGGATCCAATTGTAGAGATTTGATTCAAAATTAAAGATAAACACACAAGATATGTAATATGTAATAGAACCCTGTCCTATTAAAATCAACAAAGATAGGTTGGTTGGTTGGTTAGATTTTTAATGGCGCAAAAGCAGCGATGGCTAAGCTGCGCTAGTCAACAATTACACAGTGAACAGCAATACATTATCTCATTTTCAGAATATAATACGACACAAAGAAGAAAAATTTAAATAATGAATATCATAAAGCAAAATGAACAGCTATTGCATAGCCTTTGTTGGCATCTTTATTGGTATATATTATTGTTATTTTTATTTTGCGAAGAACTTGACAAAGTGGAAATTAGTTTTCCGCGAAATATCGTTGTGGAATTTTAAAAGATTGATGAGATGGAAGATATATATTTTTGTTTTTAATATATAACGAAGAGCTTTACTGTAATAAGTAATGTTTTTATTTTAGCGCAACTGATAGAATATGAAGGATTGGCAACACATTTGATGCTCATGGCATATCCACACGATGATCAATCAGAGATAACAAAGGTAGTCTTTCAAATTATAAAACAACAAGCACTTCCTACTGAAGTCCTTTTTACTTGTTAATACTGAACTAAAAGATACAAGAGTGAACTTGAATTTCAATCCAATTTCAAATTCACCATTACTGGATGCCGTCCAGTCTTGAGTTTCATAAGTCCAATTTTTTTTTATTTTTTGTTATTTTAGATAAGAACATTTATTGTTATATCTATAGAATAAACTGTAAAAGGAACTAAACTAACATTACAACAGAGTACAACTAGAGTCAAGACATTTTAGATTGAAAATCAGAACATAATTTTAATGTTAAAAAAAGTCGTTATTAAAAATTGGATTTATTGGCTAGATGTTACTAATAGTAATCTGGAAAGGTTTGATCTGAAAATAGATTCAGTATGCATTTCTTTAGCATCCCAGATTGTTGATAATCATAAAGCTACACGAATACTATCCGATTTTGTTGGCCAACTTCGAGTTGGTCCAATTTTATCAGGTGCGAACAGTAGCCAACTCGCAACTGAAGTCGACCGAACAACGTTTCAAACCTTGATTGATTTGCAACATATGATAAATATTTTTTTTTAAATTATTAGCCGCTATGGAAATCAGAGTTGATGGTATTATTTCGATGCAAAAGTAACTAACGACCAACAGCCAAAAACAAGCCATGCTTCCATGGCAACAATGCTTATTGCGCCGGAACTTTTGCATTACCGCGATAGTGGCGATTCCATAATTCCAAGCGTTTCCCCGAGCAACTGTGAAAATCCGAATAAATGAAGGTTTTAAAACCTCTCTGATAAATTCTGCCGCTTACAATTACTCCATTTCAGTATAAACTTTATTTATGCATGAAAGAAACTCACAATACTCTGATATTCATTGTGTACTCGCTCGCCGTCGATTCGAAGCGATGAAAATCGTTATAGACGCCATTTCTTTCCATAGGCGTGACGTCATGACTGACGTGTTCCAACGCTGCCCTATGATTGGATAATTGGACCAATTTTCTCGAGTTGGTCCTGCACAACCAACTATCACCGCCAACTAAAATTGGTGCAAAATGGCTGCAAAAAGTTTTCAAAACGGGCTCTAACAACTCGAAGATTGGAAGTTGGCCAAGTAAGTTTGTGCGCATAGCTTAAGACAATTATCAAGTTTCGATTTTAAATAATTTCATTTTTAAGAAGTATTTTTTTATACTATACTGTATAATTTCGATTGATATTTTATCGTGTTATTTGAATCATTTTTTTAAAATGCATTATTCAATATGTTACTTTCAATATTGAATTGTTTTCTGTATGTCATCTTTATTTCTTAACACACTGTTTGTTGTTATGCTATTTTTTTTTAAAATTATTATTCTTTAAAAGAAGAAGGTGGACAAAGGGATTTGGAGGTTTGCAATCCCGAAAATTCGAAGCAGTATTGATTTCTTTTATTTATTAAACATTTTATTCATTATGCATCTTAGGAGTGAAGTATGTTAAAAGAAAATAATACCTTGAAGTATGTTTATTTATTCTTGAGCAAGTGGACAATTAACATATATTCGAATATTGGTGATTTTAAGGCGAATCTAGATTCATAAAATACAAAAGGGGAAACTTGGTGAAGATGAGATTCATTATCACAACCGGAAATCAATAGCTTTTTAGAGAAGCTGACTTTGATGGAGAGTTAACAGCAGCTGAGAGTGATGTTGACGGCTCTGAGTCTGAAGAGTTAAGAGGGAGGGATGACCACAGAAGTAAATACAGTATTACCAATACTTGAATAACCAAATACATGAGAAATTCAATTCGGACAATTACAAAAATCGATGCCCACCTAAAGATTTCAAGTTAAGGACTTAATGAAAAAAGACGCGGTGGTGTGTAGAAATTCGATGAATGTCGTGTAAGTTTGGATGAAATCATACAAAACAGGAAAGCATTGCTAACGAAATTAGAAATATGGTTATAATTGAAACGGCAAAAAGAATCTTTATAGAAAATACCCACTTAATTTTTTTTGTTCTATTTATTTTTTAAATTGTATTTAATATACAACATCTACGAAACCGAGAATCCGAATATATATTAGGATACATTTACTACAAAATAGACGGTGGAACTAAAAACTAAAATGTGATTTTGTCTCTTAGAATTCTTTTCTTAAAAACCAATACAATTCTTACAAATGATCTTTATACAATAGCAACTACGAGGTGAAAGAATCCTTTAATAAAAGGTCATCTTTTTTTCTTGAATTAAGACTAAAATCTTTGTGTATTTTGTTTATACACTCCACAATTTCTTACTGAATTGCTAATAGTTTTTTTTTCCTTTTAAATAGCTTTACATTCATGATGAATATGAGGATCCGTTACTATTAGATCCTCTGTTAGCATTACCTGTTGAAATTACTATCAAAATGATATCACTGGATGCTACTAAGGTAAATATTTAATGATATAAATATGAGTCAGTCTTATATTATCTATTTAATTGCAGCTATCTGGGATAAACAAAAAAATAATAAAAAACATTAGAAATCTAGTGAGGAACCATAGGAGATTTAACATATCTTGTTGTATACCAGTAGTGGTATCGTTAAGTTTCCAAGTTATATTGAAGTTAATTCCTATTTCTTCATTTTCCTAATCATGTAAATATGTGAATATGAAAGAATAGCAAGCCCTTTGCTTACATTTTAAATTATAATTAAGAGGTTCAGTTAAAAATGTTTTATAGGAAAAAAGTAATATCAAAGTATTATCAAAATAACCTTTTCCCTGTTACTAACAGAAAAACATCTAAAGTTCATCAACAAAATTAAAAAAAAAATAGAACCTAATTACGTAATTTTATTTCAGGTTGTTCGTCTTCATCATCCCAAGAAACCAGTTGCCAATCAAGCGAACGTAGTTCATTGTGAAAGAGAATGTTTTAATAATTTAATGGAAAAGCATTTACCATGCAGGTAACACTATTTTAGGTTGAAGTTAAAAATAAAATAATTTAACAGCTTTATGTTAATATAACATATCATTTATTGTAGTTTTTTAAAAAAGTAGAAATGTTGTAAATTCCTGATATAAATAATGGTAATAAATAATGGTATAAATAATTAAAGGTAAAGTTAATAATCAATGAAATATAAGATACTGTAGTTTTTCTAATTCAGAAACTATCCTAAGAACAGGAAAAAAAATCTCAAAATATTATATATTTTAAATAATAACTGCTTTGAAAATTATTATATGTAGAGAATAGCTCACAATCGAATTCGTCTGGAGTAATTTATAGAAATATACAATTAAATATTAAATTTTAATACACAGCATTTAATTTTAATTTTATTGTTATTTGATTAAGTGTTACTTAACTTTTTCTTTAAGAATATATGCATTAACAAACGATTCAAATGTAAGTACATTCTACATTTTAAAACAATGTGAAAGAAAAACAAAATAAAAATCATTAAAAAAATTAAAGATTCTGTATTTAGACCCGCTAAAAATTTGCGAATTGATAACTCTAGAAATGGTTTCTGATTATATACCGATACTGTTTAGAGATCTATGCTTTCCGATGGAATGTAATTCTGAGTGTCAATAAAGAGTTCACATAAGAAAGATTGTAAATGTCAGAAGAAATATATTTTTGAAGAAACATGTTTTAAAGAAAATGAAAAGCTGCAGAGATATAATTTCAGAAGTGAAGAATAGATAACACTTGATACTTATGCCATTGTTTGCTTCGAAATGTTTAATCTTAATTAAACAAAAAATGTTTTAACCATTAATAGTTCTTCAATAAACCCAAAAGGCATTAAAGTAAACAAAAGATTTCGCCTCTGAGGTATCCACAGTGGGAGTGTGGGACAGCCGTTTTAGTTTTTCTTTTGTTTTGATATTTGAGGTTGCTTTTGTTGTATTGGGAACCCATAGGCGGGTACATCAGAGGATTTCATTACTTGTTTCGCGATCTGAGATTTCGAAAGAGGGTTTGTGTGGCTGATGGGTCCATAAAGAGGAGGAAACGGTCGTCTCACACTCCCACTGTTCATAGCTGTGGTGTGAAATTATGGTGCTAACTTAATACATCTAGCCTAAATGAAGTCACTCACCTTATTTCACACAATATCCATTCCGCACAGATAATATCAAGAAAAAAAATAGTGTTATCGAAAAATAGTGTTATTGCCGGTATCCTAACAACAAATGTGCAGTTGTCAACGTGCAACAATTAAGAATCATCTATGCTGCGTCGATATACTATTGATAACAGAGCGGACAAAAGTTATTATTTACTCATATTATCATTAAGATAATATTCAATGGATGTTTAGAATTTAATTCAAGTTACAGAATTAAATCTTTTTTATTTCCTTGCATTTGTGTGTTAAATGTTCGCTTCGCTTATTTCTTAACTATCTAAGTTTAGCTAACTTTATCTGAAATTAATCCGTCTGTACAAATACCTACTCCGAATACCGCTACGTGTGAAAGCGTTATAAGTATTAAATTCCCCACAATAGCTCAGAGGCGAAATCTTTTGTTAACTTTGGTGCCTTTTTGTTTATTGATTTATTTACAACAGGCACGTTAAAATTTCTTTGTAATTAATTTCAAACTTCTATCTCTTTGATGATAAATAAATAGTATAATTTAATTTATATTTATAACATCAATCTATTTATCATTACACAGTTCCTAGTTTTTTTTTTCCCTTTAGGCTCCCATTTATGAAGAATTCCAACAAAGAGTGGTGTTCAAATCCAGAATCTTTCAATGATTCAATCGAGATTTCAAGAAGAGAATTTACTAAATTCATTGAAGGAGATAAGTGTGGTTGTCCCAAGAGATCACAGGAATATTTGTTTAAAGCCGATCTTGCGAGTTATAAATTAGTCATGCCTGGAAATGGATTTGATTGTTATATAATTCTTTTTCAAACCAATGTGTTTCTTGTTGTTATTGATTACTTTAAATTAAATGTTCAATCTGTTTTCGCCAACATTTGTGGGAATTTAGGATTATTTCTTGGCATTTGCATCCCGTCTTTAATAGAAGGTTTAGAAATATTTTTTTATCTGTTTAAGAAACGACGACAAAGAATCTAAATAATTTAATGTTTTAATCGTTGGAAGCGCAGTGGTGCCTCAAAACAAAAAAATAAACAATTAAAAAACTCACTAGCTTTTCATTAGTGAGTTTTTATTGTTTATTTTTTTTTTCTTTTTAGGCATCACTGAGCTCCCGAAGATTATTCCTATTAGCCTCAGTACTGAGACCTCGTTGTTTACTGGTGACTGCTCCTGGCTGATGATCGCCAAAGAGCGTGAAACAGCGGTTCCAGGATGTCACTTGGTAAATAATTTGGTCTCACCCATGGTTGTTAATTTAATGGGTATGTCCACAAAAATAGGGACAAAAAAATTTTTGATTTTTATTTTTTAATTTTTTTTTTAATCATGTAAATTTGGTAGATGACATTTTTTTAAAGTCCAGTTACCAGTTTTTGTGCCTTTGACTGAGTTGTGTGTATACACTTTTACTAGATTTTAACCTAAAAGTGACATGAGTTACCGACTTCGTGTAACATGAGTTACCCACTTTAAATAAAGAAAATATCTTAAATGTCATCTTGGAACAATTTTCTTTTTTTTTATGTTAACTTGGACTGTTGGTCAAAATGTTAGGCCTTAGCAGTTTTTAGAAGATAATTCTTTAAGGAGAAATCCCATATGTTTTTACTAAGCAGAAATAGAATGTCTCTTTGGCTGTAACATGAGTTACCAACACAAATTAATTTTTTGCTTTAGAATATCACATGTTTACAACAAACCAGTAGATGTTAAAAAAGGTTCATTGAATCTGTAGTAATATCAAAAATTAATTTGGACTAGTGTGCACATTTCTGGTGAACACTGTACCTTTGAATCTGATTTAAAATATCAAATCGTAACGTGAGTTACCGTGGACATACCCTAATGTTCTTTTCAATAATTAACAAGAAATGATATTAATTAAACCGAGATAGTTGAGGTAGACCCTCATATCAATGTTACATTAAGGGTCTGGTTTTGTATACCTTGTTTACAAATTGTAAAAAAGATATTCCAAATTATATATAATTATAAATAAATGGTCTCTCAGAGATAATATTTGAAATTCACTAAACTTTTTTTGAAAATATTGGTTGTTATTCTTTAAATAATTTTTATTTGTCAATACATGAAAAGATAAGCCTTACAGATATATTTGCATTGAATATATAGACTGAAATCAGCATATTGGGAGAAGAAAGGCAGAGGTTTTTTTTTTTGAGTAAAATTTCCTGTCAACAAAGTTTTGGATCTTCTCTCTCTTTATCTTCTGTAAAATTTAAGAGTCTAATAGGATTGAATTTAGCAGCTGCGCAGTTGGCGTTGTCACTAAGACATTGGCCTCTCACATCTGAGTACCGGGCTTCTGTTTTCAGGTGAGTTTCGTGATTGTGAAGGATCCGCACTAGGCAGGCTTTCTCGGGGTTCTCCCATTTTCCCTGCACATCTCCCACCATGCTTTCAAAGTGTTTCTCTCCGTCTGTCCTCATTTCCGTGGGATAGCGCAATAGACCAACAGGTCCAGGAACTCGGCTTCCCTGCCACCCACACTCACCACAATCAATCAAGATTGAATTTCAAAAAAGTGCTTATTCTCTTTTAGAAATGGTTCATAGTGATTTATTTTTTCTTTCCGTTCCTGCTTCCCGAAAAGATTCCTAAACTAAAAGTTTCTCTGCCTGCACATATACCTTTGTATTCATGCACATATAAATGCAACTATATCGTTAAACACTTCATTTAACCAATGTTAAAATCTAAACCTTTTACCTTCACCTTTTTTAATTTAAATATAAGTAAATATTTCAGTTTATTGTTTGATTATCTCAAGAACATGTATAGTTCAATAGTTTTTAATATTTAATTCTTTTCTTTTAGCCAACCTCAATTATAAAACAGTTGAAAGAAAAAAAAAATTAAATTCGCAAATTATGATGCTGACAATATATTATTCAATATTTTATACTAACTTAGTGAACATTAAACCCTTTTAAATGTCTTTAAATTGAATGATTTGCACCACACCAACAAAATGTAAATTTTTAATTAACAAAAGTGAACTAATGGCGTTGAAGAGGAGTTACTATTGTAGAATATCTTTCTTACATCAACTTTTCATTGAAACAAATTTACATTACATCTTAATCTGTACAATTATATTGTCTTATATAAATTTATATTATTAGTCAAACATTGTATATATTAAAAAGTTTATTATTGTGTAATCAGCTTGACAAATGATCTCAGTGGATAGAACCCAAAAACTCCCACAGGATTCGTAATGTATTTTTTAATGTATTTCTGAATGTTTTTAAATATACTTGTTTTAAATTGTGTTCGTAGAATTAATTAATTATTTACCAACTTGTAAATATTGAATTGTATATATTAAAATTGTATAAATTGGAAAGCTTATTATTGTGTAATCAGTTTGACAAATGATCTTTATGGATACAATCCAAAAGCTCCCATGGGATTCGTAATGTATTTTTAATGTATTTTTAAATAAACTTATTTTAAATTGTGTTTGTAGAATTAATTAAATATTTATCAAATTGTAAATATTGAATTTGTTACCTTGACAATAACTGCTCGACAGCTGGTGAAGCTGATTGAGGAACTTTAAATTGTCATAATGCCATTATTGGAAAGATGAATCAGACAAAGCTCTTTCAGCCACAATGGACTATTCATCCCAGGCTGGCCGCCTCAAGCAGTTTTGGAATCTGAAAACAAAGGTGAAAAAAAAAAGTGAATATAATTTTATGCTAAAGCATAGATTTAAAGGCGGCCCATAATAATAAAAAAAAAATTAAAAATCTTAATTAAAAACAGGAAGTAGATTAAAAATTAACAAAAGATAGGAAAAAAATAAAAAAAGTTAGGAAAATAAGAAAAAAGAAAAAAGAAAACCAAGCAGACATTGAGAAAAAAAGTAAGAGAAAGAAAAAAAAGTAGATATACGGATTCGAATAATGCATACACCTGGCTCTGAAGGTGTATGCATTAAGACGAAGAAAGAAAGGTTATGAGCGATGTATACAGCAATAACTGCTAATGTTCTCTCTTCTAGAAGCCCACAAATAACTCTGAGACTACTGCCAACCATTTGATGTACCCATATTAGCTTTTCTTCTAAGACCGTCAACAAACAGCATAAGTTTTATAAAGATGATTTTGTTCATGAGCAGTTAAGGCGTTGTTATTGTCCACTGCTTGTTATACACAGGGTGTTATCGAACTTACGTTACAGAAGAGTATGGTAGATGAAGGGTATGTAAACAAACAGTTTTCATTAAATAATGTGTATCCGAAACGATGCTACAGTTGTTTTAGTGTTGTGGCTGGTAGACAATCATTCCTGGAAGGACCATTGCCACCTGCCATTTGGAGTATTGTGCATCAGACTCTTCGCACTGAATACCATCAATATTGATCGATATCAAAGTGAACGATATTTTACAATCTTCTCTTAAATATAAATAGTTCCAAGTTAAATATAAATATACCCAAGTTTGCAACCCTGAAAACCCTGTGCTACTCCTGTGGTGTTCGAAAAACTGCGAAATTCGGCCACCTGTGTCAGTTTTGTCAAAAAAAAACCACGTGAAGGAAGCGTTAATCGGGAATCTTCACTCTATACTTTTGTAAAGCAAACGCAATTTGCTACAATTTGAGCCTAACTAGAGCTCTCTAGGTCTATTGATTGCGGAGATATAGCCAGTCAAAGATGGGCAAGTTTTTCCAAAAAGTGGTGAGTTATCGGTAGGGTCATGCCTCAAGACACGTACTGGCTAAACTAATGGTCCTAGAGAAAGTTCATGAGAGAGGAAGTTGTAGAGAATTAAATTAGCTACAATTTGATTCCAAAATGGTGCCTGTAGGTCTCATAGTTTCCTCAAAAACGAAAAAATAGTAAAACATCGGAATTTGGAAAAATGAGGAAAACATTGTGCTGAATCATGTTGGTATGTATTTCTTTAAAAACACGTGCAAGAATGTGCATTTAACCTTGTAGATGTAGCGTATGGTTTCAAATAAACATACACTAAAAGAAATAAATAACGGAAAATAAATAAATGTAAACAAGAAAATTTTATGTACACAGTCAAGCATAAACACCTCAGTAGTTTAGAACTTCGCCCTTTTGGAAGGGCCGGGTCTCATGCAGTCTGGATCAGTGGGGGAGGGAGTTGGAGGATGGACGACGTTTTATGGAGGTGGAGGCGGGTCGTCATATGGTGTTGGGTCGTCCACATCCTCATCCTCCTCGTCAAGTACGATAGGGGTGACGTTTGTGCAACTGCGCTCTTGGCAAAAGGAACATAGGATAGAGCACTTGAGCCCTGCCTTTCTGGAAGTGCACGACCTTAACCACCCTTTCTTGCATTTGCAAGCCGCCATTCTAAGCAGGGTTTGAGGAGCGGGCTCTGCCGCTCCTCAATGAGGAGCCGCCCATCAATTGTGATGGGCATGAGACCTTGTTCGCTGGTGGCCCATCCCCAATCATAAGGGTTTTTGTCGACCCCCCAACCATTTTTACGTATGGTTCTCTCGCATCTCCGCCGTACCGGTTCATCAAGATCTTCTCACCAGCATTTCCTACTTCGTCCTGGGTGGAGTTTCGATCAAGA
>JAFIDM010000006.1:37107242-37121600 GCA_023159025.1 Thereuonema tuberculata
TCTTGATATTTTGCCCAAGTATCCAAATCATTCTAATACCTTGCTCAAGTCAGCAACAGTACTAGTCTCTTTTTTCCGGTGGTCGGGAGTTTTTCCATGGTTCTTTCCCCACAGATAGTTCACCTGCCTTCTATCAAATCGGTATCGGGTTAAAAGACGGAAGGGCGTCGGAATGACACGTTGATCGAGTATCGCCTAAACCTCTAGTGGCCCCAGGAACGCCTTTACTTTCAGTAGATAAGCCTTCGCTAAGTTTTTATTCAATTAAATAAATTTTACTCTAATAAAAGTAGTCGTTAACAAATTAGCAGAACTTCTTGGCTAACGAAATTTCAGTTGGTTTTAGTTATCTTTTATTTTTAAGATTTTGATGAGGAAGTTGCTTGAGTTTTATTAAAAAGGGGGGGCGAGAATGAAAAGCTCTGATCCTATTCTCGTAGTCGATTGAAAAATAATTTGCCTGTGTAATTCCCGAAATTACCTACTAATCTAAAAGATGGAAAATACTTTTAAATCCATCCATTGATTTTAAGTGGTTATATATAACAAATTAATTTCTTGGTTCACAATGAAACAGTGAAAATCAATAGAAAAATTAAAGAACATTTGATTTTATTCATTTAATATCGAACTGAATATTCAAGTTAAAATTGAAAATATTTCAAATAAATTCAAATTCTCAAATATTTAAGCTTCAGAATAGGAAATTATTGTTAGAAAATTTCAATAAAAGATTGTAAGTGGAATTTCATTGTACTGCGATGGAAATTTACATTCGAAAGTGTAATTATATAGGGTTGTACCTAATAGTATTATATTAGAATTTACTGGAATTAAATGCAGAGTACTACTAAGGTTTTGAGATAAAAATATTGAGTGGATTTATTTATTTATTTATTTTTATAACTGTGATGCTGATACAGAAAAACCTGTAGTAATGGCTCGGGTTATTTCTATAGTTCCATTAGCTTCAGAAAACTTGTCTTAGGATTAAAATATTAAAAGTATCTAAGACTATCATAAGTTCTTCTATAAGCACTAACTTGCTTCACTTCAATAATCTTCCCTGTATTGCTCCAATACCGTTGGTATCAATATTATATTAGGATAATGGCCTCTTTCACCATTATTTAATTCTTCTTTAAGAATTCTATAATCACAACTCGCACCAGTTCACTACATTAAAGTGCAAATAATGATTGAATCGTTTCACGCTACTTGCGGAAGATTCTATTATAAAAAATCTCACTAATCTGTTTCCTCTGCTACACTTTAGTAGTTTCGACAAATTAAATAAAGCTTCGAATAATTCTTCAAATAAATAATTGAGAAATAATACTTTGTACAATAGCTTTAAATCAAACAGTTAATTTCAATTCTCTTCGCACTTCAAAAGTTTGTGATTATGTCTTCCCGTGACTTTCTTCACTTTCAGAACTCAGTTTGCAGAATGTAAAATCCAATGCTCAATAGACCCTCAATGGAATATTTTGAATAAGATTTCTACTTACAGTTTATAATTCGTTGATATTAAAATCTCAGTAGCTCGTAGTCTAACTGCGTAGCTCATTTTAAACATCCCGCCAGAACTTTGCTCAACCCTTCGCAACGCCATTTGTTGAAGTCGCTTCCCCATCTGTGACGTTACTACTTTCCAATGATGACGTAACACGCTTTAGCAAATTCTCTCCACATCATAATGATTCTCGATCGCTGCGCCTTCTGGCTGTCAATCAACTTAACTTCAATTCTCACTAATAATGTTAACTACTGATCTCTTAGTGACGTCATCTCATCTCAACCCCAAATCGAGGCAGTGTTGCCTTTCTTATTTTCTTCGCTGACGTAATTATTACGTTTCGTTATATTCAAATTTACTTCATATTAATTTACTTAAATACATTTTAAAGCTTTCAAAAATAATAATAATATTTATTTATTTCAAATAAATAAAATAAAATCTCCTACAGAAAGCATTAACTCTAATTTAGCGACAATATTTTGGTAGTCTATCCTATTTTTTTTTCAGTTGCGAAAGTCATAAAACCTTTATAAAAGAAGTGATGACATTAAAATAGCAAAGGAAACTACTGTACTTTTATCTTACAAAAGGATCTCTTTTCTGCTAAGTAATAAATGTTTCTAGTGAAACAGCCCAATATTATAAATGGGATTATTTTTTTTTTTTGGTTATTACGAACTTCTGGAATTATTAGATCAATAAATGAGAGAAGTACAGGAGAATCTGAAATGTAATTCCAATTGAAGATGTCAGATACATTCTCTATGAAGATATTTTCAACCTAATCTAAATTTTGAGCAATTTTGTTTTAGTTCATATTTTTTCTTTATAGTTAGTTAAGTTTTTCAGTAATATTTTTAGAAATCATTTATTTGTATATATCTGTATTTTATTCATTTTAATCTTTACCGTTATTTATTTTAAATCATTCGTTTCCTGTTTCCTAATTATTGTTATTCTGTTTATTTTTAAATTCTTTTCCGTTGCAGCCGTTTAATTAGTTAATTCATTTAAGTTCGTTATGTTTCTTGTCCAATCCCTGTGTACATTTTTAATTAATTTTCAATGAAATCCAACTTTGGAAAATCTATAAAAACCAATGTTTTATGTTCAATAAATTGATTCAGTTCAGTTCCAAACTCGTTGCTTCTTCGCTCCTACAAGACTCTCTAACAAATACCATTATAATATTTTGTTTCCTTATAGACAGCTCCCCGCTTATACTGCGAGGTTTCACGAATGTGATCAACATTACAATATAACCGCGCTCTTACCAGTGCCCACTATTTTTTTTTTAATTCATTGATTCTCGCTCTGGATGGACTAGCGAATTTATATATATGATATTTATCACGCCCTTTTTCTTGATTCCTTGCATTAATTGCTTTGGAGGAATTCCCTTGTTGGCTTCGAGAGGATTTTTTCCTTCTCTCACAAATACTGCATCATAGAAGGTTTACAGTAAGTAGAATAATATTTTTCCCGGAATTTTTTTCAAGCGTCAGTATAAAGCAGTAAGACCAAGGGTTAACTAAATAATTACAAAATAATTATCTGAATAATGACATAAATAATTATGTATATAGAAGTAGCACACTCGGCAAAGTGGATTATGCAAACGGTTGTTTTTGGCTTATACTTGACTTTGAAAGTCAAATGAAGTTTGCGTGATTATGAAGAACATACGTCAGACGAAGGTCAATGGAGAAAGGAAAGTCAAAGGTTAAGATTAAGTTTAAAATGCAGGTAATTGGGTAGGAATATTAAACATCATGAAATTAACAGAAATTATTGATTGGTGATGTTATTGTGAATAGGTAACAGATCAAAAGTGTTACTTTTTTTAAGATATAAACCTAAGTTTTGCTAGCTAAATTTAAGATCTTTTTATTAAAGCGTGTAACAGCAGAAATTTCAATAGAACACCAGTTATCCAAATGGATCGCCATTTTAACATTACTAATGAGAAAGCGCGCACCTCCAATGCTAAGGCACTAAACAGGACATTCCTCTGTCAGATATTTCAGCAACCGTCGTCATTATGACAAACTCTTAAATTTCATTTCTAGTAAAATTTTTCTTTGATCGACCCTCATTTACGTATAAATAGATAAATAAATAAATAAATAAATATTAAACTTTACATATTCATGGTTAAAAGTCATTGTTAGTATAGATGTCCGAATATTTTCATGATTGGGACGGGTGAAAAGAAACTCATTGGTAGGATTAGAATAATGTTTGAACAAATTCTCCTTATTGATCAAAAGTAGAATGATCGGTCATCACAAAATTAAAGAAAATTTCTCAAGTGCAATATTTTTAAAATATTGTCAAATGTTACCATCATTGTTATTGTTAAATGTTACTTGCAATGATGATGCAGACATCCACGTGCTGTTCAATGTGGAAATCTCACAATGTGCTTTGAGACAACGATGCCGAAGCAAAATTAAATCGTTTTGGAAAAGCTTTATTATTGCTCTTTCCGACGCAAACTATAGCTATTCTGTGATCATAAAGCCATGCAAGAAGCGTGAATTTGTATGTGTCAAAGAAGGGAATTATCGTAATTAGGAAAGTGAAGTCCCTTCTAGAGACATGACTTTGGAATAAGTGTTAAGTTGAATATTGAGCAACTAATGCATTATATTGAGTTGCCGATGGAGAATTTTGAAAACTTGGTCATGCCTCCTCTTGCAGTCGGTTTGGGCAAAACTTTTGCAGGATGTTATTACCTGCTGGATTGTTCAAGAGCATCATGGCATTATCGGCATTCATCTAATGTTACATATTTAAGCATTCGACATTATGCGTTTTTGATAGTTTCGAATGTTGTTATTGTTATTGTGAATATTTATTTATTCAGTTTTCCAGTGTGGTTTATTGAGTTTCACCTTAATTTTTTTCCTTTCTGAACAAACACTTTTTTGTCCACAAATAGCATATAAATTTTCTCATTTTCAAGTGCAAACAATTTTCAAGAGAAATGCCATAGCGCAATCTTCTCCGTATCAAATCATATGACCCTGACTGTAGAACTCTTATCGAAAATATCAACAACATCGGACTCTTCAATAAAAAAATGGCTTCTTGATAAATTGGATTTGCAAACAACTTTTTTCTCTTTTTTCTGATCGATTTCCGTTTATCGACATTATCTAGAGAAGGTCAAGAAGCAAATTATTTAAATCCATTCAATTGTGTCTTCACGAACATTAATCACTGCCATACTGAAAGGAACAGGTAGAGTAAGGTTACTTAGGACCCCAGAACACTGTAAACGTAAAGGTTATTCAAAATGTAGTCAACGTGCAACGCTCCAACGTGAAGATATGTATGGTTGTGAAATAAACACAACAAAACAAGATAAATCTAGCGTAAACCAACCATAAAATGTTAGGATGAATTTTACTTGAAAACAGTAAATACAGAAGTTCCTGAAAGTATTTGAATCTACTTTCCTGTAAGCCTTTTCTTATTTTTATTTTTATCTGAAGTCGTAACAGTAGTGAAAAGTCTCCTCTATTTTGAAATATATTCTCTGCTGAAAACAGCAAGTTGTTGATGATTTTGAAAAAAAATAACAAGTTACTAAAGCTGTTTGAATCCAATTAATGGTACTTAAACTCGCACAGATATTAATAGGATTACGAAGCCGATTAATATTTTGTGTAAGATATCAATAAAAATAACTCTTGCGGTGAATTTCGGTGAAGTCCGGAGGGCCTAATTGGTCAAATCCACTTTCCTCACCTCCACGTGGGGCCCCCTGGGATCTTTTATGATGCGAAAGAGAGAGTGGTGTGCGGAAAGCAACGGGAAGCTACCGCATTTACTTTTCCCAAGAAAAACTGCAAACATGGCATGATGAGTCTTTCCTCGACAAAAAATTCCGGACGTAAACTATCACCCATTCGGATGTCCGGGAGGGGGATACTGAGGAAGGTTACATTATGAAGCAAATAAATCGACAGAAGAAAAGAAGATTGAGGATTGGATCAAGGAATGTGAGAACTCTTCTTCAAGCGGGGAAGTTGGAAAACTTGAAGGAAGAAATGAGAAGAAACAGAGTGGATATGATGGGAGTATCAGAAGTGAGGTGGAGAAATAGTGGTGAGTTGGTGAGTGATGAATTTAGAATGTTTTATTCAAATGGTGAATGTAAAGGAAGTCATGGTGTTGGTGTACTACTGGGACCATGTGTGAAAGATAAAGTGATATCAGTGCGTTATGTAGATGACCGGATGATAATGGTGAGACTACAAGGGAAAAAATTGGACTTAGTGCTAGTGCAAATTTACATGCCACATAGTGGATTAGAAGACGAGAAAGTGGAAGAATACTACGAGAAGATAGAAGAAATGGTTGAGAAATAGAAGAAGGGTGCATGTGTAATCCTAATGGGCGACTGGAACGCAGTAGTAGGAGAAGGACAAGATGGAAAAACGGTTGGAAAATATGGACTGGGAAAAAGAAATGACAGAGGAGAATCTTTGGTAAATTTCTGTAAACGTAATGAAATGATTATTGGAAATACGTTATTCCAACAGCATAAAAGAAGACGATACACGTGGACTTGCCCAAAGGATGACAGATATCAGATAGACTATATACTAGTACAGGAAAGATACCGAAATTGCTTAAAAAATGCAAAGACTCTACCAGGAGCGGATATTAATTCAGATCATGTCCTACTGATAGGCGAAGTAGATATTCGTTTGAAAAAGATAAGAGGAAGGCAAGTGACGAAGAAGTTTGATATAGAAAAACTTGTGAACGAAGAGTAAAAAAGAAAATTTGAAGAACATTTTCAAAAGAAAGCCTCTAATTTAGAATCCGCACCTGAAAATAGTAATGAATACTGGACTCATCTAAAAAGCTGTATACAGGAAACAGCAGAAGAAACAATAGGATACAGAGAAGGTAAGAGTAATAAGAAACCTTGGGTCACAGGGAAAATGTTGGAGAAGATGGAGGAAAGGAGAAAATGGAAAACATCAACACAGAAGAAGGTAAAAGAAATTACAAGAAACTAAACAACGAACTAAGAAGAGTAACTGATAAGGCGAAGGAAGACTGGATGAAACAGAAATGTGAAGAAGTAGAGGATCTAGAGAGAAAAGGAAGATATGATTTAATGTACCGCGAAGTAAAATGTTTGGATTTCACAAATAAGAATAAGAAGTCCATGTGGTTGATAGAAGACGAAATCGGCAATGAAATAACCGACAAACAAGGAACTTTGAACAGATGGAAGAAGTATGTAGAAGAATTATATGAGACAGGGAATCGTCCAGATTACTTAGCTATAGAAGATGAAACAGCTGTATCAGAAGATGAAAAAGGATGTTGTATTCTAAGGGAAGAAGTTGAGCTAGCGATTAGGGAAATGAAGAATGGGAGAGCAACAGGAGTTGATGGAATACACATTGAGTTAGTTAATTGCTTGGGTGAAGACAAGAAGCAAATACTATCATTATGCAATGAAATATATGAGAAAGGTGAATGGCCTGATGATTTCATGGAAACAGTATTGCTACCAATACCGAAGAAAAATAATGCAAAGAAGTGCAGTGAGTTCAGGACTATATCGCACTCAGCGAAGATTCTTCTGCGAATACTGAACAGATGTTTATATTCTAAGGTGGAAGGAGAGTTGGAAGAAGAGCAGTTTGGTTTTAGGAAAGGAAAAGGTACGAGAGATGCAATTGGACTGCTGCGAACAATCGGCGAAAGATATCTAGAAAAAAATAAACACGTATATGCAGTATTTGTGGACCTGGAAAAGGCTTTTGACAGAGTGGATTGGAATAAACTTATGGAAATCTTGTAGAAAATTGGTGTGGATTGGAAAGAGAGAAGGCTAATAACTAATCTTTATATGAAACAACGAGTCAAAGTCAGGATAGGAGAAAAATTGTCAGAGGGAAGTGGAATAGGGAGAGGGGTGCGACAAGGATGCCCTCTATCACCTACGCTGTTCAACATCTACTTGGAGGAGTTAGTAAAGAACTGTTTTCAGACCATGGGAGGGGTGATAGTAGGAGGAAGAAGAATAAAGTGCATAAGATTTGCTGATGATATGGCATTGTTAGCAGAAGAGGAGATGATAATAAGGGATATGCTACTGCAGCTGAATGACAGCTGTGAACAATATGGAATGAAGATAAATGTAAACAAGACAAAGACTATGGTTATCGGAAGAAAGACAAAGAAGATAAACATAAGTATTCGGAATGAGACATTGGAACAACTGAACAACTTTAAATACTTAGGGTGTACTATAAGTGGTGATATGAACTGCTGCCAAGAAGTCAAGAGGAGGATAGCAATAGCAAAGGAGGCTTTTAATAGGAAAAGGAGCATCTTCTGCGGACCTATGGAAAAAGAACTAAGGAAGAGACTAGTGAAGTGCTTTGTGTGGAGTGTGGCATTGTATGGGGCAGAAACATGGACATTACGACGCAGTGAAGAGAAACGACTAGAAGCATTTGAAACGTGGATATGGAGAAGAATGGAGCATGTGAAATGGACAGACAAAATAAGAAATGAAGCTGTGCTAGAAAGAGTGGGTGAAAAAATAATAATGCTGAAACTGAACAGGAAGAGAAAAAGAAACTGGTTGGGTTACTGGCTGAGAAGAAACTCCCTAATGAAGGATGCACTGGAAGGAATGGTGAACGGTAAAAAAGTTCGAGGCAGAAGAAGATTTAAGATGATCGACAACATTTTGGTAAATGGATCTTATGTGGAGACAAAGAGGAAGGTAGAAAATAGGAAAGATTAGAGAATGCTGGGTTTGCAGTGAAGGACCTGCCCTTGGCAGAGAACTATGTATGTATGTATGTATGTATATCAATAAAAATCCGTTGTTACAGGTCTGAAGTTTTATCTATGGGAATTTAAGCGATCTTCTTGTGCTAATTTCTCGACAAAAGACCACACGGAAAACATTTAAGATATAAAAGTTTGCTCGTCTCTCGTCTTTAACATTTCAAGTGTCAGGAAAATTCATCAGTATTTTAAAGAACACGTACAATCAAATTGACTGGAAAATGTATCTGGAAAGTTGGAGTTAATATTTTATTTACAATAAATTGGTATTTGAAAAATCTGATTGGATGAGCCTTATTCTTAGAAAAGTTGGCTAAAAAAAACTTGTAACTGCAGGAATGGATTCAATAATCGTAGATTAGGGATTAAAGCTAATGGAACTCAGAAAAAACATACATCGTTAAATGGCGAAGAAAGAAGAAAACGTAAAATTAAGCAGCAATTCTTTGACTAAGGTGGATGGAAACAACCGCACTTCCTGTCTGGGCGTTGATCGACTTCCGGAGTCATAACTACCAAGCCAGTTTTGAACTACAAGAATTATTGATTTAAAATGTAGAAGAAATACAAATCCATCAAAATATAAGTTTTTTTTTAGCTAGTAAACACATTAGCTGGTAAACACTTTGGGAGATGTTAGTTATATCTTTTTCAAAAAACTCTCTTTTTAATATCCGTGACGCCGACGCGACGCCCTGGAAAAATAGTAAAAATAGATAAAAGTTAAAAACAACAACTAGTTTCGGCCCTTTAATTAAGGGGGCCTTCTTCCGGTAAAATAAACCGGAAACATTTTAATGCAATATTTACCTTTAATATCGATTCGATGATGACTGTAAGGCCCAACACAAGAATAAACAAAACAATTGCCTTTTCTGATTCATTTTTATGAGGGGAACTAGGGAACAGCTGTTTCACCATGCATCTGGTTCATCAGCCCTAGCCCGTCCCCTCGATAAAAACGAATCAGAAAGGCAGTCCTAAGGTAAAACCATGAGCCAACCTAGCTGTGGCTTCCCAAAGGCAAAAGGCAATATTATTTTACCTTTAATATTGAATTAAGAATATGTAATTGAAACTAAATCGATTGCTCTTCGTGAAATTTATGAGTCTGTTTAACCATTTATACCATGTATAAAATTCTTAAGAAGAAAACGAAAATTCATCCTGAAGATTGATCATATTTTTTCCCAGTAAGTTATAGCTTTTTCATCTAATAGTTAGTTTGATCATACCTGGTCATCTACATCTGATAATCAATTGAACAAAGTGTAAATGGAGATGCTTTTGCGAACACTTCGCTTCTCCAAGTATCAGTGATAATTTAAGCTATGAGGAATTTCTATGTCAATTTAAATGACTACATTTTCTTCTTACAATGAAACTATTAATATCGGTTAATTTATAAACCTAATATATTTTGCACTATAAGATGTATTTGCTACACTAAAGAGATAGCTTTAAAATTTTTTGACAATATCACTTTATCACTCTAGCCGAGTGGGTAAGGGCGCTTGGCTGCGGGTTGGAGGTAGCGGGTTCGATTCCCGGCCTCGGCGGAGGGCGGGGATTTTTCCACGCTACTTTCACCTCCAAACGGGTCCTAGGGTCTACCCAGCCCTCTGTGGAATGGGTACCGGGTTTCTTTTTCGGGAGTTACAGGCGGGCGGGCGTCGGGCTGACCACTCGACCTCAACTTCGTCCCGTTGGTCACGAAACGCTGGAAGCCTGACCTTCCGCGCCCCAAAAGCCTGTCCAGGCCTGTAGAGGGATACTTTAACTTTTAAGTTATCACTTTTAGCCTATTTTGCAATGGGAGTGTGAGGATCATTAAATCAGTCTGTGTGAGGGTGTGAGTTGTCCTCTTTTCTTTTGAACTATTAGATAGATATTCTTGTTACTTGGTATGAGCATTTGAGGATTAGGGACGATGTAACTTTTATATTTAAAAACTTTTCCAAATGGTTCTTTTCAGTGCGAGAATAGTCTAATCTATTAATATCAATAAATTTTGTAACTAACCATTGTGAAAATATTACATTAATATTCAGGATGGCATTAGCAATAGTAAAACTAACATTCTTACAAGTATTCAGACAACTGCCACAAAGAATAAAATATTTCTAGATGAAATCAACAACGCCTTAGTAAACATAACCAATAGAAAACACCTCCACACTCCTCACGAATCTTTCTCCTAGAGTTCATAATATATAAATAATAACTTCTTCTTACCTTTTCACAATAATAAAAGAAAATACGACTTCAAATAGCGACAAATTTTCGGAATTTTATTTCGTCCTTCCTTTTTCAAGCCTAAAATCTGAAAAACTACAGACAATGGGATTCACATGATGATATAACAACGATACAACATGTTACAAATAACAGATAAACTCAAACATATGCCTTATATTACATATGCCATTGTTATCCAGCAAAGATTAATTATATCAAGAAAGATACAATTCCAAAGCCAATTCAGGCCATCGCATTAGCCAGGTAGTTCAAATTCTTCACACAGAGTGATTCCAAACTTCGTAAAATAGTTGAGAGTATCATCATTAGAAACACAAAGAGAGAAATATCAACAGGAATGATGGGGTTCAATTATAAGATATTAATTATATGATAAGAAAACATTCGGACATTACATTACAGCCTTAGATATTGTCCATTGCCCTTAGAGGAAAAGCTCTAACAAAGCCAAAAATAACACTACCCCACGACATATAACAGCTAATGATAAATTAAAAAAAATCCTAACTGAAATTGATAATAAAAAGAACTTCTAATCTGAAGAATTGAGCTGTTTAAAAAAAAACAACACAGCTCAGTGAATCCTTATTTATGTGTGTGTGTGTGTTTTTTTTTTTTTGTGATGTTAATATGATTTCTGCACGCTAAATTTGTTTTTATAAATTATTACAATTATTTTACGTGTCTTTCTATATATATTAATAGAGCCAACTATATAGACACCTTAAAAACATGGTAAAATGGCTAAAAATATAAATATTTGGCTACCTACGTTTCAGAATTCCTTTGTACGAATTCTATTCTCAAGCCTTAAAAAAACCCTAGGTATATCCCCCTAAAACTTGTATGTCCCAACGGGACTCGTCAAAGAGAATGGGCAATGCGTATCCTGTGTTTATATAAAGGTTTACCCTAAAAAAAAAAAAAAGCGCCGTATGCCTCATAATTAAATGTTTACTTACAGCGGACACCACTAGGGGAAACCTTAATGAAAAAGAGAAATCCTTATGATACATTCAAAAAACAGAAAACTTAATTATCAGCCGAATATCTATTTTCGTACACGTGATTGCTTAAATAACCGATGCAAACAAAAAAATATAACTACAAAAAGTCTAAAATATCTAGAGATTACAGAAATAATTAATTCACTTGGTATCTACAAACAATGATGTTTATCTTCTATCATGCAAAATATATACTACCAATTAAAGATAAAATGATTTTAAATTGAGCTGTATTCGATTCCCATCTAAATTATGGAAAAAACTACTTGAACAAGGACATTTAAAAAGAATCTAAAACTAATAATTTGTCAAAAAAAATTCTAAAACTAATTCAAGACAATAAAAAAAAACATTAATAATCATAAAAGCTAACATTGATTGGGAAAAATACTGAAATCTTACCAAAAAACCTACAATAACTTAATAGTAAAGAATTACTGTAGCTTCATATATGAGTGGAGAAACATCAGAAAAAACATTACTATCAGCTAAGAGATCATTACAGAAAATAAAATTAAAACAAAAAATTATAGATTTATAATTAAAAAGCAAATAAATAGATAGATAAAAACAAACTTTTTAGTACACCAATAAAATCAAGAATATATAATGTATAAATATACAAGTAACAATTTTAAAGATTTTCACATTTGAATTTCATTTTTTTCTCTGTAATAATGCAAGCTTACAGTAATGAAGAAATGGATTTATTATTTCCTTTTTATTAAAGTTAATTTATATTGTTTAAATTTATTAGAATCTTTTGATAAGAGACATTCCTACTATTTCCGAAAAATATTAAACAGCTTTAGTTTGGTCCTGAAGGAGGAGTGAGACATGATACTATATAGACCCTTTTTTGAGGGATTTCCTCACTCCGGGATGAGATATTATCTCGATATTTCGGGCCGGTGCCTCGGGCCTGTTTCGGGAGATGTATAAATATCAATTACATCAAGGTGAGCGCAGAACTAACAACTTCCGTTATTAGTTTCTCGGAGAAGTTTCTCATGTTGTTTATTCCGAGTGACTGGTGAGATAATATCTCATCACGGAGTGAGGAAATCCCTCAAAAAAGGACCTATATAGTTAAACAACTTTTTTTAGTTTTGTTTATATGATTGTTTATATATTTCACATAATGTCTTTTTTTGAGTCGAGCTGATATTCTGGGACGGCCGTCCCAGAGTATCAGCTCGACTTAAAAAAAAAGGCATTATGTGACTTAATTGCTTTTCTTTTACCCGTTAGAGGGTTTGTTTTTTATTTCTTTATTATTTTTTTCTTTTCTTTTCTTTGTGGTCAAATTCCTTTTGTGGTAGCCTGAGTGCTATCCAAGGATTTGAATTCCACATTTGATTCTTGTTTTTTGTTTTCTTGCTTTTAGTTATTGAGGGGTCACTGTCTCCATCTTGTAGTCTCCATCTTGTTTATATATAATATTCTTAAGTGATTACACTATGTAAGTATATCATTTACTGTTACGCTGGGATATTTTTAATTAGCTTTGCAATTAGTAATAAATTTGAGACGTCAGGGGCCAGTGGTAAAATACTACACTAAGGTTCACGGATCTCGTCTTCCAACAAAGAAAACAAACAAGCAACAACATTGGTGAAGAGCAGAACGAAATTTAGCCACTTGGGTCCTAAGCACTCCAACACCCACCTTACATTCTCCAGCCACATTAAAGGTTATTAAATAAACAATTTGAGGACTTCAAATACACTCAAGTTTCTTAAAGCAATTTTCTTAATGTTTGTTTCTTGTCAAAAGTCTTATTTCGATCAATCATTAGAACTAAGTGCAAGGTTACTTTTGCCTAAATTGCCATTAATAATGAAAATAATAATAGTCTGTATTCAAGACTGTAAATTGAAAATTTCTTAACTGAAAAGTAAGATGTTTGAAGATTTTATTTATTTATTTATTTATTTAAGCTTATCTATGTTGAAAGTATCATGGTTCAAAGAGATGTTGAAAGAGTGTAATTATTATAGCAATTTCCTTTAATAAATCATTCCCTGACAGGAATATGACAGATATTTGAAATAGATGTTGAATTCGTATTGATCTGTTGTATCAGAGTCTTAATCCACTGAAGAGATGATAGAGGCATTCGGTCTATCAACGATCTTCAAATAACAAGTGAATTATGCAAATACTTGAAGTAAGGAAACATTCTTTTAATACATCAAAATATCTAATTGTAAATTTACTTTTCCTTCTTAGCCTACTTCCAAGAAAAATGAGGATAATCCAACCGCCTATGTGCATTTGTGTGTTTGGGTGAGTCCTCTTAAAAATCTTTAGATCTCTGGATGAATCTTCTTGAAATTTAACATGCATATTTAAGGAAAAGAGATAATTCAACTTTTTTTCGATAAGGGCCCTTGGGGAAAAATTAACGGGAGAAGGTCGTACAAATTCCCGTAAAAAAAAAACATTAGAACGAAAACAATGGATTTCTAGGAATGTTTTAAACAAAGGATTTAAATCCGCTTATTAATCCTTTAATAATTGGTTACTATTATTTCAATAGCTTATTAATCCTTTCAACAATTTATATCATTAAAATTAATTAAAGTCAGATTAATTCATTATATAATGAGCAGTTAGTTATTTTATACATTTTTTTTAAAAAAAATCCCCCTTCCCGTCTCTTGTGCTAATGTAAGATTTTCCAAATCATTAACAGTGAATACCACTGAACAATAAATTAAAACAGTCAAA
>JAFIDM010000006.1:37137900-37148591 GCA_023159025.1 Thereuonema tuberculata
TTCGGACTGCAATGATTGTAGTTTTTGAAATAGGGGTTGATGTATATGAAATGTTTCAGACGGTGCCAATCTCTGTTGAACCATTTCCTCGGGTAAGACGATTAATTTTTTGAGTGTGTCCATTATCCACGTCCCAAGACTGAACCTAGTAAGCCTCCCAGGGCTGGAATTAAGAAAGGAAGGAATGCACCACCCGTCTGCACCAGTAGTCGTCTATGGCTCTGCACGCTCTGTTTCGGTTGTACTAGGGCTCTCAATGTCTTCTTGTATCGTTGGAGTTTACGTTTCTGACTGGGAGTGATCGAAACAGTTCCATTCAAAACGTTCTTGATGACTTCGCAAAGACAGCGTATGAAATCGTCCGATCCGTAACGGAGAACTCCTTTGAGTTGTGGAGGATTTAAGGATGGAAATGCTTGGAGTAACTGCCTGTATTTCATAAGACGGCGAGGCGTTCCTCTCCTCATGATGCTCTGATGACGAATGAGATGCTTCATCCTTCGGAATTATGGATCGAATAGATTGTGAGAGGGGTGTCGGGAAAAATTCCCGTACGAATGCGAAACGTATCTCGTGTTTCAGGTTTTAGATCGATGAATAAATATCCATACGGTTTACTCGTAGCGTCTTTGTAGGCTTCGAGGAAAAGTTTTTCGTTTTCGGGAAACACTTGTCTCGCGAAGTAAAGAATCTGTTTCCGGTCACGAATATTCCTAAATAAAATGAAGTAATGGGTATTTAACGATATTGTTCTATGCACTTTGTCCTGATAGAAAAGATTCTGCACTAAATAGATAACGCTGATGTTTTTATGATGACTGTATTTCGTGAATAATTGTTCAACAACTTCCTGGAATTTTGAAGATCCCATGAGATCGTCCAAAATCAGTAGCTTTCGTTGAAGGGTGTTTAGAGTCTGTAGTTTCGGGATTCCTTCGAAGAAGTGTACGAAACTCGAATATTCCGACATCCATGATTGATAAACACCGTAGTACCAAACAATTTTCTCGGGTGGTGGTTCAATTAAAATATCTCTGTAATACAAAAGTTTCTTGACCAGTTCGGTTTTACCGCAAGAGGTAGCTCCACCTATCAAACAAGTAAACGGATGTTTTAAACTGAACGTGTTCTTTTCCACAACTTCCATCGTTCTGTCTGCCTCCCAGACACATCGCATGATCTTTTAAAAAAATTCCTTTCTTATGAGTTAAGCATTTACAAATAAATAAGACTGGAGAGAGTAATTGATCAAACATTTTTTATTTAAACTTTGGATGAGGAAAAAAAAAGATATTACAAAATAATAAAACATATACGATCTTTAAAAAAGTTACATAGAATATTAAAAAATGATTAAATGTTTTTAAAACGGTATTACATGCTTTTTTTTATATATATATAAAAGTACATACGCATATAATTGCTTTTGTCTGATTTTTTTTCAAAATCCATAAGGAATTGTTACAAGTTTGGTAGGGAGTATAACACGTTTGTCAAAAACTGCTTTGTACTTTTTTATTTCGGTTCTACTCACAATCTTTCTATCATTAGTCCTTGCTATCTTATGCTTGTTTCTTATGATTGTTTCAGTAGGTACATCATCATTTATTAATTCACGGACCATCTTTTCCATCAGATCTATATCTATATGTTTCTTTGTTTCATACGATAAATAGAATCCACGGATTTTCATGACGACGAAAGAAGGCTCATCGGGCATTGAGGATTTTACTTCGAATGCATAATTTTTAGGTCCAACGGTACAAAATCTTGTTATCCTATATTGACCGCCAAAATCTTTTTTAATCTGGTCTGACATATCTCCCAACATGTTTCCAGTGACAATTGGACATTCACATTCCTTCTTGTGAGTAAAAAACACAGAGTCAGTGTCTGTGTACATGCAAGCACCTCCCAGTAATTCCATGTAACTGAGAATTTGTAAACGGGCATGACATGTAACAAAAGCGGCAAGTATGAGATTTGTATGACCACCAGTTGGAAGAATTTCAGTATCATCTTTCCATTGTATCTGGGCGATTTTGTCATTATTGAAGAAATTAACGCTACTGACTGTTTTGGTATCGTCATTTAACAATTTAAAGAACTCTTTCGGGTCATTTACAAATTTGGTCTGTGTTCTCTGTACTGATTGAGCCAGTTTTCCATAAAAGCTGTTGAGACATGTCTTGGCCAAATTCCTCAGAGGTATGTTTTTTTTAATATCTCTATAATCTAACTCAATCCCCTCTTTTGCAACAAAATCTTGAATGTAATTCTTCCTCTGTTCATCTGTGATACAGTTCGAAGGAAATCCTTCGCTACTTTGTTTGATCTTGAGAAACATGTTTACATAGTCCGTAAACAATCCTCCAGAACGTTTTTGACGATTGTATTGTTCTGTCACCGGAAAATGCCATACATGATATAGCTCCAGAATTTTATAGCCACGTTCCAGAGCATACTGTACTTCGAAAGAAACCCAAGTTCCTAAAAGACTTCTGCCCTCATCGTCGTGAGTGCATCTAATTTGATTTTTTCTCTCCAGACATGTTCGGCAAAGAGGAAAGAACAATTTCTTTTCAAATCGATAGGGCAAAACTGGATGAAAAAGTCCTTTTGGCGGTACAACTTTGCATTTGATAAGACCACAAAAGTTTGATATATTTGTACTCGTAAACTTGTTTAAAATCTGAGGAATACCTACACAATATTTTCTATATTTCAAAACGTAGGGATAGAGGCTTAGAATGTCAAAATACCTAATAACTTCATCGTCGTTAGCATTATGTAAAAGCCGTATCGCTTCTACTCTTCCTCCGAAGTAAGCATCTCTCGGATCAATGGGGGCTACAATCGCGAATTGCTTGACAGTCTCTCTTAGCTCATCATTTTCCTTCAGCATTCTATTAAATTGGCATTCCCATATTTTCTCATACTGAAAGCCGTGAGAGAGAAAAGAGCTTTCCTTTTCCAATGTCTGCTCGTACAGTTCCTGCATAGTACACTGTGAATGCGGGTGTCTAAGACCTCTCTGTTTGTAGCAAAAAATACAACCATGGAAAAAACATCCGTAGAATTCGAAGACGGTACGAGTAGGCTCATGATAACCGTCCACAAACCATCGATCCAACAATTTTCGCTCTTTCGAATTGCCTGCATGCTCAATGGTGATATTTCTCTGAGACTCGATTAATGAAAGCCACTGAAGAGCCACTTTCGAATACTGTCGAGGAGATCGAAATCCTACTTCAGAAATCAGGAGAATGGTGTTTTCTTTAAGAAATAGAGATCTAAACACCTTCATGCATGCGGCAGAAATAGTAAAGCTGTTTCGAAAAGGGCAGTGGCCAGTAACTTTGGCAAACAAATCCCTGAATTTCAAACAGCTATGTTGCAAAATCTGCACATCGCTGACACAATATTGGATAATCTCTCTCCTAAAATCAAAAGTTACATTGCCTTGAGTTTTATACCAGTCATCGAATTTTTGAAAATCCTCTGGCTTCATTGATTGGGGATTATAATAGTGAGATGCAGGTATTGGTCCTACATAGTTGTAATTCTCTCTTTTGTTGAAGAAGTACGGAAAATATCCCTTCTTGATAGATACATCCTCGATCTCGAACATTTTAGGAAGTGTAGCCAGGCTAGTTGAAAAATAAGCAAAGGAATCGAGGAAGCGAATCTTTCCAATTTGCATGTATAATATTTTGTTACCGTCAAATATAAGCTTTGGTTTCAGGTTGTTTTGAACGAAATATTGCAAAATGAAATGATTATCATAGCCCTTGGAATTATGACCGATAAAAGTAACTTCTACATCGTTATATTCTTTCAAGAACCAACTACAAAATTCATCTCGAGCTTCGTCCCCGAAGAATGTTCTCCACTTCATCCCCGTTTGTGGGGCACAATTTAGGCAATAATCACTCGTCGTTGTTCTGCATATATCACAACAAATCTGCGCCACGCAAAGATTCACAGAATGCTCCACGATCTCATCACCGTGTTTGTCTTTATCTATCACATCTTCCATCCGACATTCAAAATCGTAAAATACAAATCTTGTATTTTTGACATCCTCATCAATTTTAGGAAGTTTGATTACTTTCATGAAACAGTGATGATTTGATTCTACATACATTTTGCAGTTGTTGCAATAGTTGAAAAAGCACAAATGGGTTTTTCTAGAGAGCATATCTCTTTCTCTATTACATCGTTCGCATTTCACAAATTGCTCACAGACAGTGAGTTTCATAGTACCTTTCGAAAAGGAAAGAGCCTTATGATTTTCAAAACATTGAGGATTTTTAAACCAACGGCGACAATATTCGCACTGACACCATTTTTCAATATTGCAATTGCCCGTGTGTTTGCATGCCCAACAGTAAAAAGTGCAATGATGACTGTTCTTTCTCCAATATTTTTTGAAACATTTTATGCAGAAATAGGGCGAACCATAAAATCCAGTTAATTTTGTTATCACGGCAAAATGAGAATCATATAGATATAGATAAATTTTACGATCATTTTCAGGACCTACAAAAATTGGCTGGTCTGAGTCGTCTCTCGAAATCACATATATCTGAAATTTGCCATGGAGATAATTCTGAAACTGCTGTACCTCCTCTAAGCCTGCGAGTGGTCCCATTTTAACGGAGGCCTTTTTATGTAGGGCCAATGCACATCGAAACTGGACAGCTCGGCCACGAACGATGGATTCTTTCATCGGATCCTTTTCAGCAATTGCAATAGCTGTCACCAAAGCACGTGCCAAACAGCTCCCATCCTTCGTGTTTTTAATTCTAATTATCGAATTCTTTGCTCTGAGCCACTCGATGAAAGAAACATTACCCTTTTTCTTATATCTACCACCAGCCGGCATAAGTACTTTAATAATCTTTACTCTTAACTCTTGATTGAAAGCAAGTACTTTGTTAGACTGTGCCAAGCGTTCCAACAATGCAATAATTTGATTAATGTTAAATTCATCTCTTCTTCTGAAAGACAGCCATGCTGGGCGTTCGAAAGAATTGCTCTCAATCGAAATTCCAATTTTGTCTCTTTCTCTCGAGCCTTTCAGCAATCTATCCATGAGATACATAAAGAGCATTTCCACCAATTTCATTATTGGAATCTTTTCTAAATTCATCGAATGGATTTCATCAAATGTAGGAATCCTCATCGATACATGATATTCACTTGCTTCTGAATGAAAACGTCGTACCGGACGATGTACGACATTTTTTATCTGAATCAGTTTTTCAAAAAGTGAGACCTTATTTTGTTTTACTTTTTCATAATCCGAACTAGAATCCGACTCCCAACTATCTCTTAAAATTATGTCCGACGCCGAGCTGTTAGTAATATCATCACTTTCCAAAAGATTCAAATTTACACCCGAAGTTGATGGTCGATTCAAATCCATAATTCTACTATGTACATAAGCATTTATAAAAAATAGAAGCGAGCAAAAAAGTCAGACAAAAGCAAATTTGTAAATAAAAAAAAGCATGTATTTACCTCAACATCTTTAGTATGTAATCATTTGCCCGTCTTGGAAAACGTTCTCGGATCCTCCGACTTCGCTCACCTCTTCGTCTGACAACAAGGCTCGTAGAAGCTCCGATTTGCGTGGACGTCGGGCTCCTACCTCCTTTTTCTTCGCTGCGTTGTTGATGCTTCGACCGTCTTG
This sequence comes from Thereuonema tuberculata, assembly GCA_023159025.1. Taxonomy (NCBI): domain Eukaryota; kingdom Metazoa; phylum Arthropoda; class Chilopoda; order Scutigeromorpha; family Scutigeridae; genus Thereuonema; species Thereuonema tuberculata. The sequence goes on from JAFIDM010000006.1 coordinate 37,143,599, forward strand.
GATAACGCTCTCGGACCCTCCGTTATACTCCTCGTCAGACTGCCCCTGTAGAATCTCCGTCTTGCGTGGACGTCGAACTCCTTGTGGTTTCTTCGTCGCCTTCGCAGGAGGGGTGCCTCGTTTCAATGGTGAAGATGGCAAATCGTCTCCGTCCTCCAAGATATTCTCTTTTAAGCGTAAAGAGAGGGCTTCGATCCCGCTCTTAATTTCTTTGGAGAGATATCTTGTCAAAGTTTCGAACATCGACTTGCTCAAAGAAATCGAGGCATCGTAGTAAGTAAAAATAAATTTTACTCCCGACTCCTGAGAATATCTAATTTCGAGTTTTCTCCCCTCAGTAAGAGAAATTACGGCACCTACTGGAGTTGTATTGGACCCCTTCTTTACGCTGTTTTGGCCGGAAATCTCCACTTGCTTCAACACATCGACAATTCGTCCGATTCTCTGATGTAGAATGGCCGCATCTTTAGGACAGAGAGTAACTCCATCCTTCGTCGCTATCAATCCAGATCCAACTTCGATGTATTTTCGAATGTGTATACGCACAGCTCGCTTAAATATGCATGCCTGGACAAAGACACCTCTTCCCAAATGGTATGTATGCTCTGGGAGTTGGGTTCCAGGAGCTAACTAAAATTATAAAGAAAAGAAAAAGCAAACCTAAACATTTCAATTAATCTTGAAAACATGTTTTTAGATAATTAATCTTTTCAATAACAGCAATAAGGAGAAAAAAAAAAAGAAATCTTAAGTTATACTTACATCAAAAAATTCCTCTGCTAAGTCGATCTCAATGATAGAAGATGTAGCCATCATTCAGCGGTCAGGAACAGGATGATTTCTGTAGATCGAGTGAGACTTTATATACATTTTAAATGAAGGACAACATTGCATTACGAGCGTCCCACAACTTCTCTGTGATTGGTTAAGAAATTATGTGGCCATAAATCTTAAAGTTATGCAGCTGTTTTCACATCTAGTAAACACTCTCATTAACTGTTTTATTTTTTCATGCATCATTGCATCACTGAACTAGAATTTTCATGGGGACATGATTATGAGAAACTTGTCCTCGTCATTTTCTCAAAGGATGTCGAGAACATCTGTCTTCACATTTAGTAAATAATCTCATTAACAGTTTTATTTTTTCATGCATTATGGCATCACTGAACTAGAATTTTTGGGGGGTAGATGATTGTCAAATTACATTTCTTTCGTGACTGGATTATGAGAAAGTTGTCTCCATCAGTTTCTTAAAAAATCTAATAATCTCGTTTTTTTATCTCGCTGAAGATTTTGTGAAATTGATAAAATAAAGCGATATGGTTAAACAAATTACATAGCCATAAATCTTCTAAGTAGATTTTTTAAAACTAAAAAGTTATGCAACCGTTTTTCATGTTTAGTAAATTATTCTCATTAACTTTTTTTTAATGCATTATTCCATCACTGAATTAGAATTTTTAGGATATGATTATCTTTAATTACATTTTCCTTGAATAGCTTATAAGAAACATACCCTCACTAATTTCTCAAAAGATCTGATGATCTTAAGAAATATGGAGCATTTTTATTATTTTATTTCGCAGAAGATTTTGGCAAATATCTTAGCAACACTTCTAATAAAATATGAAGAGAAACTTTTAAAAAATTATTTTAAATTTTACCATTTATCTTTTTCTTTTTTCGAAAAATTATTTTCTCAAAAATATATAGAGCAGTAAGTCAAATTTAAAAACTAAAATGAAATGGTGAGAAAAGTTTTCGAATTCCATTCCCATATTAATAAAGTGTCAGATTAACGGGAAATTAAAAAAACTCTAAATATCTCTTCACAAGATGCTCTTCAGGAAAAATTAGGTCAACCATCTGTCACCACATCTCGGAAGTAGAATTAAGAACCTAATATCTTGAGAAGTCCGTAAACAACATCTGGTGTTATTAAACAAATCAACTAAACACTTATTATTTTCTCATTCCTTCATCGAGAGAACTTCATTTCTCGTCCGTTTAGCAGTCCGTTTAGCATATCTTGAGGGTAAGAGAAAAATTCATTTTCTAAAAACCTAATCTCTATCATTCAGGAAAAATGTTCGAAGTGTTTATTTATATTTTAAATTTAGAAGAAATTAGTATTCATTACATTACTGTCTCACAAAATGATGAGATATTAATATTTGAAAGGATTGAAATTGAAAACAATATTAATATAATTTATCAGGAAGATTATATGAATATCTATCATGCAAATCTTGATGAAATTGTAACGTTCAATTTGTCGAATTCAGAGACTATTAGTTTTCAAATTTATAGCGAAGAAAATATAATTAAACTTCGTTATACAAAAATTGATACGATTTTCGAACTCCCTCAATCGAATGAAATTTCTTCTAGTGATGGAGAATTAGGATATAATTTAGAATATGAATTACACTCAGACAACGAAGTCCAAGATCCCTCAATATCTTCGACAACAAATTAAGGTAAGTTTTCTTTATTACATATATTTTATGTTCTAAATTTCATTATGAAACAATTATAATTATTCATGAAATCTGTCATTCGATGTTGCGAACTAACCAAACTCTTTTACGCTCACTATACATCATTCTCAAAGATAAATGCATGCTTCAAGAACGAATGTGTCTGTTTTTAGTACATACATTGATTTCTCGAAATGTACTAAAAATTTCTCTCTATCCCTCCAACTCTTTTCACTTATTACAAACAGGACAAAACGGAGGTTTCAAGGTCAAAAGTGTCCTAGACCCTTGTTTTTAAGGACAAAACGGACGTTTCAATGTCAAAAGTGTCCTAGACCCTTGTTTTTTAGTAGCCCTCAAGTGTATATATTACTACTTTTAATCTATATTACTAAAATCTTTTGAGCCCTATTTTATTTTCAGTGTTAATAAATAATTTGGAATTAAAGTTAAGAGAAGAGGAATGGGATGTATCAAATTAAAAAATGGGAGAATATTTAGTCTTAGGTACGCAGATGATTTGGTTATATTGGCAGAAACACAAGTAGAACTTAGTCGCATGATTAAAGTTCTACAAGAATTTGTAAATGAATATTGTTTAAACATTAACTTGGAGAAAACAAAAATTATTATTGTCAGAAATGGTGGTAAGAGAGCTAAATTAGAAAAATGGACATCGAATAATGAAGAGATCGAAGTAACAAATAAGTATCAATATTTAGGCAAGTGGTTTACCTCACAAAATAGTAATAAAGTAAATATAAAACATAGAAAAGATAAAGGAATAGCAGCCACTTGGGAATTAATAAAACTAATCAAAAGAGCAAAAATAAACGATTGGAAAAAAATAAAATATATGTTTAATAGCATGGTTAAAAGTGTCATTTGTTATTGTATGGAAATAGATGGGTGGAAAGTTAAAAAGGAGTTGGAAAATATTCAATACTTATTTATTAAATTATATTTTAATATGGAAAAAACTGTACCAAATTATATCATTGAAAATGAATTAGGCATATATCCATTCAGAATAGACTGTATTAAAAGAGCTATAGATTATGTAATAAAAGTTGTAAAGCAAAACGAAGAAAGATTACCAAAACTAATTTTAGAAAATATGGTAGATGATGCAAAGTCAGGGAACAAATGTAATTATATAAAGATGATTGAAGAAATATTTAATGAAGCAGGATTGGGTATAGAATTATATAAGATAATGGATTGTAATTATTGGATTGATTGTAAAAAAATAATTATTCAAAAATTGAGATAAATATGCAATGTAATTATAATAAAATATAGAAATCAAATTTTAACAATTATTACTGTAATTTAGAAGTACAAATTGAAGGGGCCAGTTATTTATATAAGAACATGATCCAACTCCTATTGGAGAGAATTATACATTAAAATTAGATGTGGTAACATTTGGAACTCGAGTAAATATTGGTTAACTAGAGAAGAAAGAGGTTGCAGGTTAGGCTGCAATAATTTAGAAAACTGGAATCATGCAATTTTTGAATGTGAAAAAATGAAGAAGGAAAGAAAAGTGTTAGAAATTGAAAAAATATCCAATAGGAGTGGATGGTGGATTGTTCAGTTAAATCAAAACCGAATTAATATTAATTTATGTAAATACATTAAATTGTTTCTTGAGAAAACAGAAAAGGCAGAATAAAAAAGATTTGTAAGATAATTTTTATTATTAATGTTATTATTACTATTACTGTTATTATTATTATTATTGTTGTCATTATTTTTATTAGTATTAGTATTTTTCTTTTTCGTTTATATAATTATTAAAAACAGTAGTATTGAAACTGTAACACTAATCGAATCACACTTGTAAAGGGATTACACCCATATCAAGTATAATAAAATTATTATTATTATTATTACTATATTACTAAAATCTTTTATTTCTCTGTCTGTCTGTCCGCCGCAAATTTCCTGAGCGAATAGAAAATAGAAATAATTTTTACAATAAAATGTCCGTGACAGGAATCGAACCAACAACTGTCTGATCTGAAGTCAGATGTCTTAACCATTAGACTAAGGTGACTACTACTCACTTTATATTGTTTTTTGATTTATGTGTCCTTCCCCTTTCCCAAATCAATAAGGAATGTATTCAATCTTGTTTTTTGTTTTTTTGCTTGTTTTTTTTGGAATCTCATGATTTTTTATTTATTTCCGATCCGTCTGTTTATTTTTAATTCGAAAATGAAAATTAGAACTACAATTGCCGAAATGTTGGAATATTTTAAATATAATATTTTTATTTAACCAAATTCTGTGTGATATTGTAAAACCAGCGCGTCTACACGGGAGATGTTTGAATAAAAAAAAGAGTCAAGAAGAAAGAAAGACTATTTCTATTAGATAGATAACTGAAAAATCACTATTTGTAACACAAAAACCATCACTATTTGTAACTCAAAAACCACTGAAAGGAATCAATTGTAATTAAAAAAAAAGTTTCAAGAAAGACAGAAGCACTATCTCTGTTA
>JAFIDM010000006.1:37148601-37159984 GCA_023159025.1 Thereuonema tuberculata
TCAAGAAAGACAGAAGCACTATCTCTGTTAGATAGAATACTGAAAAATAACTATTTGTCATTTAAAAACCATCACAATTTATAACTCAAAAACCACTCAAATGTATCAATTGTAATTAAAAAAAGAAGCACTATTTCTAATAGGTAGAATACTGAAAAATCACTATTTCTAACTCAAAAACCACTGAAAAGTATCAATAGGAATAAAAAAAGAGAGTCAAGAAAGAAAGATGCACTATTTCTATTAGGTAGAATACTGAAAAATCACTATTTGTTACTCAAAAACCATCATTAATTGTAACTCAAAAACCACTGAAAAAGTATTACTAAAATCATTTATTTCTCTGTCTGTCTGGTGCAGTTGTTATAATTTGTGAAAATAGAAATAATTTCTACAAATTAGCTACGGGAATCATACTTGCAACCTTCTGCTCCGAAGTTAGACGTCTTAGCCATTAGACCACGAGGACTACATTCTAATCTCTATAAAAAATAAAAATATTTCATAGATATATGATTCACACGCTGGTTCTAAAAGCAGTCGTGGATTGAGAGAATATAGACATCGAAAATTAAATAATAATAAAAAAAAACTTTTAAAAAATTTTAGTTTTAGTTTCCTTGATTTAATTTGTGTGTGTGTATTTTTTTTTAATAAATAAAAAGTTGTTTTACGTTACATACGCGAGGCTTCCGGAGCGAAGCGACGGGTAGCCGACTAGTTTTAATCTAAATTAGAAATATGCCATAAATTCATTAAAGAAAAAGAGATTGTACGTGCCTCATGATTCAATGAAAAGAGCAAAAACGAAGGCACATCGCAAATAACAAGTGAGAAAAAGATTCGCACCCGGAGTTTGTCATCGGGAAGAGACTGGGACGGGCTGTTTCGTACTTTTTCGGACTCGTCAGCGAGCCAAACTTCCCCGGTGACAAACGCAGAGGGTGTTATATTTCGATTTTGAATGCCATTAATTCAGTGCAGTGCATCATGTGCATCATGTCTAGCACTAGGATGCTAGAATATTTTTCAAATTTAGCTCATCTTTTATACTGTTGGCAACACCTAACTTTATGTACTGCCCATCTACAGCTATGTTAGCTAAGTGCTCTTTCACATATTGAGCATCTAAACCAAATTTAAGAAGGGTTTTTAAAGATGCTGGATGATAGGCCTTTACCAAAAAAATCATTTACAAAATTATGTTCCAGATAAATTGAATGAAAAAGATTGTTGGTGTTAATATCAAAAATTGGAATTCTCAATCCTATAATATGTCTGCTACGATGGTTTACCGTTACCTTATCAGCAACTATTCCACAGGCAGATCAGCACTTTTAATAAAAGTTGCGATTTCTTTCTGGAACACAGAATATGCACATGGCAAGTACAAGCGAGGAAATTTCTTTGAATGATTTTTGGTTTCAATATCACACCCACTGTTATGCAGGATACAAACAAATGTTCATATGATTCATACGACAATTTTTTTTATATATACCATATGAAGTAGGCAGTATTTTCACAGTTGAGTGCATTTAACTTCTGTGCCTTTTCCATTTCTATCCTATTTCCATGGAAATAGGATTGATAATTGGAGACATATATGGAGCCGTACACCTGTGTAAAACAAAGACAATTTTAATTACAAAAATGAATAATACTACAGTTTTGCCAAACGAGAGCTGGCTTTCACAAGTGAAACTTACAACTTCGAAACAGTCAATTTAAAGATATTGTAACAGGAAGCTGTGCCTTCTGGGAAGTGCTGGACAGGTTTATGACGACCTCGCTGCCCTGAGTGTGGTTAAGAAGAACTTTACAGGAAGCCCCGTAGAATTGTGACGTCAGTATACAGTTGTTTTGAGCGTTAGTTCTCGCTGTTGCCACGGTAACCAGGAAGCTTTTACATGTCGTGGACCTGTTGACATGAAACTATTGGCTTTGGATTAATAAAAATTCATAACAATAAAGATTAAGTTAACCCAACTGAGAGGTAATTTATACAAATTAAGGTGATTGAAACCACTAAAACAATGGAGATGAATTTTTAAGAAAACATTGAAGAAAATGAAAAATGAAATAAAAAAATGTTTTTCTTCAAACTTATAATTTGATCTAGAAATTGTTTAAAGACACTATTCTACTATTTTGGTGTTCTATTGTGTTTTCTATTCATAAATGCAAAACCAATAAATTTTCTTTAGTGATCCTCTTCTTTCTGTTCTGGTGGATTTATTGTACAAATATATCACCATAAATGTATTCCTTTTTCTATATATCCAAATTTTACTTAAATTTAAATATAGGAATTAAATGGATAACGGTAAACTAGCAATAACGACTTAATGAAATTATCAATTAAAACATGGATTTCATGTCTTAATGTCTTACTGTTACAATACATTACAAAAGATTTTTTGTTTTATTATTTACATTATTTTCATTATTTTCAATATTTTTTTTTTAATTTCAAAGTAGAAGGGTCAATCTGAAAAAAAGTTTATAGTCGATAGAAATTAAATTTATGAGTTTACCAAAAATGCTGAAAAATACGATAAAAGGCTATATTGCTCAGTGCCACGTCGTGTTTCTCGTGTGTGTCATTTCATTGTAGGTGCTCGCTGTCATTTCAAAATGGCTATCTGCTTTGATAATTGGTCTCCTGTTGAAGTTTGTGCAGTATACGCTTGCTTTAGACATAGCAGCTCAAATCCATTTAATGAGTATCAAGATGTACTGAGAAGGGGTGATGTCAAGGCATGAAGTTAAGAAATTGTGCACAGAACCCACAGAACTTGATGACTGCTTCCACTGCAAAAATTTTGAGACATCCACCACACAGTCCGGATTTGACGCATACTGATTTTCATCTGTTTTCTGACTTAAAAGATTACCTGTCAGGCTGACGCTTCACATGCAATGAAGAAGTCCAAACGTTATACAAAACAGCAGAGACCTGACTTTTAAGCGATTGGGATGAATCAGTTCATCAAACATTGTGACAGATGACTCAATTGTCAAGGTGACTTTGTAAAAAAATAGTGCATCTGCGCCACTTTAAGACACCATCTCATTTCTACCAAAAAAGTTTGCTTTTCATTTGTAAACTTCTTTTCTGATCGAGCTATGTAATATGATACAGATTATAAAACCTTTTATTTTTTAAAAATAACAAGAAACTTATAATTTGCTTTTTCTTTCGTTTTAAGAGATTTAAATAAAGTAAAATTGATCTAAATCTACGTAGATGTGGAAAACTGACAAAATTTATCGGAGTCGTTTATTCCGTGACAGTTCCAATTTTCACTTCTGCTTCTTAAACATGAATAAAAATACTTCTAGACCTTCTGCAATGGACGGAATACAAATTCCAAGAAATAATCCTAAATTACCACAAATATTCGCGAAAACAGCATTAGCATTTAATTTAAAGTAATCACTAATAACAGGAAATAAATTCGTTTGAAAAAGAAGCGTATTAATATCGTAATTAATATTGCCCATGGACATTTTGAGATATGCAATGTCTGCCTTAAATCTATATTCCTGTGATCTTTTTGGACAACGACACTTATCTCCTTCAATGAATTTCGCAAATTCTTTCTTTGAAATTTCCATGGCATCTCTTAAAGATTCAGGAGTTGAACACCAGTCCTTCTTTGAATTCTTCATAAATGGTAGCCTACAGAAAAGAAAATTGGTAATGATAAGAAAAAGAACACTTCGAAAAACACGATGATATTTTCAATAAAGATACCTAAAATGAAAATTACTTATTATAAAATTTTATATCTCTTCTTAAGAAGTTCTTCTTTGTTATACACAATATTTCGGTCAGTGTCATTTCCGATCTTCTTCAGGCGGAAAAAGTAATATATTCTCAAAACGTATTCCCTATATTTTCATAAAATTATAACAAACAACAAGTTGTAAATCAAATATGTAACTAACTTACCAATACACCACATACGTAATATATCGTAACAACATTTATTTATTCTAGTTACACGTGTTTAATATTTACGTAAATAATATGGTTTTGATATTTTACTTATATGGCAAAGTTCCAAAAGATAATTTAGAATATTTTATGAATATCTAAATTACATAGATAAAAATATAAAATTTACTAAAGAAGAAGAAGTTAGCAATAATGCGAATAAAAATTAACGCGTGTATACAGTTACGGGCGAATTTAAAAATCTGTCACACTTGATTAATTTTTTTTTAAACTTAAAAATCTTTAAAAAAACATTTAATTGAGAAATCAAGCCAGGTTTCATTCTGTTAACAGGTGAATGATTAGGAACAAGAGAGCAGGCAATATATGGAGGTAAGTGAGCAATGGAGTCACTTAAGAAAAAGCGCATTGCGGAAAACAGAGTTTCCAATGGGTGAGAAGCTGATTGCCACGTTTTGGTTTGTATACATCATGTCCTTGCTTCTTGTGAATTATGCTGGGTGACGTGACAATCTCATGATTTGTATTTTGAAAATTTGGAAAATACAAGAAAAAATCTACTCAAATAAATAAGGAAAATAAAGATGTAAAAAAAAAAGTAAAATAAAATAAACTTTCAAAGAGATTCCATTGGAATGCGAACCTATCTATCAACCATGGGATGTATATTTCTAAAGACAAATCAAAGATTTCTTGAAACGTCTGCAAAATTGCACATTCGTCTATTTCCATATCTCAAAAATTGTGTGTAATCAAATGAAGTTGGTGCGAAATTGCTCTACATTTTGCATGTTTTCTAATGAAGTACAATTCACAAAAAGTTTACTGTATTTCAAAGTGTAACATGAATATTTAATAAATATATTACAATGTTAAATACTGGGTGATAATAATTAAAGTTCAACTTTAAAAAAAGGAACCACTGCTGAATGACCTGAATATACTCAAAGAAGGGGGAAATAGTATGGCATAAGAAAAAAAAATAGTTTTAAATGTTAGCAATACATGGCGCTTTAAGCGTCATAACGTAAATGGGTTCGGCTACAAGTGACATTTGAATCGCAGTATGACGGCTATGGCGTGAGTTGCACGTTAAACCAACTGTACTGTTCAATGTGTTTAACTGTATCGGGTTTTTACTGAAGAAATGATTTCCAAGTCATTCAATAGTTGTGGCACTGTTAGTTTAAAGCCCATCCACCACGGCAAGATCGTACCACATCGCCTGAGAAAAATCGATTTTTAATTGTCATTTAATTTAATTTAATTAATGAGGCCAAAAAACCGCATAAAAAGCAACAATGAAATTGGTTTTTAATAGCAATGCAGGATGTTTCGTACAATTGTATACACCGTGCTGATAGGCATGTCCAAATGCAATTTCCCGTGTACTGCACGTTTGCACACCACCCCTCATCTCTTCCTGGACTGGTGTGGCCACATCTTCTACTGAAGCAATTGGTTCCCTCCCTCTGCCAGATTTCACTTCAAAAGAACCTGTCTCTTCGAATTTCTTCATCATTTTCTCCAGACCCTTGGCAGACATCGGACCACAGCCTTTTTTTCATACCCTTTACTGTCCGGAACTTCTTCAGAGCTACTGGCACACAGTCACCGTTCTTGTAAAAGAGCTTCACAAGCAGAGCGTGATCCTTCATTGAGAGAGTCATGGCGAGCTTCTCAGAAGCAACATGAGGAAAACGCCATGTACCCCGCATTTTTGTAACAAATGCAATGTGTGGTGCGCATGACACGACTTGTATTTCGCATATTATGACACTTAAAGCGCCATCTTTTGCGAACATTTGGAACTATTTTTTTTCTTACGCCGTACTATTTTCCCCTTCTTCGAGTATATTCAGTTCGAATTTCAGGTCATTCTGAGCGGTGGTTCTTTTTTTACAGCATGTTAAAAGTTGAACTTTAATTGTAATCACCCTGTATATCTTTAAAATAATACAAACTTAAATACCGTATTTTATGGACTATAAGACGCACTTTTATCTTCGAAAAATTGCCTCCAAACTTCAGGTGCGCCTTATATTCGAAATTCATATAAAAATATCCAGTGTTTGATTTAAAATTCCCGCCAGTCTTAAAAATTGCCATATATTCGATGCCGCGGGAACTCTATGGCTGCATCTATAAAATGAAACCACGATTGTGGTTAAAACCTCTCTGGTTACGGTTGTCACGGTTACGATTGTGGTTGCTCTGACGTAGGAGCCTGGACCCTTTCTTTTATAGACGGCATCGGTTACAAGTTATGGTTGTTTCCCGCATTTCATTAAAAACCTCGATTCTGATTGGCCACTGTATTGCCAACTGACCAATTGGAGAACAGCTTTCTTTTACAACTTTTCCAAGCAATAAACCTGATGTTGAAATAAATGTAGTGGCTACCATGAACGAAAAATGAAGGAATTCATATAAATAATGGCAAAAGAAGAAAAGAATGGTTTTATAAACCAAAATTTTTTTTTTTAGTCTGGCTTTGCAATCTAATGATAAAAATTGTAAAAATGTTATTTTTTAAAAAAATTGCTTAAAAATTAAGGTGCGTCTTATAGTCCGTAAAATTCGGTAGATCATTTTTAAATTGAAAGTGAAAGTCATTTCACGTTTCACCGCTATGCGCGCTCGTGTCTTAACCGTCACTTCCTTTTTTCGGAGATTTTTAAAAGCTTATAACTTTTGATCTAGAGGTCAACCGGTAAAAATTTTGGTGTTATTGTTTTTGTTTTTTTTAACTAAACATTTTGATATATAATTTAATTTACTCTGTTTTTTGACAGCATAACGTGTCTTCAAGTCAGGAATCATCGATTATCTCGAAACGTATAGTTCCGATCAAAAAACGTTACTTATCTTTTTTGAAGCATATTTAATGAGGAATTAATTTGTGTGAATCAAATGCGGTCGATCTGTGACACTCTCTAAATATATGCATTGGAAGAAATTTCATTGAAGCCATTTCTAATTTTTTTAACAAGCTAATTAACTTTTCAGGGTTGTAGATAGTAATAACTTTTCAATTTACATAATAAGAAAGTGTTTTCTGGATTAAATGTCCTGTTCTATACAAGGTGTCTCAGGAGAAAAGAACAGTATTGTGAGCGGTCGTACTATCGACCATTCAAAAAAATTTTTTATGTGAACATGTGTTCTATTCCGAACTCTTTCCGAGATAGAAGTATTTGAAAGTAAACTATATATCAAATTCCTTTCCTCCTGCTATAATGCGTCATCTTCTAAAGCACGTCTGGTGAAAAGTATATTAATGTTGAAGAGTGCTGCTATATATTAAATTTGATATCTTGGATATTAAAATTTAATTAGTTGGAGTTTTATTTATTATATAAATAATTATTTTATGCTTGAAAAGAAAATTTATTTTTATATTTGAATTTCTTCCAATGAAAATAATTGAATTGACGTCGTATGGGATGGTGTGTCATGGCGTAGTTGAGTGAACTCGTTTGGCGTTGAGACGAGAAGGTTGTCTCGATCAGTTCGTCTCGAAAATGAAGAGCGGGAACTTTGATTGAGGTATGTCGCTGCCGAAACTAAGGAGGTTATATTTATAAGTATGCAGTTGACGAATTCAAGTAAGGAGAGTCAATCAAATTCCGTTAGCCTGCTCACAATATTAAGAAGTCAGTATTATTTCTAAGAGTGGAAAATTCCCAAGACGAAATTGATGTCCGTAATGAAGACTTCGGATAGAAGAGTAAAACGAACTCCGAATATTTAAAAGAACTTTATTATTCAATTAGTAATCTGAAATAGCACCATTGTATTTCTATCGAAAAGTGTTCGTAGAAATTATTGAAGATATAAGTTTAAGATTGCCGTTCCGATTTATTATACAAGAGTCCATTATCGAAGAAGGCGACGGCGGAAAGCAAGCCGTAAGTGAGAACTGGAACGATTAATACTATTATTAATTTCCGTTAAGCAACTAAACGAAGAAGCGATTCGTTTATTAGAAGAAAGAAGTATTATTTTGTTAAATTGAATCGAACAAAATTCAAGTGACTATTATATTAAGGGCAAAAGAACTCCGGGATATTTGGAGCAGTCCAAGTTCAACCAAACTGAGGGTAGAAGAGTGCGAGTCCCTGAATCAAAGGAGTGTGTTTGCTTTACGAGGTGAATTGTTCAAAGAATAAAAGTAACGGATTAACTAAAGAAGAAAGCGCACAAATATTAAGGCTAAGGAAATTTAGGATTGAAGATTGATTCAAGTAAAGGAAGGACTCTTAATCAAATGATAAGGAAGAATTAATTTCGTTCAAGCTACAAGCAATATTAAGTGAAGAACCCTCTTGCTCTTGGAATCATTAATAAAGGAAACTCAAAGTGTGATATCAGATTATTGCAGTAAAGAAGACATCGTTACACAAAAGAGAAATAAGTGCTTCTAAGGATAACGAATACGGATAGGAAAGTGCAAGTGTGCAAATGGAATAAGTGTGTTAATGGCCTGTATATAAATTTAAGTGATAATTAGTGATATCAACTAATGGTTGATATTCAAAGTGAATTAGTGCAACCAGTTTTGTGAAAGGTATTCCTGCAGTGCATCGTCTTACGAAGACTACAATTTGTAAGTACATTTATCTTATAAATTTTGTTGGGATACGAGAAATGAAAAAGTTCAAGTACTATAATACAATTAGAGTATTCTATAATTAATGAGTATTTGATTGAATGCTTTCGTTATTATTTTCACATAAGGGAGAAACCTTAGATAGTAGTTACTATCAAGTTAATTGGGAAGTATACCAATGTATTGTTGAGAACATTTACATACGTGTGAATTTGCCATTTTCGAGTATTAACTATTTTAAAATATCATTATAAACACATAGGTTGGAAAACCATTGTTCATATTTTATATTAGAGTTGAAAAATATTGTAAGCTTAATGACAAATGTTATTAGTTCAAGCTGAGATATATTATATCATTATATAGTCATACAGAGATTAAGTCTAACTATAGTAATTATTGTTTAATAATATTTAGTGTTGATTAGAATTATTCACATTGAGAATAGAAACTGTTAAGTATATGCAAAAGTGCATATAGACTATGTTAACTTTAACATTACATGTAATTGGTCAGCATAAAACAGCTAATGAGCATTGCAATAAATAATTTTAAAATTTTCATAGCACTTGTTTCTCTGCTTTGGTGTGCTCTTCTCTGGAAGTATGCGTTCTGTGCAATATCCGCAACAAAGAGAAACATTTGAATTATTTTTTTTTATACATAAATACATAGCCTACATATTCTTTCCCGTTCCACCAGTTGTGGGTCTAGGAATTGATTAAGCCTCTCCACCTCTCCCTGTTCTTCCAAGCCTCTTCTCTACATATTCTTTCCCATGGGATGCCTCTCTCTTCCAGGCTGTACTTCACATCATCCAGCCATCGCTTACGTGGTCTCCCTCTAGGTCTCTTCCCTCCTTCTTTAAACTCTTGCCGGATCTTAGGAGTCCTACCATCTTCCATTCTTTTCACATGCCCGAACCACCTCAGCCTTCAATCTTCTACCTTTTTCCTCAAACTTTTTACCCCCAACTCCTCCCGGATATCCTCATTTCTCACTCTGTCTAATCTAGTCTTCCCTGCTATACCTCTAAGAAACTTCATCTCCCCAGCTTGAAGTCTACACCTGTCTCTAGCATTCATCACCCATGTCTCCGCTGCATAGGTGACTATAGGCACATAATATATTTTATATATTATTTCTTTTACCTTCCTTGGGACTTTCTTGTTCCATATCAGGTGTCTCACTCCCTGGTATAGCTTTCCCCCTTTCTCCAACCACCTTGTGATTTCATGCTCCACTCTACCATCACTTGTTATTTCGGCCCCTAGGTAAGTAAATCTCTCCGTGATCTTCAATGCTTTTTTGCTTATGCAGATATCCCTTTCCAAGTTTTTGTCCCGTCCCACCACCATCACTTCACTTTTCTCTTCGCTAATTTCCAGATCTACCAGTTTCAGTTGCTGAGTCCATTCATCTAGTTCCCTCTGTACGTCAACAATTTCCTCACCCCATATTACCATGTCATCTGCGAAGATCATATGATTTGTGTCTTTATTCTGTTTTTGTAGATTTTCCTTAACCTTTTTCTTCCTACCCATTCAATTATTATATTGAACAGCATTGGGGACAAAACACTACCCTGCTTTAATCCTTTCTGAATTTCAAACCATCCAGTTGGCCCTTCTATGGTTCACTATATATATTTCTTTTATCCAGTTCACTATGTATGGATCCACTCCCAGTTCCTCTAGACTTTGCCATATGTATTTCCTGTTCACCATATCGTAAGCCTTTTTTTTGTCGATGAACACTAAATACACTTTCTTCCCAAATTCCCACTTCTTTCCCACCATCTGTCTCACTGAAAAAATCAAATCTATTGTGTTTCTCCCTGGTCGGAACCCATGTTGTTCTTCACTTAACAATCCCTCGCACTTAGTTTTCATTCTGTTCAGGAGAATTCCTTCAAACACTTTAGCGCATTGGCTCATCAAGGTGATTCCTCTATAATTCTTATCACTTGTATCAGTAACAATATATAACATTTTGCTTATCAATAATTTTCTAACTGTACATTCAAATAGCTCTATCGCGAAAACCGATCGAAAATCGAACACACGTTCATATAAACATTTTTTCTCAGAATGACCGACATTCTACATAGACCTAATATTCTACAAAAATATTGATTTTTTCCTCCTGGTATATCCCGTGTAACATAATATATGGACTGAAGTAAGTGAAAGATAAACTCGTATTACCTGCATGGTAAGTGTTTTTCCATCATACTGTATAAACATTCTCTTTCACAGTTGACTACATCTAATTGATTTGAAACAGGTCTCTTGCGATGATGAAGACGAATAACCTGAATAAAAAAATTCTAAGTTTATGTTTATAAAGCTTATGTTTTTGCATGTTGCACAGAATACCATTACAGATTCTTGAACAAGGCAAAATATGTAAGGATAGGGGTTATTATCGTTGTTATTAACATACACTCGTAACACAGAAATGGGAAACGTTTCAATATTATTATACAAAACGATTTGTGATATCTCTTTGACACAAAGATTACAGATATTCAGCTAATGCTGTGATTGTTCCATTTTGATACCAAGATTACTTTAATGTGATGATCATTGATGCTTAATTTGAGTAAAATTGGTTACTTCCATTATAGTGAATGAACTGTTGTAGAAATTATACCAGCAAATTATTATCAAGAATAAAAAGAAAATATCTAAATATTCATTAATACAGTGTGTGGAGGGAATAATTGAAAAAATGGGACCAAACACACTACTAGATATAAAAAAAACATTTAAAAAATTCATATTCGTTACATGTTACAAGGCATC
>JAFIDM010000006.1:37164984-37220185 GCA_023159025.1 Thereuonema tuberculata
GATGCCTTGTAACATGTAACGAATATGAATTTTTTAAATGTTTTTTTATATCTAGTAGTGTGTTTGGTCCCATTTTTTCAATATCTAAATATGTCTTTGAATTTATTTTTATATAAAAATTTAAGTTTTAATCTTATCTAGATTATGTTGGTTCTTGAATGAAAATGAGAATCAAAAAATATTTTACATTCAGAAATTTTATTGAAATATTATTATAACTTATATAATAAACAAGTTATTCTGTCTGTCATTCTGTCATAAGACTTTCAGTTTTTCCAATTTTGTGACCATGATAGATTGGTCATGCAAACGGTAAAACGTACATCTTTTTAAGACAAACAAACATCTTTCGAACAATGTTTTTGGTTTCCAAGAAAGGGTCAAAATTTGACTTTTTCTCAATTTAAACGAAAAATATAAAAGTTGAAAGAGAACATTATATTGAGAAAATATTGGTATTTGAAAGTTTTATCGAACGATATATCAGTCATTCACAAACGTTTCGCGTTTGCAAGATACCTGCAAAAATATAATTTTTCGTTTTAAATTTTTGGTGTGTGGCGCCAACCCCCAATACATCTGAGTTATCCGGAGAAGCCACAACAGGCTGGGAAGTCTTATAGTCTCCGATAATCTCAACATTAATTTGATAAATAAATACATTTGTTTTGTAGAACAAAGGAGTAATCCGGCACACCTCATTAATAATGAGTTAAATTTAATAACTGAACAAAAAGAAGTACAACCCGGTTTCAGTTATTCTAACCATCTTCAAGTGCCTGTATTAAATTATAACAGGAAGATTGTGAGAGATCTTTTTGCGGAAGGCGTTATCACTAAGGAATTCGAGGAGCAATTAAAGGTTAGTAAAAAAAAAAAAAAAAAAAGATACTTGACGATGGTTAGAATATAACTGAAAGCGGGTTGTACTTCTTTTTGTTCAGTTATTAAATTTAAATCATTATTAATCAGGTGTTCCGGCTTACTCCTTTGTTTTACAGAATTATGAGCAGCTCACTTAAAATCTTTTCCTCAATGTTCCTCAAATACATTTGTTTGTTGAATGCTATATATGCAAGGGTTCCGGAGCGAAGCGACGGTATCCGGCTAGTAAGCATATGTTTTCTTGGTATTTACTTATTTCAATAGGAACTGTTAAATCATAGAAAATTTTAAAAATTGAATAGTATAGTAACAAAATTAAATATAATAAACAAGATATATTCAATGAAAATTTTATGAAATGCATGAAATGATTAAGTTAAAAATTATTACTTCATTAATGACAGTTTCTTTCATTTTTCTTTAAATAAGAAGTACTTTAAAAAATATACTTTTTTAATGAAAATATTCCTTTAATTCCTTATCCTGAAAACATGGCAGACAGAATTTTATTGAATAGCGTCAATATTGGGATCAGTATCTACATTTTCCCCAGATTTTAAGGATTCAGTCAAATATTTTTTTAACTCACCACAACAGATGTAATTTCGTTAGAAATTGATTCCCACAAAAAGGATTTCTTTGAGGTTTCAACTATTAGTGCTAATTTTATTATTCGTTAAGGTTTGGTTAACTTAAGCTGACTGACTATATGCAATAATCAATGAAGCTAACTTTAGATCTTTCTTAGTATTGAAAATGAAAGCAAATGCATTAATACAAATTCATTGAGTCATTTTTGATATCTCTTTCGAGACATGGTTAAGGTTTCCAATTTTCTATTTTTTCTTTTAACCAAGAATTACGTATAATTTATCGATATATATTTAAGTCATTCAATTTATCTTACCTTAATAGCATCTAATGATATCAGTTTATTTGTAACTTTAGCTGGTATAGCAAGCTGAGGATCTAACAGTAGTGGGTCCTCATATTCTTCATGAATAAAGAACTATAAGAAACAAAGAACTATTAGAGCTATTTAGAGTAATAAAATATATAATTTCAATTTTTTAACTTGGAAGCAAGAAGAAAAGATGGACAGTTTAATTAAACTTGAAGTACAACCCCCCTCCCCCTTTTCTCAATTTTTTTTTCTTCTCTTCGTTTTATTTGCTTATTCAATCAACATAGTATACAAAGATATGAAGCAACTATCGGAGTTTTAAAAATATATAAGCTATATATTTTTAACAAATGAAATAAAATATACGAAGAGGCAAATTTTTCAAGAAAACATGACTTTTCAGTGCATATTTATAATGCATGTGTAGTATTTTGATGGCAAGTTCAACAAAAATTGGGTGGTTTTCTAAAGAAATATTAATCATAAATCAAATAGATTGGGGAGGGGTTCTTTTTCTCTTTCAGCTAATCGTTGACGTTAAATTAATGTAGCTTGTTATATCTGCGGAATACATCGGTCTGTGGTAATAAATTTAAGAAATTTCTTCTTCTTCTTCTTCTTCTTCCTCTGCAGCTTTTCCCATTTTAGATGGGGTTGCTATGTTTGATGAACTGCTTCCATCGTTTCCTATCCAGCGCCCACTCTCTCCGTATCCCTTTGGCTTTGAGGTCTTCCTCCACCAAGTCTAGCCATTGCTTCTTAGGATGTCCACTATTTCTCTTCCCCTGTATCTCCATCTTCATTACTCTGTGCCCCTCATAATCTTCTTCTCTTCTTACTAAATGTCCAAACCATATGAGTATTTTTTCTTGCATTTTTTCTTCAATTCTTGCCACTTTCGTAGTTCCCAGAATATACTCATTTCTTCATCTGTCTTTCTTTGTAACCCCACACATCCATCTCAGCATCCTCATCTCCACCACCTTCAGGTATTGGATATTGGATCTTTTCAAAGGCAAGGTTTCTGTTCCCTACAGCAGTGCCGGTCTCACTAGTGATTTGTATATCTGGCCTTTTAATTTCACTGAGACCTTCCTATCACAAAGTACGCCAGAGACATCCCTCCAGTTTTTCCACCCGCTTGTCCTCGGCAATTGACTTCCTAGTTCCGTCTTTCCATCCATGTCCACCATTGACCTCAGGTATCTAAGGTGCTTAGCACATTTAATGTCAGTATCATGCAGCCTGATAGTTCCTTGCTCTTGAGCCTGCGTATTGCATTTCATATATTCAGTCTTACTCTTACTAATTAGAAGGCCTCTGTCCTCTAAAGCGCCTCTCCATCTCTCCCATTTTTCTTCGAACTCTCCTTCTGATTTTGACACAAAACGATATCATCTGCATACATAAAGTTCCAAGAAATCTCTTCAAGTACCTTTTCTGTTAACACATCCATTACACTATTAAACAACAACGGACTTAGGGCTGAACCTTGGTGCAACTCCACTTTCACCATAAAACTTTCAGTTTCTCCAAGACAGCTTCGAACTCTCGCTTCTCGATACTATTCCTGAATAAGTCGGACATACATTTTAGGAGCGTTCTTTGTTCTTAGACATCTCCAGATTTCCTGCCTAGGCACCCGATCATAAGCTTTTTCTAAATCTATAAAGATCAAATGAAGTTCCTGTTGGTATTCACGGAATCTTTCCATCAACTGTCTGAGCTCAAAAATTGCATCGGTAGTTGACCGTCCTGGCATAAATCCAAACTGTTCCCTTCCAATTTCAATTTTACTTCTCAGTAACTTATCAATTACCTTTTCGAAAATTTTCATAGTGCGTGATATAAGTTTTCCATCCATTCATCCATAGTTTTCTGTCCGAAGACAGGTCCAGTTCTATGGAGGTCATATGGATCTCCCAGAAACACCTGAGGAAAGATACTGGGGGTGGTTTCCCGTTGCCTGCCCCCAGGACGCCATTACGGAATGACGTCAGACCGAAGAGAAAGTGAAGAAGAGGCTTACAACACAAGAAAGGAAATTGAAACATCCAATCCACTGCCGGGAGGTACTGGCGCACTGGCCACAACGGCAGACCGCCGCCGAGACCGCGCGGCCACGCCAGCACGGCGATAAAAGTTTTATCCCTCTATAATTTTTGCAATCTTGTATATCTCCCTATTCCTTGTAAATCGGTACAAGTATGCTGTCTCTCCAAGCTTCTGGGATCTCTTCCTGCGTATAGATCTTCCGTATAGATCATCCTGCGTATATATGTATGTAGTGAAGGTGGGTGGGAGAAGCCAAGCACTGCGATCAGAGATCTATTGTACTATCCCAAGGAAATATAGACAGATGGAGAGAAAGACTGAGAAAGTATGGTGGGAGAAGTGCAGCGGAAATGGGAGAACCCCGAGAAAACCTGCCCAGCGCGGATCGTCCACCATCACGAAACCCACATGAGAACCGAACTCGGGACTCAGAGTGTATAGATCTTACTTATGAGGTTAGTGAGCAAGTCAACCCCTACGTCTCCTAAGGCTCTCCAGGCCTCCGCAAGGATTTCGTCCGGTCCTGTCGCCTTATTATTCTTCATTTTCTGTAAAGAATTCCTGACATCTTCACTTGTTATCGTCTGAGTTTCCATTTCATTTGGTCGTCCATCCTCAAAATATATCGATCATTTTCCACATTAAGCAATTTTTCAACCTATTGATCAACTGTTCAATTGTTCAACTGTTTCCACCTATTCTGTAATTCCATATTTCTCCTCAAAACCGTTCCATAAGGTGACTTGATTTATTTCACATTAGGGTCATTCCGTGTGAAATCAACCAAAAAAAATAATAATTTGGACCTTAGTGTTTCAGATTTTGATATCTTTCCTCACATCAACTTATCCACTAAAAAGTATGAAAAATGCAAATTTTCACATTTTTTGGGTTTATAATTTTTGGGTTATTGAATTTTAAAGAATAAAAAATTGCTTGATTTTGGTCGTGTTTTGAAATTTTTCAAAACACTGTAACTCAAGAACCGTTCAATCTACAGAGCTGAAACTGGTGTTATTTTGTTCAGTTTTTAATGGCCTTTAATTTGATATGCAACAAAAGTATCTTAATTTCAAATTACAATTTTTCAAAATTTTCAAAAATTCAAAAGGGGTGTTTTTGAGTTTTAAAAAACTCAAAAACACCCCTTTTGAATTTTTTGTAAAAAATATATGTTATTTATATTGTTAATACCTATTTTTGTGCCAATTTTCGTAATGGGACAGTCAGGGCATCATATGGAAATAAAATTTGAAGTGTCATAATCCATGAAAAAAATGAGAATGCGACTAGCAACCAGAGAAAGTTCTTATCGTTCGTTGCGTGTCGATAATATAGTTGATGAAAGACAATCTATACATATAGTATAGTATACCTATAGTTTGTGTATGATCAGTAAACCTACATGGTTTGATCCATATAATATAATTAAATTAAATAAATCAAAATATAATTTACAATTACATTAACAAATTATAAAAATAAATTTCAAATTAATAATAATATTAATAACAACAGCATGAATTTAGAGGAATATTCTCATCAATCACATCAGTGGTTAATAAAGTTTTAACATTTTTAATACTTTTTACTGTTTCAGAATTATATTTTTCCCAATTACTTTGACTGAATAATTTATATTTTATATAGTTTTCCAATCTTAGACCAAAATTATTCTTCAATTTATTGATTTGAAAGATTTTTAACCAATTGTATCGAGTTATTTTTTCATTATTTTGATTTTTTTTTCCTATTAACATTCTAAATGTTAACATATTAAAATTTGAGACCAATATTCATCTGATATCTCAACGCTTACTAGGCGATCATCAGTTGAGAGTAGTCAGAATGAACATCGCAGGTCTCATAACAGAGGTGACTTGGAAGTTGTATAAGAAGAGCAGTGGAACCTCCATGGCTATAAACTAAATACATGCTGTCGTTATTAATATTATTATTATTATGAATTTCTTTTGTTTCAATTCTTTGTTTCTATATTCAGAACCTGTTGAGAGGAATTTGTCATTCCTAACAGGACTATAACTTTTGTATTTAGAATCATAATAAAAAAAAATAATAATAAAAAATATTATTATTATTAATTTGAAATTTATTTTTATAATTTGATTTATTTAATTTAATTATATTATATGGATGAAACAATGTAGGTTTACTGATCATATACAAACTATAGGTATACTATACTATATGTATAGATTGTCTTTCATCAACTATATTATCGACACGCAACGAACGATAAGAACTTACTCTGGTTGCTAGTCGCATTCTCATTTTTTTCATGGACTATGACACTTCAAATTTTCTTTCCATATGATGCCCTGACTGTCCCATTATGAAAATTGGCACAAAAATAGGTATTAACAATCTAAATAACATATATTTTTTTCAAAAAAAATCAAAAGGGTGTTTTTAAGTTTTTTTAAAAATTAGTGTTTGAAAATTTTGAAAAATTTTAATTTGAAATAAAGATCTTTTGTTGCATATCAAATTAAAAGCCATTAAAAACTGAACAAAATGATACCAATTTCAGCTCTGTAGGTTCAATTTCAGCCGGCATGGTCGTGCGATCTTAGGCTGCGGTCTGTCGTGTGGCCGGTGTGCCAGTACCCGGGTTCAGATCCCGGTCGAGAGCATGGATGTTTCAAATTTCCTTTCCTGTGTTGTCAGCCTCTTCTTTACTTTCTCTTCGGTCTGACATCATTCCGTAATGGCGTCCTGAAGGATAGCGCTGGGAACGCACCTCAGTAACTTCTCCCTTCAAATTCTCGGGACAGAGCTCTGTTCCGACCAGACCCGGCCTGGAGGCTTGACTCTGGGTAAGATGTATGTGTGTGTGTGTGTGTGTGTGTGTGTGTGTGTGTGAGGTTGAACGGTTCTTGAGTTACAGTGTTTTGAAAATTTCAAAACCCGGCCAAAATCAAGCAATTTTTTAGTTTTTGAAATTCAATAACTCAAAAACAGTTAGCCCAAAACATCTGAAAATTTTGCATTTTTTGTACTCTCTATAGATATTATCAGTGTGCAAAAAATCATCATTTTCTGAGGTGTCAAGGTTCAAATCAATGGTTGATTTGATTATGTAATGACCCATTAGTGGGATCTTTGGTTGTCATGTTTCTATTCTTTGCAATTTTATATATTTTCTTTTGTTCTTCTTTCGTTTCCAGGTCCTCGTACATTTCCGGGTAAGCTCTTGCTTTCGCTTGTGCAACGATCCTCTTAGTCTTCTTTTTCTTCTCTTTATATCTTTAGAACTCCTCTGGTAAGTCCGTGGTGTCGCATTTCTTCTTGGCCATCTTCTTTTCCTTGACAGCTGTCTGAACCACCTCACTCCACCACCAGCTTTCTTTATTTATCCATTGCTTGCCAGTCGTTTCACTTAGCACCTGGACTCCAACAGTTGAGGCCGCTCGTCGTGGCACATGAATTTTCTCATTCGTTTTTTCCATTAGTGAGGTTTTTTCGTGTAATTTATTCCTTGACTGCGCTTTCGATAACTATTGTTTCTAATAATCTAAATTATCTAAACTAAATTAGTTTCTAACAATCTTCATTGTTTACTTAAAAATAAAATTTCTCGTTCTTTCTTTCTCGTTTTAGCGACCCTTTAAACAAAGTGTAACGGTTAGAGTTCTATCCGTCTCTTTACAGCCCAAAATACAAATTTAGACAGTCAGGAGTGATTGGAATCTTATGACCTGTAGAGATGAGAAAAGTACAGGAGTTGCGGTGATTGCCACTATGAGTTCCTGTCTCTCAGAAAATTGATGAATTAATGCCAAAGTTAATGTGGTCAAAATACTTAAGTAACAATGAAACAACAACATGTAGAAGCATAAAATCATATGCCTTTTGTATGAGGTTTCGTATAAAAAAATGATTTTAACGCTAAAATACTATCAAAACAAATAAATTTATTCAAGTTCAGTAATGATCAATTATTTCAAAAAATATATGAATTTATTTTAAAGACTACCTTACACTTGTAGTCTTCTGTCCACTTCATCAGTATCAATTTTGTTGCCAGTCCCTCGTAATCTATCAATTGTTCTAAAAATAAAATAATGAGTTTAGTATGATATTTGTCACGATTTTCAGAAACCAATTTTAGTCAGAAAAGTCCATTAAAAATAGGCGATTTTTTGAGGACATACATTTGAAAATAATCCATGTAAACAGTAAGAAGTGATTTCAAAATTGGAGCTTAGGCAGTGAGGTAACTAGATTAAGGTGAAGGGAGCTACTGCAAAATTTCTCAATATTTCTATTTGCTTCGTTAAGTACTTTAATTTTGTTCAAATGACATTGAAATTTTCATGAATTTCAAGATTTTAGTAATATAAGCAAGATATTTAAACATTTCTATTTGAAACTGAAGTCTTCAATTTGGATCTATTTTTCGTAAAATACAGTATATAAATAAATTGAACATACTATGTTATTTATAAAAAAGGCCATTGATTTTCGGTTAACGTTTCAGATCAATTATAAATAAAATGGTGTCTGGTTGGATCTCTTGACCTGAAGGAGTATTTAGCGGTCATCATTTGGTGTTGTTTTGCGTGGATGACCACCACCGGCCATTCGAACAGCTACATCTGTTGTGTTGAAGGCCACCCACTATTCAATGTGCGATACCGAACTTTTTAGCCACACTCCTCACACTTCGCCCTTCTTTGAGCTTTCCAATAATGCGACTCGGGTGAAGTCATCCAGATGTTGACTACTGGCCATGTCATCAATAAATTCATATTCCCAACAAACAATATCTTTTTAGTGGTGCAAAATTCTACACATTCTAATCCATCATTTGATCGTGCTTTTGATTTGATTGAAATTAATTGGTTTTGGATTTAGGCGACTTAATGTGAAGATATATAGAAAGAAAAATTATTTATATTCGGTGGAGAATTTACAGAAACAGAAACTTTCTAATCTATTCGAAAAATCAATATTTATTGAAAACTAGCTGTATCTGGCGTGCGTTTTTACAAAACAAAAAAATTTTGTTTTTCCATCTGATGCATATACGAATAAATCAGAAGGTTTTCCGACGCGTGAACACGCCACATACAGCTGTCCATGTGTGAAGTATGGATTTTCCAAATTTAGTCCACACACACTTGTAGCGATTGTCCCTGTGCTTTGTTAATGGTCATTGCAAATGCGAGTCGTACCGGAAACTGCAAACGTTGAAATCGAAAATACACTCATTTGTTGAAACGCCTCGCGCGTCAGATATTGTAAAATGGTTCTACTAATTCAGAAACCTTCGTGCGCAGAACAACTCACCAAAGTTTCATCGCAATCTGAGGAATGGTATAGGAACGCATATGGGACAAACAAACAAAGAAACATTCAATTTTATATATTAAGATAACTTATACTCCATAAATTCCTAAGTTCTTTTTGAAGTTTTTTTACCTTAGCATATAAGCGGAATAGTCGCAGTTTACATTGAATTAAATATAGCTTTTTTTTAATTAAATAAAGGTATTTTTTGTTATTGAATAATGAATATTTTTTTTAGTATTTATCAGATTTTACAATGCAGTAGCCTCTTTCTGTGCCAATTTCTACATTTCGACTTTTTTTATTGTTCTGTCTTCGTCGTTGCCCTGTGTTAATCCTTTATCTCCTATCCTTGATATTTCTTCTGTTCATTTAATTTTCATTGCCCTTTAGATGTTATATTTTCATATAATCTAATTACGAATTTTGTACCTTCACCTTTTGTATAGTTAATTTATTATTAATTTTTTTACCTTCATTTAATTAATCATTGGTTTAAAGCATCGCAACATGTACTTAATTAAGGTACTTGAATTTTGTTTATTCTTCGTTGGTACTTTCAGTGTTTTTGTAAGTATATTTTTGTAAGTATATGGCAGTCAAAATAATGCTGTTCTGTAAATGATGAGTTTTTCTTTTCCACCCATTATTCCTTACTGCTAAATTTAACAATAGTGCTATAGGAAACGCTTCAACGGCTTAATTTATCATTATCTAATTCAAAATATAATTTTCAAAAATATTTTTCTACTTTGAATAATTGTTATATGAATTTATGAAAATTATGCAGAAGAAATTTGCTTACGTGATTTAACAGACAAACAACTACTGCCAACAGTTTCCACGTAGGATTGTATCACATTGATATCCTGAAAGATTAAGAAAGTAATGGAATGTAAATGTTTCAAGTCTTTAAAAGTTAAAATTAAATAGAAAACGATTATGATCTTCGTTATCTGTATGACAACAACAAAATAATCATATACTACCAGCTGTCTTAATGATAATTAACATAATTACATTGCTATACTTAAGGTCTATGAAACAATAAAGATATTTAGTAAATAAACATCAATATCTATTTCTGAACGAAGTACAGTAGGACCACTGGGTCCGCGTGGAAAGTTTCCAAGACCTACGGGAACATACGGATAATACAGAAAGCTATATATCAAGTGTTATTCCTGTAACATACATAAATACAGTAAACTTCAATTAATAAATTACAGTAAGACGTTACAAACATTAAATAAAGTTAGCAACATTAAATAAATTATTATAAAGTTTATTTTTTTCTTCAATTTTCACTTTCTCACTAATGGAAAGTAAATCATGGCTTCTCCCAGTTTCAGAAGGACTTCCAGCCTAACTGCTTTTACGCTTTGGAGCCATTATTACGGCGAATGAAGGGCTTTCTGAATCCAAACACTACGATAATGCGGCAACTAACAACCCTAAAAGCAGAATGGAGGCAACTTCTGCTAGGATGGGTGGATACTGGGAAAAAGGAAGATGAGTCAAGTATTGGGAGTGTTTGGGATGCTGGATTTCACGATGTTATGGCCCGTTCTCGCTTGGCGCGCGTTTAAAAATTTATGAACCCTTTGTTTGTTTAGTATTCTAATTTTATTTTCGGACAGTGGTAAACCGCGGATACGTGAGTCAGCGGATATTTGGGGGTCCTACTGTATTTAGAAGTTTTAAATTAGTCAGTTCACATATCGCATCTTATCATTGTATTGAAAAAAAAAACCCAGTGCTAACTCCTTTTTACTTGTTAATTCTTTTAATTTGCGCGTTTAACAGTTCATGTCTTTGAATACCATCAATGTATTAATAGCTCATGAAACGAAGTTTTACAACTCTTTATATATATTTATATATAAGTCTCTCTATATAAATGCATGTATACGAATGTATTTTACATTAAATTGACCATTAAACTATACCTTCTAAGGGTCAATTGATTTTTGTAAGTTTATGGCGGTCAAAATATCAATAAGATGTGAAAGTTCTTCAACGATGAAACCATAACGTGTTACTCAATAAGACGTTCTTCAATGTTACTTTACTAAGGACTGTACTGATGTAATGATACCATTTTTCGTGAAGAACGTTTGCAACTTTGTACTAATTATTGCAGAATTATTCAGAACTTTATCTGATCTCAAAATTTTGGTAAATCAGAATTTCTTATTTGAACAAATTCCTTAATTTTCTCAGTTGCTTCACTTTTCTGTGATAAAACAAATCAACAGCAAATAGGACATCGTGAATGATGTCCTATTTGCCATATTAGTTGCGTTTTCGTAAAGGTTCATACAAATTACTATGTATTAAATTGTAAATATCAGTTGAATCTTGGTAATACAAATCTTAGTAAAATTAACTTTGTTCCAGCTTATTCCTTAATCAAATGAAAGAAATCGTTGGTTTGCTTTTTTTCTAAAATTATCTCTTTCCACTTAAAACCAATCCTTTTTGTTAGATGCAGAAACTGCAGAAGCAATCACACACAACGAATATTCAGCTTCATGCTTACAAGTTTGGAAATTGTAACTTTTCTATTTCTTGAAGCCTAAAGTAGAATATTAGAACTGGATGTCGGCACAGTTTCACAATAAGTTCACCAAAACAAAATTTCAAGCACTTGCCCAAACTTTTTTATTCTAAAGAAAACCGTTCTCGGCTCTTAATCTAATTCAACTGTGATGTTATTAATTTAAAATTAAATACAAAAGGACTAAGAAAACAATTGCGTGTTTTATCCATTTGTTTACAGCAAAAAGATAAACAGCAGTTCCAGAGGTGAAAATCAAAAGTAACAAAATATTAAGAAAACATTAATTAATGTTGAAACAGCAATAAAGAAATTAAAAAGTAAAAATTAACGAATATATATAATATTTATAATTGAAAAATAGAACGAGTTCTGAAGAAATAAATTCGAGGAAAAAAAAATGGTAAATCTTACCTCAGGAAGATGGTGTTTAAATTTCAAGTTTGCGTCTTTTGTTGCATTCCATAGAATTTCCACAGACATATTTGGCAGTTTCAGTAGCTCTGAGAAGTGAATATCATCTTCAGTTGTATTAGATAAATTAAACGTTGAAAGATATTCAGCTTTATAAACTCCGAATTCCGTATTTACAAACGGCTGATCAGAACAAAATGTGACGGTCGGAAACTTTACAGAGCTGTTGCTTTCATATTTTATTTTTGTGTCTGGAAGGCTGTTAATATATTCTAAAACAGTCTCGACATTTTGATACATACAAAGGAATACTGCCAAAATTAAAACGCAACACCATCCTATTTTCAGGGACTTTGAAACAGTAAGACTTAATAATCTATCAAATCCGGTTATACTCAACGTGATGTTAGTACCATTGTTGGTGAACTTCGATCCACGAATGTTTCTGACATGAAAGTCAGTTTTTGTATTTCTTTTCCAGCTGGCTTCGATGACTTCCCTTGCCAGAAAAACCATTTTCTTCTTTCCTATCTAATAAAATAAGTAAAATTTAGAACTATTAATTTCCCAATAGGGGCGAAGCTTGATGGGTGCTTGTGGAGCGCTTCGCGGGTACCGGGTGCCAAGAAAGAGTGTCGAAGAATGTCAGAGAGGTATGGACATTCCTGTGTATGGACATAAGTCACACGCGTGACTTAATGACACACAGTGGCTACAATAGGTCATGTTTGTGATCGGTCAAGCTAGTCACGTGCAACCCCTGCAGCCATGTTCAGGCTAAACTTGACTTGTATGTAGGGGCTAAGTATATTTTGTGAAATATGTTTCATTGTAAAAATTATTACCCTATAAGAAAATTCTTATGTATAAGTAATATAAAATAAACTTAGTGCTTATTAGTTTTAAAAAATGTTATTGTTCTCAATTTTAATGTTATAAAATATTTTTTTTTTTTGGTTTTTGTTTTTATTTTAGAAATTTTTCATATTTTTAAAAATAGTATTATTGAAAATTCTGTTTGATGTTTACTTCTTTTACATGAGCTGTTTATGTTTCTGCAATCAAAAAATGCCACAAATTGACTGACTTCAATTTGAATAAACTATCTGTAAAGCTTTTTTTTCAGTTAAGAAGTTTTCTAAGTACCGTGAAAAATGCTCAAAAAAAAATTAATGATAAATATAATTGTTTTATTCTTCTTTTTAGTTCCTCAATTTTGTAGACTATAAAATATTTAACATTTACAACATCGTTCTTCTCGTAATAATTCATCTGTTCTAAGAAAAGCCCAGTCTTCTCTCTACCAGTGGTGCATCTTGATTTTTAACAACACTGCTATTATTACATCTCTCCTTTTAATTAAAGATGCCATTACGAAAGTTTATTTTAACAGTTCTCTTTCAGTCTATCTGGCACTTTGGCTGTACGATTGCTAAGCGTAAATATTTCCCTTGTAATGCTCCTCGTGTTGTCATTCAATGGGTCATCATCACAGAAGTCAATGTAGTTTTCATTATCTTCTATACCCTTCTGTTAGGAGCGGCAAACAAATGGAAATGATTTCGTCTGATCATTCTCCGATCAGTTTCAACAATATAAGAGCGAGGCGCTTTATTTTTAGCCTTCACTCTTCCATATAGACGTAAATCAATGGCCGAGACCTGATCACCTTCTTTTAACTCTGCTAGATCTCGTGTCCGGTGTCGTCGGTCGTAATTGTCTTCTTGATTTTGCCGAAACATCTTTTCTATCTCTCGCATGACTTTTGTATTCGGAACTTTTGCAGCTATTATTTTGGTTATTATTGGCGCACTTGTTCGTATTCGTCGTTCCATTAGAAGTTTTGCTGGCGAAAATCCATTCGCAATTGACGTTACATAGCAACGGTACTTGCTAATGGATTTTCGCCGGCAGAACTTCTCATGGGATGACGAATACGAACAGGTAACTCTGGAGAACCCTGTAGCCTTCGTCACTCTTCTTCAAGCTTCTCTTTATAATTTTAACATTTGACTCTTTAACATTTGCATTGCTTTGTGGAAACTTAGGACTTGATGTTGTAGGCTTCAAACACCACTCTTTCTTAAATGTTGAGAATAAGGATGTCAGAGTGGTCTGAAATGTGGTCTGAAACCTCTTCTAAAGTACAGTGTCTTGTAAAAACGACTTCAGATGCTGGGATTTCTGGATTTCGGGAATAATAGTCTGCTGTTGTTTCGGGAATAATAGTCATTTGAGATTCAACTTTAACAAATCTATGTGTGAGGAAAATCAAATGTATTTCTTGACTGTCTTTAGACTCCTCGATGCATTTTCGATAGGATTTCACTAATTCTTTTATTTCCTTAGAAATCCGAGGCCACAAACGGTGTTCCTTGCACGAACTTTGCATTTTGTGATTCCAAGATGATTTTCATTAATTTTTAGCAAGACGTCCTTTCGCAGTAGAACTATTAGGATATATATCCCTAATAGATTGATGCTTTCATTAAAAGTCCTTCTTGTACAGAATTCACAGATCTATATTGCCACATTTTAACTCGGACAAGATTTCACTCTTTTTCGGCCAACCAAACTTACTAAAATCTGAGAGTTTCGAGTAAATTGGATCCTCTATCTGAGCGAGATGAATTTCTTGTAATCGTCAGTCCTTTACAGGTAAATGCTTTGTCACCATTTTTATCATCACTTACGAAGCACTTGGCCTTCGTGAGAAGACATCTGCCGCTCCCTTCTCGTTGCCAGAGATATGTTTCATTTCCTATCCGTATCTTGCTATCCTGAGACGCATACGTTCTCACTTTGGAATTAATTCATCCAATTCTTTTGAACTGAAAATTGATACATGTGGCTTATGATCCGTTTCTAATATGATTTTTATTCCAGTGATGAAATCCTGGAGCCGTTCACCCGCCTACACCAGTGCGTATCCTTCTTTGTCAATTGGGGTCCAATCCTTCTTTGTCAATTGGTAAGAAGTGAGAGTTTTTGATGGAGATACTATAGGACGGAATGTTCCATCTTCTTGCCAACTCCATATGATAAAGCATCCGCCGTTAGGACAGTTTGTCGATTTGGATGAAACCAAGCCAATACTGGTGCTTTTGTCAATTGTTTTTTATTAGTTGAAATGCGTTCTGTTGATCCGAGACTCATTTAAACTTGCTGTCCTCACTTAACATATCATTTTAACTCATGTGCTTTCGTTGCAAGATGTGGGATGAAACTTCCAAATAATTAACGTAAGCTTCGTAACTCTGAGATAGACTATGGTTGTCCCATTTTTGGAATAGCACTTACGCTATCCTCTATCAGTATGTATATCTTTTTCATCGATGATGTGACATAAGAATTTGATCACTGTTGAACCAAACATACACTTTTCAGCATTTAATGTAACATTAGCCGCGATCAGCTTTTTGAACTCCTTTTGGAGTCGCTGATCATCCTCAGCCAAGGTGTTACCGCAAAATAGGATGTCGTCTACTTTCAGTAACACATCATCCAATCCCTGTAAAATTTGTTGCATCCTCTTCCGAAAGAATTCAGGAGCAATTACCAAATGGTAATCTTTTGTTTTTCATTTACCAAAGGAGTAATAGACATAGTCAAGAGTTGAGATTCCGAATCCAACTCATATTGCCAAAAATAATGATTCGCATCCATCTTCGGGAAATACTTTGCTTTTCCTAGCCGTTCCAAGACGTTCTCAGTGTTTGGCATCGGATGTATCTCTTGCA
Organism: Thereuonema tuberculata; assembly: GCA_023159025.1. Classification (NCBI taxonomy): domain Eukaryota; kingdom Metazoa; phylum Arthropoda; class Chilopoda; order Scutigeromorpha; family Scutigeridae; genus Thereuonema; species Thereuonema tuberculata. The sequence continues at coordinate 37,180,856 of JAFIDM010000006.1, forward strand.
GAACATATTTATTAAGATTCACAAAAGTCTACATATAGATCCATTAGATTTCCGCACTAAGTCCAATCCGGAACTCCAGTCTGTCGATTCCTCCAATGTCGGTTACTTAACTCGCGTCGGTTACATTCTACCGTAAGCGCATGTGGAACCGCTTCTGATTGTAGCTTTACCTATCCCATTCCTTTGAACAACATTGGATACGCAGTCTTAAGATCAAATGATATCTTTGATTAAGTATTCATTGTAGTGGAATTAACACCAATTCGCTTCATCACTCTAATGTCTTTACACGTTTCCCCATCTAGAAGTAACTGGTTGAAACTTTCAATCCCATTTCAGTAAAGTTCATTAATCTCAAAGAACACAATCTTCTTTCGTAACAACTGCTTCTTATATTCTGGTTCCGTACTATTTCGTTTCTTCGAGTCTAACACAAGCAGTTCTTTCTTCCACAGCAATGGTTTATTTCTAATCCGACTGATTCTTTCTCGGCTTCGGCTGTCTTCTTCTGTGATAACTTCCGTGAGACCGGGAACAACTTTGCACTGCCGTCTGCTTTTTCGGCGTCTGCTCTGCTTACTAATGCTTCTCCGCTACGTCAGCTGCCTGCCTAATAGTGCCTGCTGTTTTTTTGGCAACAAAGACCAACGACAGCGCAACAGACTCACGACCCACCTTCAATCCACTTGTGAGGGGAAAGAATCCATTTATTGTAATGGGGGTGTCCGCTGCAACGTAGATGTCAACCATTTTCATCTTATGATTGTAGATAATCTTCCCCCGGAAGAATCCAAGAGATTTAGGCCTCTATCTGTTATCCTTATCCTTAAGAATACATGTCATATTCGCCCTAGTATCAACTTTGAAGTCAATTTGATAGCCATCAACATCTATGGATACATTACAAATCTTCAATTTGTCTTCTGAATCCATTGTTCCAATGAATGCGTGTGATTCTTCCATACAGCTCGAACAATTTAATACAAAGGACCAGACACACCAATAAGCTAAAAATTAATATATTAAAAAAATATATGAAATGTTTCGAAGCTTTTTTCAGCTTCTTCATCAAACGTTATAAAAAGGAAAACATTAGGCTTACATAATCTATACAAATTACGGACGCTAAAGAAAACATCAACGATAATCCTCTTCGTTTGATGCTTTTTTAATCTCTATTTCTTTGGGGTGTGATAATAAACATTAATACAAAGTACCAGACACACCACGAAGCTAAAAATTAATATACAGCCGGACCTCGATATAAGGTCACCCCTTGGGACCTCGCAAAAGTGACCTTATAAGCGGGATGACCTTATAACCGATTCATGCGCATTTGTCAATAAATAAGCATTATGTAAATACAGTACAATTCTTTGTAAAATTTAATACGTATAAAAATATCAGTTTTTTTGGTTATTATTTTTAAATTTAGTTGAACCAATGAAAATTAATGGAATCAATAACGTTGTATACAAATAGTACTAGTATGCTGAAGCAAAGTACTGATGTACAACTGACCTTCTTAAAATAATCTATAATACAGGACTGTCGCGATTTTGGTTTCATCTTTTGTACAATGTTTTCTAAGTTTTATAGTTTCTGAAAATGTTCTTCAGCTCCCTCAAGCTGAAGGTCTTATGACATTTAATGCCCTGAGCGCTTCTGCTTGTGTCACCGCTTCAATTTCAGTAGCACTGTCGTTATCCTCACTTTGTACTGCATTGGATTCTGAAACTTGCGAAACAATTTCGGAAATCGAAGCTTGAGAACAGGTAGCAATTTCATCATCAATTCTCACGTATTCACTTTCCCCTTCTATAGCACAGCCGCGATTTCTGAGATCTTGTATTAACACAGGTAAAGGAATATCGTCTTCATCATCTTCATCTATTGTTTCATCCACATTTTGTAGAAAATTGAAAACTAGCATGTCGAAAGCAATTTAAAATGCATGTATTTGATACCAAGCTCCAACATTTATGAATATAAAAAATTGCATCTAACACACACAAGTGAAAAATTTTTTTCTCATCAATTAGTGAAATCAAGTATTTCAGAAGGAGCTTTCTGTGGTTCATTTTCAGATTTTGAATGACTCCCTGATCGAAAGGTTGCAAAACACTGGTAATATTTGGAGGTAAGAAAATAAGCTCAATTGATTTCAACTGAGATAAGTTGATATGAGCAGGGCAATTGTCTGCGATGAAAACAACTTTTATTTTATTTATCAAAAAGTGTCTATCGAAACGCCGTATAATTTTCTCAAATATGTTAGCATTCATCCATGCTTTTTTGTTGCATCATAATCCAAAGGTTAAGACTTAACGTTTTTGAAGCAACGGGGCTTTTGAAATTTTCCGATAACAGCGGTCTCACTTTTTCAGAGCCATCCATATTAGCTCCTAAAAAATTGTCAGTCTTTCTTTACTCGCCCCTCCCTTCAGTAGGGGAAATGACGCTGATAAAAGATCGTACTCACGGAAAAATTCTTGGAATTGAATCAGTGTGGCACTGAAATCACAGACAAAAGTGACCTTATATGCGATTACGGTATTTAAGACCTGACCATATATCCGATAATCCATATCAAAGAATTCCTATTCAATGCGCCGGGACGGAGCTAGAAAAGTGACCTCATATGCGGGGTGATCTTATATCGAGGTCCGACTATATTAACAAAATACATGACATGTTTCGAAGCTTTTTTCAGCTTATTTATCAAACGTTATAAAAAGGAAAACATTAGGCTTACATAATGTATACAAATTACGGACGCTAAAGAAAACATCACCGATAGTCCTCTTCGTTGCTTATTTAATCTCCATTTCTTTGCGGTGTTGTTTTCTTTAAAGAGTCTGTAATTTGTATAGATTAAGTAAGCCTAATGTTTTCCTTTTCATAACATTTGATAAAGAAGCTGAAAAAAATCTTCAAAACATGTCATGTATTTTGTTAATGTAGTAAAACCTCGTTAAGTCGTCACTCAAGGGACCGAACATTTTTGACGACTTAAGCGGAGTGACAACTTAAGCGGAGTGGGCATTTTTGAAAGAAAAAACAAAAAACACTGAAATACAATATTATTATGAATTGCTGTAGGATTCGGTGAGAAACACAAGATTTTCAGAAATCAATACATGCAAATGAATGAGTGGAAATATTTTTTTATACTTACCCCATTTTATTTTCTTTTACTGGCATTAAAATAATCCAGTGTTGATTGATGAATGTGCTGATTACTGGTAACAATTCGAAACACTTTGTAATGAAATGGAACTCCAACTTTTGTGCACATAGTTAATCGTATCTAAAACCGAAACTTCTAGCTTTTCAAGGCTTTCATCATGTCCTTTACAAGCATTTTTTTTGTACTTTCTTTTTAAGTCAAGAATTATCCCTTGATCTAAAGGCTGAAGAAGTGCAGTTACATTTGGAGGAAGAAAAACAATTTCGATTGCTTTTAAATTTTCGGGGCTTACTCGCTATGAAATAAAGTCACACTCAGTAGCGGTCAAGAAAAATGTCGGCTACTCTTTGACAAGAGTCGCAGCAAGGTGTATGATTTCCTAAGTGAATTTCCCACGTGAAAATTCCCCGTAAAGGCTAGGTTTTCTTAGAGTGAAGGGGCGGGGCTGAAAAGATAGCAGGCAAAATTGAGAATAAAGATGCTTTTCGCCATTTTTGAGGGTGACGAGTTATCCGGAGTAGAATTAAATTTGATGACGAGTAAGAGAGGGTTATTTTACATTATTGTCTATGAGAACTTGTCGGGACCAAAGGAAAACGACGACTTAAGCGGAGTGACGACTTATCCGGGTGACGACTTAACGAGGTTTTACTGTATATTAATTTTTAGCTTATTGGTGTGTCTGGTCCTTTGTATTAATGTTTATTATCCACATCGCAAAGAAATGGAGCTCGAACAATACTTTCCATCGAGTTTCGGCAAACTTCCGCATAATGACTTTTCTTCTTGCATTTGTGACATGTCACCTTTGTAGCTGGACATTGATCGAATGAATGTGCATTACCGGTACATCGTCCGCATCATTTATTATTTGAATCTCCTCTGAGTCTTCCATTTCAACTTGAACCAGAACTTTTCTGTTTGAAGAATTCTTTTTTCTTGTTCTTGCATGTGACAATTTGATCGTTCTTAAGTTTTGCTGTATTTAGACCTGCCGTGTGTGGAGTTTAGTAGTTTCACCTGTTCACTCTGTCTGACCATCGTAGTAGCAGTCGCTAGTCAGATCAGTCTTGAAGCGCCTCAATTAGCTCTTAGTCTACAATGTGGTCTCTAATCAAGTCGACTTTGAGATTAGAGTATTCACAGTTTTCGGCCAACGCATATAGTGCCGTTGTAAACTCGTCTGCAGTCTCTCCTTCATTCTGGATTCGCGAAGTGAATGAAGACCGTTCATACGTAATATTCCTTTTCGGGATAAAGTGATTATTTTATCATTTCACTACAGCTGTCTTTTTGTTTTGCACTGAGTCTCATTGCTGTAAATATAACTTCGGTCTGAAATCCCATACATGAAAGTACATTAAAGAACTAATTTGCTGCGCTGATGATTTCTCATTTAGTCCAGATGCCTTCGATATCTGTCAAATCGAGTGAGCCATCCTGGCTAGTCATTTGTTTATGCAAAATTGAATGGTTCAGGGAATTGCCACATATTTGATAACATGTTTGATATGGCTTAACTGTAATCTACAATCTTCTTTATACAGAAATCTTAATTTTATTTTTCGGTACTGTTTTTCCATTCTAACTAAAAATCTTGACCGCTACGACCTTTATGGCCGCCTTGACCGCTGCCACCATATTTTATTCTTCTTTTTAAGTCCCTAATATTATGTACTATAAATCTAACATACTTAACACTTAAAGTAACATCGTTCTTCTCGTAATAATTCATCTATCCTAACAAAGCCCAGTCTTCTCTGTACCGGTGATGCATCTTGATTATTAACAAGATTATCATTATTATAAAAATGAAGATTTTTTTTGTTTAGTTTTTGGTGGTCCCATGTTACAGCTAACATTAGGAACTGCTCTTGCTTTTGTGTTGTCTGTCTGTCACACTGTATGTCACACTCTGTAGCGACCAAACGATTAGAGTTATTAGAATGAAACCTTCACCATTGTGTTCAGCATGAAAAAGTAGGTGATCACGTAAAAAAAAAAAAAATCAGACCTGTAGAACCACTCCCTTAACCTGCCAAATTAACGTTTTCCATAGCAGTGTTAGTGATAATGATAAGAATTAACCCAGTAATAATACTGATACTTCATATATAACAATAATAACAATTGCCAACAGGACGACATTGTTAATATTTACAAACGTATTGTTTCATAAATTCTTTAACATATCCAAATTATGCACTAAGAATTGTATTAGCGGCCCCTAGGTTACAGCTTGCCAGTAAAACATAAAGGAACGGTCTAGCATTTATATGCTCTTGCTTTTAATTATTTTGTTTATACAATTGTGCATATTATGGGGCCGCTTTCCTTTTGACCCTTTCTAAAAGCAATAATTACCTTGTTTTCTTATGCTAAGCTTTAAATTCAAAATCAACATAAAGTTTTTATCATATCAAGATTTTTATTTTGAAAATTTAATTTTGGAAATCAAACGAGAAAAGATATTCTTCTCTTCAGAAACAGTAAATGATACTTTCAAAATGTTTTTAAATGTTGATTATTTTCCTAAAATAATGAAAGGCTTCCCATTTATCATCGACTTATATAATTTGCTAATTTCGTCTGTCTGTCTGTCTGTCCGTCCGTCTGTCTGTCTGTAACTCGATATAATTAAGCTAGAGAGATCCAAGGTTCTCAATGGTACCATTGAATCAAGGGTACTCAAATTGGATGAAATATAGTTCATTTTGTTATTCCATGTTGTTTCCATGAAATTTTAACTGAAATTCTAACAAAACATACGTTCAAAACCAAATAATTTTGTTACCACTGTACCGATTTTAATGAAATTTGGCATACTTACTCAGTTTTTTACGCTGATTTTGAAACTCAAAATCATTTTTGCCGTAGAAGCTTCGTTCACAAGTTAGCGCAGTATTTAGATTACATACATACATACATACATACATACATACATACATACATAGTTCTCTGCCAAGGGCAGGTCCTTCATTGCAAACCCAGCATTCTCCAATCTTTCCTATTTTCTGCCTTCCTCTTCGTCTCCACATAAGATCCATTTACCATAATGTTGTCCATCATCTGAAATCATCTTCTGCCTCGAACTTTTTTACCGTTCACCATTCCTTCCAGTGCATCCTTCATTAGGGAGTTTCTTCTCAGCCAGTGACCCAACCAGTTTCTTTTTCTCTTCCTGATCAGTTTCAGCATTATTCTTTCTTCACCCACTCTTTCTAGCACAGCTTCATTTCTTATTTTGTCTGTCCATTTCACGCGCTCCATTCTTCTCCATATCCACATTTCAAATGCTTCTATTCGTTTCTCTTCACTGCGTCGTAATGTCCATGTTTCTGCCCCATACAATGCCACACTCCACACAAAGCACTTCACTAGTCTCTTCCTTAGTTCTTTTTCCAGAGGTCCGCAGAAGATGCTCCTTTTCCTATTAAAAGCCTCCTTTGCTATTGCTATCCTCCTCTTGACTTCTTGGCAGCAGTTCAAATCACTACTTATAGTACACCCTAAGTATTTAAAGTTGTTCACTTGTTCCAATGTCTCATTCCGAATACTTATGTTTATCTTCTTTGTCTTTCTTCCGATAACCATAGTCTTTGTCTTGTTTACATTTATCTTCATTCCATGTTGTTCACAGCTGTCATTCAGCTGCAGTAGCATATCTCTTAGTATCATCTCCTCTTCTGCTAACAATGTCATATCATCAGCAAATCTTATGCACTTTATTCTTCTTCCTCCTACTATCACCCCTCCCATGTTCTGAAAACAATTTTTCACTAACTCCTCTAAGTAGATGTTGAACAGCGTAGGTGATAGAGGGCATCCTTGTCGCACCCCTCTCCCTATTCCACTTCCCTCTGACAATTTTTCTCCTATCCTGACTTTGACTCGTTGTTTCATATAAAGATTAGTTATTAGCCTTCTCTCTTTCCAATCCACACCAATTTTCTTCAAGATTTCCATAAGTTTATTCCAATCCACTCTGTCAAAAGCCTTTTCCAGGTCCACAAATACTGCATATACGTGTTTATTTTTTTCTAGATATCTTTCGCCGATTGTTCGCAGCAGTCCAATTGCATCTCTCGTACCTTTTCCTTTCCTAAAACCAAACTGCTCTTCTTCCAACTCTCCTTCCACGTCTGTTCAGAATATAGAATAGAATATAAACGTCTGTTCAGTATTCGCAGAAGAATCTTCGCTGAGTGCGATATAAGGCTGATAGTCCTGAACTCACTGCACTTCTTTGCATTATTTTTCTTCGGGATTGGTAGCAATACTGTTTCCATGAAATCATCAGGCCATTCACCTTTCTCATATATTTCATTGCATAATGATAGTATTTGCTTCTTGTCTTCACCCAAGCATTTAACTAACTCAATGTGTATTCCGTCAACTCCTGTTGCTTTCCCATTCTTCATTTCCCTAATCGCTAGCTCAACTTCTTCCCTTAGAATACACCATTCTTTTTTCGTCTTCTGATACAGCTGTTTCATCTTCTATAGCTAAGTAATCTGGACGATTCCCTGTCTCATATAATTCTTCTACATACTTCTTCCATCTGTTCAAAATTCCTTGTTTGTCGGTTATTTCATTGCCGATTTCGTCTTCTATCAACCACATGGACTTCTTATTCTTATTTGTGAAATCCAAACATTTTACTTCGCGGTACATTAAATCATATCTTCCTTTCCTCTCTAGATCCTCTACTTCTTCACATTTCTGTTTCATCCAGTCTTCCTTCGCCTTATCAGTTACTCTTCTTAGTTCGTTGTTTAGTTTGTTGTAATTTATTTTACCTTCTTCTGTGTTGATGTTTTTCCATTTTCTCCTTTCCTCCATCTTCTCCAACATTTTCCCTGTGACCCAAGGTTTCTTAATACTCTTACCTTCTCTGTATCCTATTGTTTCTTCTGCTGTTTCCTGTATACAGCTTTTTGATGAGTCCAGTATTCATTACTATTTTCAGGTGTGGATTCTAAATTAGAGGCTTTCTTTTGAAAATGTTCTTCAAATTTTCTTTTTTCCTCTTCGTTCATAAGTTTTTCTATATCAAACTTCTTCGTCACTTGCCTTCCTCCTATCTTTTTCAGACGAATATCTACTTCGCCTATGATCTGAATTAATATCCGCTCCTGGTAGAGTCTTTGCATTTTTTAAGCAATTTTAAGCAATTAAACTTTAGATATGGTTGGTATTTCGTTTTTCTTTTTGGGTGGAAAATGATCCTTTAAATTAAACTCTCAGATCCTATATTACAGGTGTACAGGTAAGAAGTAAATAGATCCGATACACATTAAAAAAAAATGTTTCAAATCAAATCATCAATCGAATCAAATATATATATATATATATATATATATAAATTGCCTAAGTTCGTCTGTCTGTCTGTCTGTAACTCGATATACTTAAGATAGATCCAACGGTTCTCAATGGTACCATTGAATCAAGGGTACTCAAATTGGATGAAAATATTAGTTCATTGTGTCATTCCATGTTGTTTCCATGAAAATTTATTCTTGGGAATAACCGACAACCGAAATTGACCTCGACAACCGAAATTCTAACAAAACACGTTCAAAAACAAATAATTTTGTTACCACTGCATCCATTTGAACGAAGTTTGGCATACTTACTGAGTTGTTTACGCTGATTTCGAAACTCAAAACCATTTTTGCCGTAGAAGCTTTGTTCACAAGTTAGCACAGTATTTAGATTACATTTAATTAATATCTGATAGTTGATAATAAAATGATTTTTCTGATTTTTTTACGCCTGTCGTCCGACAGGCTTTGCTGCTAGTGATATATGTTTTGGTAGCCTATCTTTCTTCTAATGCCAGAATTGTATATAGATCACTCCATTTCCTAATTCAAGACGATATTTGGATTTTCTTTTGCAACAATTTCAAAGGTATACTGCGATTAGACAGCATCTAGACAATCATGGATGGTCCCATTGCAGACCTGAAAACACAGACTAACAACTAGAACCAAAACGACAAGACTTAAAGAGTGGTCTGGTCAGAAGACTCGAGGTTGGGATTGTTTCGGACAGATGGATGTTTACGCATATGGAGAAAAATCCACGAGGCAATGGATTACGCAAGGTAACAATAGACAGTCCAAGGGGGCGATGGTTCTGTTCTGTGTAGCGTATTACAGGCTGGCACGCATTAGGACTCCTAATACATCTACAGACAGGATTGACCGGCAGGCTAATGCTTCTTTACCATCCTTGGGATCATTTATACGCGTTCATGTCATACGTTACTTAGACGGGACAATGCTCCACCTCACATGTCCGCAATCACGAAATGACGGCTGGAGGAGCATTCCTGAGTTTGGCATCAAGAGTTGGCCCAGTCGTTCGTAGGATTTGAACATAATAGAAAACATGCAGTTTGACCTGCCATCAAAGGGTAGAATTCCACTTCTTATTAGAAAGTTATGGAACTGGATGAGACATGGTGTACACTATCTATGTAGTATTTCAAAGCGCTTGTGGAGTTCGAGTTCCATTGTCTTGATGACGTAATCCGATAGAAAATAGGATCTAAGCATTACTACACTAGTGTCTCCGTTTTTCAAGTACTTCAGTAAATGTCTTTCATCACCAAACACGCTTTTTGGCACTTTTTTTTTGTCTGCCACTGTGATCTCTCAGGAAAGTTATCGATCATCCCTCCTACTGATCTTTAATGTTGTGGATGATTTAATTGAACAAATGTCATATCATTGTGAGATATATCTCAAAAATTGTTTCAGATCAGAATGCACTTAAAGATATTTTCCATTAATGCAAAGTTCAGGATGATTAAGATTATGTTAAAGATTCTATAATATAATAAGATTATAATATCTTTTAGAAATTGGAATAAATATATATAGAAGAAATTTTTTGTTGTATTTATAAATAATAATTCTTTGAAGATTAAAGATTATTTAAAATAGGCAATAATCAAGAAGGTGTAACATGAATAACAAATCTATTTTCAACATTATTTACTTGGATCATATTAGAATGACTTCATATTCTTAATGTTTTAAATCTGTCCAAATAAGTAAACTTTAAGAAAATATTACAGCATTGTTTGATGTAGATGAAAAAGCTTCGATTCTATTAGCACATTTATTTAGCTATGAAATACTTAACTCAGAAACATATTAAAAACACCTTTTCTCATAAAAAATCCTATCCTAAAATATTACCTTCACTTGGTAGTAAATAAATTCCAGAATTTCTATCCAATTGAGGAAACAAAATCCCAAAAATGTTCCCAGAATTCCTCCAACATCAGACAAGAGAGATGCAAAAGAGTACCAATTTATTTCTTTTATAATTTTCATTCTACTTTCCATTACAAAAAATTTAAAATTCTGTTCCGTTGCGTTTTTTTGCATATCAGCGCTAAAAGCAAAAAGATATTCTTCACATTTTCTCGGGCATTTTCTGACACAGTCTGGTTTCTTCTTCATTACTTCTATTGATGCCATAATTGATTCATTAAACGTCTTCGGTGAGTTACATTCCGGTAAGGAACTATTGAGATAAGGTAATCTTTAAGAAAAGAAATTATTAAAAATTTTGTAAGTTAGATATTGAAAATATTACACAAAGAAATGATTAGGTTTTGTTACGAAAGTCAATGTGAGATTTTAAAACTTAAAATATATGTTATGTTATTCTTTTTTTTAAACTTTTTTTTATATACTTTATACTGTATTTATTTACTATAATTTCATAATTCTTTAAGTTTTTAATTTGAATAGACTAATTTATTCGTAATACACACTACTTTTATTATATTATATTACGTATTTTTTTTTGATAACTGCTCAGTATTGATTCAATGCCTCCAGGTCGTATTTTTCCTTTACTCTGATTACGGCCGAGGGAATATCCAACATGTACTTCATCCTTGAAGGATCTGTCGTATTAAACCTATTAGTTTGGAATATTTTTCGGTGCATAGTCAGCAGAGGAAGAGAAAAAGAAAAAAAACAGACAAACACAGGAAAGAAAGCAACCCTGGAAACCAACGTCAGGATTCGAATCCAGGTTCCAAAGCTTCTGTCTCGTCGTGGGAGGCTGCCGCCTAATCCACTAGGCCACGCCTGAACGACACTTTCATTATATTTAATTGCAATTTAGCATCACAGTTTGACAATTTGTTCTTATGTTCGTTTCATAATTGTTAATATAAACTCTATATTTCTTAATTCTTATGCATTAATTATGGGAATAGATAGATCGAATATTAATAAAAGAATATTAGCAGATTTCCACAATCGTACTGCTATAATAAGAACTAGTGGCTCATTCACTAGAGGGGGGGGGGCAACACAAAAATAAAGAAATAAAAAAAAAAGAACGCCAAAGAAAGAAAGAACAAACCAGAAGAAAATATTTATTGTGGAAGGTGATCTTTGAAACAATTTATTTTTAAACAGACCTTTATATGAATAAACTCTTCACAACATCCTTAGCCCTGCCCCTTCGAACCTTAATCCTGATTGCCCCACTGATAACAATAGACAAGTGATGTAAGCAGGAGAAATATAATGATGGTCCATTGTTGATTATCTTATTAGGTCACCAAGTTTCTTACGCGAATTTGAATGCAAATTTCGAAACATCATAATTTTTAACAATGATATATAGCAGGGAAGAATCCTTTATTGAAGAGTTTTACTTCTTATTTCACTTGTACAAAAACCACTTTATGTCTCATCTGAGGATCAGCGTTTTTCTATAATATAAGTGTACATGTAATTTCTTCTATAATATATTTCTTCTATATTAGAAGTAAAAATTTGTGATTAATAAACCACAATATTTCTGAACATTACTTATTAGCTATTTAAATGTAACTATTTCTAAATGATTCAAAAGCACTCATACAGAAGGAAATATTTGAGGTTTTTGTAAAGATTTCAAAGCTGATGCTTTATTGACTAACCTGTAAGACAAAGAAGTATAAAGTAAATTTTCCAAACATTCTTCTCTACATTTCTCCACAGAAATTGAATCTTTACAAGGTTGACTGGGTACATCCAAATTGATGATCTATGATCATTTTACAAAATAAAGTAAAAAAAAGAAATTAATTTGCAAAAATTTAGAACAGTAAGTTATAAAACTCAATAAATTAGAGCATTTACATTATAATAAAATCGTTATAATTTTTCATTTTACTTTGGAATCTTGTTCACATTTTTGTAACAAATAAAGCTTTCACAGAGATCAAACCAAGTATGAAATTTAAAAATCATTTCAATGCTTTTCATTTTTTAAATCACTTGTTCGTGCTTTTAATACAGTGAAACAAACATGAGGATGTAAATCTATATTATATTACCTGTTATTAGGGCAGCCCCGCACTAGAGATTTTTCAGTTGGACCCTGTAGGACCATAAAGGGGTTGTTGTAGTCTCCGGACGTTAACTAATAGGGCTTTAATTGGGGCGTGTATCTTACCTCGCGCCCTTGTTACAAAATAGTTGAGTCTTCTCCCTCCATATGGACATCTCACGCGCTCGCATAACTTTATTTATAATTTCTAAATTTATATCTTTATTAAATATAAAATATGTCTTTATAAAATTTAAATAAATAAAATAGATGAATATTGTAATCAAACTTTAAATGAAAGAGAGAATCTTATTGAGTCTTTTTGATCTGTCAACCTTATTTGTTCTTACCCATTTGATACCTCTACGTAAGTTGCTTATCCAAATGTTTTTATAAAGGAAAAAGAAAAAGAAAATACGTTATTTCTCTTAGTTTTAAATTCCTGTTTTGCAATTTATCACATTATCATATTTTTTAGAAATATAATATTCATCTTGCATTACTGAAACAACTGTTGCTACTTAATGATAAAAACAAACTATTTCTCTAATTATTAGTTATATTTTATATTATAGCTGGTAGGGGTGTATTTAAGACAGGAAAGTTTTTTTGGGAATATGAGACCACCCTCCACTGAATAGAATGTGTTATATATATCAGCTGGTAAAACACAGAAAGGCTTGAGATGACTTGATTGCTTGGCGTGATTCTAAATTTAAAATTAATTTATTTAGTTTAAATTTTATTACAATATCAATCACTACCAAATATAGAAATTTCCTGAAAATAGATGTTTATGGTGTGACCGTCTGTTAGCCTCCAAATGGAATTCTAGATTTGCTTTGAATTTATTAATCTAGTTAATTTACATGCCGGTAAATCTTAACTCATAGTCTCAAAATTTCCAAATTTCCAAAGATAGATAACTTTCTAACTAAAAGCCTGCAAAGGCATCATATTTAATTTATCTCAAGACCATTTCTTAACTACTTAGCATAACAATCAAATTAGGATATTTTAAACATAAAACAACACAGAAGGTCAAACATTTAAACTAAATATAGTTTAAATGGATTAACTATAAATACTGTATTTACACTGCCGTCCTAGGTTGGTAGATATCTTAATGATTTACGATGAAAAAAAAATCAAAAACTAGCAAAAATAAGTAATATATAAAGTAAATATTAATATGGAATCGAATTTGGGTGACGTTAAAAAAATTGAATAAAATACATTAAGGTATTTAAAAAAAATAATAATATAACTCTCGACTTAACTTTCAACTGAGCAATCCTTCTCAATTATTGAAATCGTAATCTTTAATTTGAAATATCTCAAGTTATTTCTTTTGAAAATTGTAAGCTGTTAATACATCCTATACTTCCTTATAAGTAACGATGAGACATTATTATTTTTTTTATTTTTTTTTAAATGTAAATCAGTCCTAATAGGGATTTCTAAAAGAGAAATACCTGTGGTATAGGTACTGAAAATTTAATCTCAATACAGTTAAGTATAAGAAAAAAAAATAAGATTAATTATATTAAAATTTAAAACTACCATCAATAATATCTATTCTTAACTGATTTTTAACCTGACTAATTCTTTCAAAATTATAATTTTCCCAATTTAATTGATTGAAAAGACTATAAAGGATTTGATTTTTTTGTCTAAATCCCATATTGTTATTTATTTTTGTAACATTAAATATTTTTATCCAACCTTTTCTGGTGTTATTTATTTTGTGGAATTATTTTGTAAGTTATCTTTTTTATTTTTTATATCAAAAAAATTCTTTATCATATTGTTATAAATAAATTTTTCATTTAATAAAAGTATTTTATATTTCTTTCTTATGCTTTGTTGTTCCTCAGGTTTTTTGTTTTTAAAGTTAATCATTACGTAATTAAAGATCTTGAGAATAATTTTATTTATATTTTTAATTTGTTGTCTGTTTATAAATATCCAACAGTCCAAACCGTAATTTAGAATCGAATCAACATATGCCTTATAAACGACCAATTTCTGTTTAAAAGGTAACATATTTTTAATGTGATAGAAAAAATATAATAAAGTATTCAGTCTTTTTAAGATATAATTATAGTGTGAGTTCCAAGAAAATTTGTCATCTATGTAAATGCCAAGATATTTTTGTTTACAAACACTTTCAATTGTAGTGCAATTACATGATTTAATTAAATTATTTAGTTTCTTAGAATTTACGCAATTTTCATCATGTAATTATAGATCTAAGTTATAATTTAACTTTTTATTTTTATTCTTAATCACAATAATTTTTGTTTTATCTTCATTTATTGTCATTTTGTTATTCCTTGTCCATTTTTGAATATTATTAATATCATATTGCAAAAAATTAAAAGCATCTTCCTGGTTCCTATCATGAGTGATCAAGAGTACATCATCTGCATAGATATATATCTTTGAATATTGGATGCAATTGTTAATCGAATTTATAAAGATATTGAAGAGCAAAGGACCCAAATTTGATCTCTGAGGAACACCACTTTTTATATTGAATAAGTTGCTTTTATAATTTTTTATTTTAATTCGAAATTTTCTTTTTTTTAAGTAACTTTTAATCAATTCATGTGTATCGCCTCTTATTCCAATTAAATAAAGTTTATCAAGTAACAAATCATGATC
This sequence comes from Thereuonema tuberculata, assembly GCA_023159025.1. Taxonomy (NCBI): domain Eukaryota; kingdom Metazoa; phylum Arthropoda; class Chilopoda; order Scutigeromorpha; family Scutigeridae; genus Thereuonema; species Thereuonema tuberculata. Next base: position 37,196,067 of record JAFIDM010000006.1, read on the forward strand.
AACAGAATCAAAAGCTTTTTTAAAATCAATAAAAGCAATGTAAATAATATTTCCTTTATTTAAATTATCTGCAGTATTTTCATTTAAATTTATTAAAAGTTGCGTTGTACTCTTCTTGTTTTGATAGGCATATTGATTTTCACTAATAAGATGATTTTTTTATATAAAATTATAAAAGGTATTTGTAATGTATGTTTCTAAGATTTTTGAGATATTTGAAAGCAAAGAAATTGGTCTGTAATTTTCAAAACCTTCAGCATTTCCTCCTTTAAAAATAGGTGAGACATAAGCAATTTTCCATAAATTTAGATAAGTATTGGTATTCAAAATTTTCTTGGTTAATTCAATTATAAAATCTGCGAAAATTTCTTTATGATTTTATTATTTCAGTTATATTTATATAATCAATACCAACTGAATGATTTATATTTTGTTTAGTTATTATACTTAAAATATCGCTTGTATTTGATGGCAAGAAGATAATAGAATCTTTTAACGAAGGATTTTCATATTTGAGCATCTCTTTTTTATTGTTATTTTTGTTGATTTTCTGTGTTTGTGTAAAAAAATCTTTAAATTCCTTAAAGATTATTTTTACATCATAATTTTCTAACATCTTAATTATTTCATTATTTGAATTTTTTTATTATTAGTAACTTGTTTATTTTAAAATATTCCAAATTTTTATATTTGGATTTTTTTCATTTTCAATTAAGTTTTTGAAATAGTCTTTTTTGTCTTTTAATAAAGTTTTTGATCCAGTTTCTTTTTTTCTTGTAACTTTTTTCAATATTTTTATTTTTTTGTTATTTTTATATTTTTTTAATAATCTATTTTTTTCTTCAATGTGTTTCATGATTTCATGACTCATCCACGGATTTTTAAATAAAATTTTATTTTGTTTTGAATCTATCTGTAAATTGTTTTGGCTATTATCCTCATTTATTTTATAAAGTTTTCTAGCTTTTTTTATTATTTTTTGAAATTTATTAATAATTATATTAGGGTTTGTATATTTTTTTTTTAATGTTAGAAGTTAATAAAATAACATTACTATATAAGTAATCATCATTAATCTTGTAATATCTATGTATTAAATTTTTTCTTAAATCTAAATTTGGATTATTATTTTTTTCAATCTCGAGTATTAAGCCATAATGATCTCAAATGTCGCATTCAATTATGTTAGAGATCATTTTTAGTTTTATTGAGTATAGGAAACAATGGTCAATACAAGTTTTAGAGAGAGATACATTTGTTTTGACATTTCTTGTGGTTTTATAGCAAAAATTTGTATAACCTAAATTGTACATAATTTGGAGGTACTTACTTGTAGTTTTATTAAGGTTACTTTTCATTATGTCGATATTTGTATCCCCAATTAAAATTATATCAGATCCTTCATCAATCTTGATATTTTTTTAATTTTTTTTTTAATTCTTTATTAAATAAGTTTTTGTTAGTGTGTGGGGGTTTATATATCGCATAAATTATAAAATTATTTGTTGAGATTTTGTTTATTTGACAAATAATATTTTCGTAGATAACAGTATCATCTTGTTTCATAGTTACATTAGAGATATTTTTGAAATATACTATTACGCCACCTCCTCTTATATTTTTTCTCAGATTACAAATCATGCTATATCCTTGAATATTATATAATTGTGATTCTTCATCTTTGATGTTAACTTCTACTAGGATAATAATATCTATATTTAGAATTTTAAAATTAACACTTGCAATCAAATACAAGAAGTTTGACCTTAAACTTCTTATATTATTAAGAAAGAAAATATTTTTACAATCTTGTTTAGGAGTCCAATTGTTAAAATTATCTACTATATTTAAATTACCTAACTCAATTTCATCATTTTTTTTACAAATTAATTAGATCAGTATCACTTTTAATATTTATTATTTTTGAATTTTCATTCTTTCTGATAAAAATTTTAGAATTTTTTATCCAGACAAATTTATAATTTTTTCCTTTGCTTCTTTCTTAGATTTCCATAGTAGAGTTTTCATTTTTTGTGTTAGATTCTCATTAATATATATTCTTTCATTGTTGTTGCTGTTTAATACATCATTATTCATTAAATTTTTGTTTTGTTTGTATTTCAATAGCCAATTATCTCTATCTCTTCTATTGACAAATTTAATTACAATTGATCTTCCTTTACTTTTGTTAGTCCACAGATATGGAAAAATTATGTCAATTTGTTGAAGGGGGTCGGGTATAATAAGTTTTCGAGCAATTGCATTTATAATATCACTCAATTGTTCATTTTCCTTCTCTTCTATTCCTATTACTTCAATGTTAAATTTTCTTTGTTGTAATTCCAGGTTTTATATGTGTTCTTCTAAATCGAAAATTTTTTTATTTTGAAGAGTATTTTCATTTTCAAGTATTTTTATTTTTTCAAGAATTTCTTTATTTTCATTATGATATGTTTGAATTCTTTCTATTATTTCATCAAATTTAGTACTCAGGAAATCGATTGATTTCCTTGTTTCAGATAGTTCTCGGAGTATTATTTGGTTACTGTCTAAATTATCATTGGGAGAGTTCATTTTGACATCAGGGTGTTTAGGTGTCACATTAGTTTTGCTTTCCTTTTCAGTTTCTTCATCTAAATCGTTTCCTGAATTTCCATAATTAGCTAGCTTTTTTCCTCTTATTGTTATCCTTTTGCAGTTTTTACATTTCCAATTTTTCTTCCTAGTTGGAGTATTATAATCTGCCAGTTCCAATTCAGATGCACATTTTATATGCTGTTCCGCACCCCATGTAAAACATCTGATTTCACCCGTTTTCAATATTTTGTTACAAACCAAGCACTTTATATTAAATTTAGTATACTCTCTCATTTTCTTTGTAGGTAGTCAATCAATATGCAGAATATAAAAAGAATTAGTAGAAATCTCAATAATAGTTTCAAGAGCGAAAAACTGCACGTCTGCTCCTGCCGACGCATGCGCCGAATATGTGGGCGCATTATTTTATTATTCTAATAAATATTCCTCTGATCCATAACTTACATTTATTTTAAACTCACAAAAAAGTAGGTAAGGTTTAATATAAATATATTTAACTATCCCAGCAAATTATATGAAATATCTCAATTTTATTATTTGGTTTTGCCTATTGGGTGAGTTGTGAATTCAGAAAGAGCTTCAGCGATCTTTATGTCTGAGGATCTGAAAATGGGATTTTTCTGTTCTGAATGCAGACGCTCCAAATCAAACACATTTGCTGTATGTCCCCTTGAGACTTTTTTAGTATCCTCGCAAAATAGAACTGAACCCAACTAAAAATCACCCTAACTAAAAAGTTGGAGGTGCATAGCGGCTAGTTTTAACAATATGCTCTAACTTGGACCCTAAAACAGAGGAGGTGGAAAGCCGCAGAGAGTCATAAAGGGATCAACTTTTTAGTTTGCAGTGTGGCCTAAGCTTAAATAGATTATGTATGTACCTAGTATTCATGTGTGATTCAAGGTCAATGGATTAAGGCAATTATCTAGGATTAGAGCCGTTCCTGAAATTGAGGTCTTACCTGATTTTTCCTACAGCACAGGAGGATCTGGACGAGATGGGTATTTGCCTTTACATAAATATATATTAGTAATATAAGTTATATTTATTCTTATATTCTAAATTTTTCTAAATTTCTAAATTTCAAATGATTGATTCTTTGCTTTGCGAAACTTGAAGGGCTTGCTATGTTAGTTGTTATCTGGTTAATGGACCACTTGAGGTTTACGCCCCTACCGACGTCACGTATGACATGTTAAGCATATGCTGAGAGATCTTGTGGGATAAACAAACAGAAAGCCCATAGGGCGAGTGTATAATGTAGTGTGAATTACTCAATATATTGTCGATTTTTGGATATTTTAAGACGGAATGGTTCGGTACTGTGCTATTCCTTATTGTAATAATTCTGTAAAAACGCTTGGAATATCCTTCCACAAGATTTCAGCAAATCAAATTGTGCGAAATAAAGATTCGGCGGGCTATACGAAAATCGTCTGTTTCGTAGTCTTGCGAGTTTGTTCAAAACATTTTTTACCATTTAATTATTGCTTGATCATTCCGAAACAGGAAATTTTCGAAGAATAAAGCTGTGCCAAGTGGTTTTCCTTCGTTTCACTGAAAAAAATGAAGTCACCAAGACGTAAACTTAAAGTTAGATAAGAAAGCAGTTTCATAATTTCTATATATTAGCGTCATACTGAATTGCAAAACAATGTGGAGATCTATATTTTAAATAGCACAGTTTAACTTATGTGTACGAAATAATGCGTTAGTTATGAAATTGCTGAACTTGTTTTACAGCTACAGAATGCTGCTGTGGCTTGGGAACTGCTATTGGTATTTGAGGAGCTTAGTTTCAAAACCCGCCGTCTTCAAAAATTGCAAATTTCGAACCAATGGAGTTTTTGCTAAGTTCAAATCAAAATCCGCCGTTTGCATACAGTTTAACTTCAAAAACAATGTATTGCGATACGATTTCGATACGAGTGCTGTTTCAAAGCCCGCCATGTTCAATAGGAATGCATTAACAAACCCCTATTTTCCGAAAATTTATTTTTGCAGATGGCGGGTTTTGAAACTAAGCTCCTCAATTGTTCTTTTAAAATATAGAAGTCTTACTGTTTCAGTTTTTTTTTTTTGTTATCTTGATAGGATTACGCCTTTACAAAAGCAAATGCATTGTCAATGCCGTCTAAACACATTTGTAGTATTTAAAAATAATTTAAATTATATCTTTTGATTATATATTGTTGTCGTGTTCTTGAATTGCCTATAATAAACTCTATATCCGATATGAAACTTTGGAAGGCTTACAATCGTTTCATCAAAATCAAATCTTTTAGTTCACCCTCTAAATCTACAAGGGTTAAAACGAAGCACGAGGCTTTGTATATCCCACAAGCCAAGCAGTAGCCTGGTGGGCCATTTTATAATATTATCTTAAGAGAATTTTCAGAAGAAATACCACTTACAGGCACAGGAGTGACTTGAATCACCCGATCCGCAATGGGGAACAATTATGAAAAATAAAAATCATGTTTGAGCTTATATTTCCATTAATCTACTTTCCAAAGTTAACCATCCTAAAAATCTCGGCGCAATTTGAAGTATTTTTCAAGATATCGTCCTTCGAACACACCCAGAATTGTCATGACGTCATCAAAACGAAAACGCTCTGTGGTTGGTGTGACGTAGTTTCTCCCGACCGCGAGACTCGATCAACACAAAGCACGCTCCAAAAATTTGCCAATTTAATTTTCAGACATGCCTCTGCCAGATCCCAGTTTTGTTAAGGGCAATTCAGAGAATTTACCGATGGTAGATTCCGTAATGATTGCCAGTATTTTTGTTGGAAATGAAGATTTCGTTTTTGCCGAAATATAAAGGGCATGAAAACTTAAAGGAAATCAATACTCTCTAAGCAAGCAAAGATAAAGACTTGTTGATTTTTAAATATTGTGTTATGCTTTTTATGAAAACTTTAAACGTTTCATTTATGTCATTTTAAATGTGAGAGAATTTCGTAAGGCGATTCTGCTATAGGCTACATTCAGCTGCAAAGGCATCACGGGGCCAAAAAAATGCATTTATTGGCGTATGTACTTCTAAATTTTTTAATAATAAAACACATGTGTATAATATACACCGAGTATACTGTAAATACTAAATAATTTTTTTCGCCACAAAATCTTTCATTACGTCATCAAAATTCACCGATTTCGTGGAGGACGGGAACTTCTAAAGCGTGCACGGGGCCTGCGAATACGCTGACCCGCCTTAGTAAGGCGACTTACCGGCCAGTGCCGTAGCTTCGTAATACGAAGGCTACGCTACAGATGAGTCGCGCAAATCACAAACAAAAGCAAATGTACATTTTTATACTTCAAAATTTAATAAACAAAATAAGAGAAATAAAAAACTTTTTTGGCTTTTGAAAAAAAAAATTCAGATTAACAAAACATGGCAAAAAAGGAAAAGAATTTAGAAGTTATTTCTAAATTATTGGTATTGGTCCCATTATTATTGTTACTTTCTGCACCTTAATAACCTTCATAATTTAGAAGTTATTTTTAAAATAAATTTAAAAAGAAAATATAATTTTAAATCTTTTCTATATAAAACTATTCTCTAATTGACCGAAAATATAAATGGTGGACTCAACAAAACAGCAACGTTCAATCTTATTTTTTGTTGCATTTATCATTGAGTATTTTTAAACTTTTTAAAGTATTTTGTAACAGAGAGAAAAAATACTAATAAATATTTGAGTATTTATTTCATTTTAAAACCATACTAAAAATAATTTCAGCCACATCAGAGAACAACTTAAATAATTCCGTGTAATGCTTGGCAGTCACCATTAAGTCCATCTTAAGAAATTAATTTAATTATTATTTAACAGCATGCACATTTAAAAGAAAAATAACTTATTTAATACATTAAAGTGATCTTGACAGACAATACAACTAGATTTTTCGGCGAGCAGTGTCTCTTTTCTTACTGCATTCTTCAGCACAGAATTAGCAATTTTCTCTGGCGATGTGATGCTTGTATTTTTGCACATTGGCACAATATAATATTTATAATATCTTTTAACTTCTGTGAAAGTTTCACAATCGCCATTTGAAAGAAAGCAATGGTAACGTGAGTATGAACTCTTGCGCCTGCCTGACTCGCACCCCCTACATAAAGGAGGTGTCTTTTGAAAGGGGTGCTGGCCTGACTCGCTTGTTGAAAGAGAGTTAATTCTTCGCGACCACGTGACAATGCTTTTTGGAGGCGTGGCTAAAAGCCAAAGTTTCAGAACTAAATTCCCCTATTTAGAAACGACGGATTAAAAAAAAAAATTAACCACATTAATATTATGTTTCTCTCATTAATTACACCACATTAATTTCTCTCAGAAAATAATTTTAGCTCAATATGACAATTGTTCCTCATTCCGCTGCTTGATTCAATGCGAGAAGGGTAATGGCAACCAGGATGGATTGTACCATTCGATCCCATATATTGAAGAAGCAGCTCAAGCATCATTTCGTCGGAATATTGTGTGCTTCGGCGCGTCGTTTCATGATTCGTTTCCCTAGGCTTACGACTCCTAGTTGTTCACTAGTGAGCAATTTCCGAATTTCGTGTTGAGAGGATTCGCCTGATCGCTTAATCAGTTCTGTTTTCAAATGATGGTAAGGGTCAGATGAATTTCTTTTCAAAACTATATCACGAACAATGGATGCAGTTTTGACAAATCCGAAACAATTTTAATTTTCGTCGAACTTCTGTTGCAGATTTTGGAAATTGTATCGAGGAATTCTCACATTGTTGATTTCCTCCATCTTTATAATCGATGTAAACAATTGATATAAATAAAAACGATGTAACAAAAAAGAAATGCAGAACGACATAAAAATTTACACTTATATCTGTTGAAATCACATCCGCTGGAATTGCATCTGGCAGAATCACGTTCGGGTCACCAATGTTGCGGGTGTGGTAATTTAGAATATGTGACATGAATAGAATTAGCATTAAAGTTAAATATTTATTAACTGACTGCGGCGTTTTGTTTATATCTTTTCTTGCCGCCACGATGTCTCGAAACCACTTATCACGTGATCTGGTCGACCAATAACATTTGAATTACATACATGATTTCATCGACCAATATATTACATGATTCACCACAAAACAACTATCACAAGAATTAAGGGAATCTCAGGCTTCTTAATATTTTTTATAGTTATATTAGAAATGATAAAAGTCTTATTATTGAAGTACGAGATAAAAGTACATCTTACCTTGGTTATCGATAAGGAAACATCAGCTGAAAATCCACGATTAAATGGATAACCTTCTTTAATCTTTTGATAGGTTGGATTATCTTCTGATGAAATGAAGTATACCTAAATAATGTAGTAGTTTTGAATTAAATCGCTACTAATTTAATCATAAATATTTAAAAACTGATAATGGTGTTCGTAAATTTTAAAATTTAAACTGTTTCTGCTTCGAATGCTTTAACAATTACGTAAATTTCAAATCTACTGATTCTCAAAATCTATTTTTAAGTTAGGTTATAATAGGTTATTTTTTATATTTAAAGAAATCTTTTTCATTGAGGATTGCCTACACTTTGTTTATAAATGCTAAGAAGATTTTAAACTATTATTTATGCAACTTAAATTGAATAATCGAGTGCACAGAAATATTTCTATTAAATTACATTCTCTGTCTTAAATCTATATTACTAAAATCTTTTATTTCTCTGTCTGTCTGTCTATCTGTCCAGCGCAATTTCCTGTAAGAATGGAAAATAGATTACAAAGAATCGAACCTGCAACCTTCTGATCCAAATTCAGACGTCCTCTCCATTAGGCCACGGGGACTACAACTAACTTTATATTGTTTTTTGACTTATGTTTCCTCCCCCTTCCCCCCCCCCCCCACATCAATAATGAATGTATTCAATCTTTTTTCTTAATCTCAAGATTGTTTATTTATTTCCGATCCGTCTGTTTATTTGTAATTCGAAAATGACAATTAGAACTATAATTGCCGAAACGTTGCAATACTTTAAATATAATATTCTTACTTAACCAAATTCTGTGTGATATAGAAAAAAAGCGCGTATACACGGGGGATGGCCTAGTTGTTATATATTTTTCAAGCATTTACATTCTTTTCAAATACTGAAAAGAATCAAAATTAATAGAGATACGTTTGGATATAGAGTTTCTTAAAGAAAAATGTATATCTTTTCTTTCTGTAATAAAATAAGAAGCTGCATATATTTGCAAAGATGACACGTAACACTACATTGTATTTTGTTTTTGTTTTTTCTTTATTCGTGAACAGACCGAATCTGTGAGTCACATGAAAAAGAAATCTCGATGCTTTAAAACTGAGTTAACTTTGAATATTTTACTAAGTTAAATCTTACTTTCATTTAAGTCAATAAATTCTTAATTTTATGTGTAAAAGAAATACTGTCAGAGGTATTTGATCACAATTGCAAACGTTTTCTGATAGAACAAGCAGCTACATCAGAAAGAAGTGGAATGGAATGTACAAGGAGAATGCGATCTATCCTGCAGCATTATGGTTCTTATAGTAATTTCAATGATAGTCTGACAGATCAGTCGTGACGAACAAGATTTCTCGAGATTCATGTAAGTCCGAGTCCATAGCCTCTTTCCGATGCTTCTCGCAAAATGTCGACACACACTATTTCATAAAGTAGCGCATGCAAAATTATATTGCAAGTAGAAGAGTATTTTCGGAGGGTATTTCGGAGTATTTTTAAAATACTTCGCCAGTTCTGCATTTTCTTTTGCGGATCTAATATAACTTCTGTGAATGAAAGGTTCGGCGAAAATTTTTAAATATATAATTTTACAAAATATGAAGCCCAGTACAGAATTCGAAATTATTACTTGCCATTTAGTAAGCATCTAACTCACGCAGTTATTTGCATGGAAATGACAGCTAAAAGAAAAAATTAAAAAGCCCCAATTTTAAGGCCCTTTTCAATTTTTGATCCAAAAATTTTTGGATCCAATAAAAATTTTGATCCAATTTTTGATCCAAAAAGAAAACAAAAAAAACAGAAAAAATATTTTATTTTTAAAAATTTTTAAAGTCAACAAAAACAAAAAGAAAACCCAGGAGAATATAAATACTTTCATATAAAACAATTCTTTCAAAATTTAAAATGCAACATTACATTAATGAATTTCAAATAGACACAAATTCAAATTTCGCTATTATGTCATTTAGTAATCACAAAAAAAACATAAAATAAAAATTAATATGCTTGAAATCTTCATTTTAATTTATGTTTTAATTTCATTCACAAATTCAAATGAAAAGAAATACGGGAAAATGTAAGAGGCTTTTGCTTTCTTTTAGTCTACTTTTCATAACATTAAAAACAGTAAACAATAAATTATCGCGTAGCAAATTTCTACTGATAGACAGTCACAGTAGTACATTTCTTGAAAACTCGGAAAGAGGCTGAAGTGAAGATCTCGGGTTTCCTGTGAATCTAAAAAAAATAATATCGTTCGTCAAGACTGATCTGTCAGACTATGCGTCGATCTTAGCTGCCAAGATATATACTTGCCCATTGCCAAAAAGATTAGAGCACCCAGAATCAGCTGTCGAAAGTGAATGACACTTAGAATAGGCAATGAGAATGATGATTCCAATAACTGATTACAATATCAGAGGAAAATGGACCGTTTATTCGGGCAAAACATTACAGTGCAATAATCTCTGTAGTACTGTGTCACATCACCCCTAGTAGATACATGTGGCTATATGAGTTGCTATGGAATCACAGAGACGTGTAATGGTATTCGGAGGAAGATCCTTTGACAGCTATTGCAACTGCTGTTCCAGACCGCTCATACCCGTTGAATAGCAGAACCTGCTATCCCAAGTGGTCCCACATATCTTTAATGTTGCCCTGATCACGATCAGCTAGCCGGATTTATAGAAGCTGGCTCCCCACCATGACACCAACAGTTCGGGCAATGTGTCTTCAACAATTGAGTCCGCATTTGTTCGCTAACCAGTGCTTCTCCATATTCGAATAGTGTGGTCAACCGTGTCAAGACAAAATCATGATTCATAACAAAACATTGATTTGTTGCCAGTTCACAACCATCCATGACTGCTCACTACACACTGCAAAGTCGCCAATGGTGGGATGTTAATTCTAGACAAATTAAGAGGCGACGAGAATGCAAGTATAGTTCTACAACTTGTCTCGCAATCGTCCTGTTCCTTCACATTTCCACTGCTCCAACATCAAGGCAAGTGAAATCGGAACGGTCCTTTTTGGCGCCAATTCGACGGAATGACCAGCCTGCCTTTCACAGTCCAACAATACGACCTCTCTCAAACTCTATCAGTTGTTCAAAACTGAGTGGTTTGCATTCTTGAGACCTGCACTTTTGCTGAGGACTCTGATCTTCGCTCCACAACCAACGGTACCACAACGGTCGTATGAGGTCCATTCAAATGACCACTGGTGCAGTTATAGTGGTCATTAATCACCTCTGAGTTCTCAGCAGGCAATCGTAGTCTAACTGCATTCAGTAACAAAACTACATGTAATGGTGCAATATACCGAGTTTCGTCGTTCTGGTATCACTTGTTCTTGTGCACTATTTTTTGGGGGGAATGAGTATGAACAGTATATTTTATATCTAACAAAACTTTGCTTTGTATTATTGATCCTATTGAAATATTCAAGCAAAAATAAAATCTAACAGTTCATTTTATTTCTGCTATTCTATCTAATCTATCTATCTAACAGCCTTTAACAGCCCACTGCAGGACAAAGGCCTCCCTCAGACAGCTCACTGTCTCGGGGGATGAAAGTCTAATCTCCCACGCTGACTTTCAACTGCAGGTTGGGAGATGCATTTTAACCGTAACTGCCAGGGTAAAGAAACGGGAACGGACAGAAGAAGACACAGAAGAAGAAAGAAAAATCCATGACACGACCGGGATTCGAACCCGGGAACTGGCCGCAACGGCAGACCTGCCGTCTAGACCGCACGACCACGCCAGCGCGGCTATTTCTGCTATTATATAAATGTTAATCATTATTTCTTTTCCGCTTTATACTCGTTTAAATTATAGTCGGACCTTCATTTAACGAACCTCTATTTTGCGAATTTTTCTTTGGAACCAAGAACATTTTGCTAATTTCTTCGTAAAATAACCTCCAAATAGTGAATTGCTTTTTCTATTTAACAAACTTTTTCGTGGTATCTATTTTTTTTTCTCCTTGAAATGGTTTTACAAGGCACCAATCGCTGTCATTCTTTGCATTTCAACCAGGAACTGCAATTCCCAGTCCAACCCTTATCCCCATATAATGATGAAAATAGAAATGATCATGATGCAGAAATAAAAAAAAAAAACCTTCGTATGATGAAATGCTAAAATCGTTTGAAACAATCCGACGCCGATTACAATTTGAAGAAAATACGCCTGAAGGGGTTTTTGGTGCATTGCAAAGTTGCGAGACATACTACGAGCGTAAACACCTTTTCAAAAAAAAAAAAAAAACTCAAGACAAAATTAACAGACTTTATTAGTAAAATTTATATTTAAGTATGCATGTGGTGCTTTGTCAATAAAATTATTACTTTTTTTTTAATAATATTTATTGTCTATATCAGTGGTCGGCAACCTTTTGTTGTAAAAGGTCCAAATATGTTATGTGGAGATTACTGCGGGCCGCACTTGGGCCAAAAATTTTAACAACCAAAAAAAAAAAAAAAAAAAAAAAAAAGGAAAAATTTTCTTTGCAAACCCAAAAAAAAAAAAAATTCCAACACGCCCCGCGGGCCGCACCAAAACGCTTCGTGGGCCTCATGCGGCCCGCGGGCCGCGGGTTGCCGACCGCTGGTCTATATATTTTAAATTTGTTTTATATAGTTTAAAGTAATTTTAAAAGGTGAAAATCTATTTAACGAATTTTCTATATAACGAACAATTGTTCGGGATTTAGCTTTTCGTTAAATAGAGGTCCGACTATTCAAAAAAAGAATATGAAACTTTTGGCAGCAAAGTAATAATTCAAAGAAAATTAATAGTAAAAGAAATATAAATATTAATTTATATTTACCCAAATATAGAAAACCATACTAGGCCAAGCTTTTGGAGCAGGGGGAATCCTTACTTTCAGATATGTGTTACGACCAAATGAAGGCATCATTTCATCTACATTATTTTTTGGTAAATTAGAAAAAGAAGTTAAGTATCATACTTAAATATCTTAGACTGCATAAAGGAATAAATTTAAGTTAACAATATATCGAGGGTCCCATGCCAAAAGGTTCTATGTGCACATTTTGCTAAATTTTAGTTTTATGTGCTAAACGGTTTATTTTGGTGACTTCTGCCGTGCGCCAAAAGGTTCTGTTTGAAAAACTATTTTTAGCCTGTCAGCTCTGCAGCGAATTTGATTCGGAAAATTACTTACTTGTGTTTCGGATTCAAATCGTAGTTATAAATTTTACTTGATTAATCAAATTGCATTTGTTTCTCCTAGGAAATATTCAAGGAAGGATTGCAAGCCTTAATTGCAATAATAATCAAGCAGGTAATTAGGCAGCGCGTGTGGTCAACAATAGAGATGAAACGCGAGATGCGTGCTTGTAGATTCGACCAATTGTTTTATGTGGGAAAGACGAAGATTGATATTAGAAGCCTTATAAAAAGGAAGCATAATTTTTCTCGGTGTTGAGATTAATTTTTCAGTAATGTGTATAATACAATTCTATGAATGTGTATAATACAATTCTATGAAGCTAAGTCTGAATTATAAAATTCAGAAAGGATGTCTACAGAATTTAAATAATTTAAATCTTTCTGCAGAGTTGAAAATCATAAAATATGAGAAGAATAATTCCCGGCCATCGTTAGGATGAATCGAACTGGAATTTTCTATCTTGCCGACGGGACTAAATATATATTATTGCATTATCTAGTCTCTAGTGGATAATTTCAATGAGAAGATATTTACAGGAGACTGTAAGTAAAAACTATTTATTTCTTACATTTCTTGACGGGAATTTCTGATAAAGAAGACATCGTATTAGCTTGGGCCTAAAGAACACTCGTTCCAAAATGGCGAGAGATTACTGTTAGGATATCATCAAATTTTGTTCCGAGGGGAAAGTCAACAAGAACTTTAGCCTTAATTTATGTGTGCGATTAATGTATTAATTAATCTCGTAATAATTACCCATGTGGGGTGAGGAACTATTATTTTAAACATAGGGTGAAAAACCTAATCGAGTGTGGATTAATTTTATTAATACAATCGAAGACGGTGATAAATAATAGATTTCCTGACTTTAATAGAATTATGTGTAATTCCTTAAGTAAAAAACTTTTCTATCACGTGAGGTGAATAATAAATAGAAAACATTAAAGTGATTCTAGCAAAAACTTAGGCATAGCTGATATTTCAAAGAGACTATATGTGTTAATTAGCTATTCTTAAACCATAAGTGATATAACTGATTTAAAGAGATATTTGGTTATATTAAAGTTGTTTTAATATAGAAGAAGGAATGAATAAATCCTATTTTTCTTTCTTAGTTATTTTTCCAGAACAACGTCAGTGGTCCGATGTCCGTATAGAGTATTACTAAAGGAAGACTCCATCACATCGAACATTCATATAGGACTGTGTGAATAGGACTATTTCCTCAGGAAGTATGTATCGCCATCTAGAACTACGAAAGCTTCAAGTTATCCTAGAATGATTTATGGGATACTGACTTTTTCGATGAGAAATTATTTATTGTAATCCGAGGAATCGATATGTTCAATTAAATGATGTTTGTTTGTTAGAATTCTTGGCCACTGCAATTATTTTGTTAATACCTTAGCTAACACTTAGTTGTCACCAAAACTTAATATTTATATTTATTGAAATAAAAACTAAATATCAATTTTTCAAGCTCATTGTTCGAAAAAGTTCTATTTTCACTGCATACAACTTTCTCTGTGCCAGAAAGTTCTATGCGCAAATAGAACCTTTTAGCGCAAAAAAGTCTTCAAATTTAGCTGGTTAAACGGTTCTATGAGAGCAAAAGTATCCAGACTTGTTGAAAAGACCACTAGATGGCACTCTAAAAACAACAAGACAGAAACTCCACTAGGAGTCACCACCTTGCAGACTTCAGTTGCCGCCAGACACCCAAGATCAAGAAGCAGAGCACTAAAAGTTAAAGGTAATTCAACACTTCTAAATCAATTGTATGTTTCCTATAATAGTTGAAAAGAGTTCTATTTTTCACAGAAAACGGTTCAAGGTGCAATGAAGATGTAGTTAGGAAATTTTGTACAATGAGATCAAAGAGGAAGGCACCCGCCAGCAAACAAAGCTAGCGCAGCAGACATACAGTTTATTTGCGATCATATTCGATCTTTTCCTAGAATGGAGCCTCATTATGCACGAAAAGATTCGGTGCGACATTACCTAGGCCCAGATCTAAACCTTAAGAAAATGTACAGTTTGTACAGGAAAAATGTAGCTCAGCAGGGGAAGGGAACAACCTACCGTAGGCTAGTGTGTTTTGCACAAAATTCAACTTGGGTTTTCATAAACCCAAAAAAGATCAGCGTTTTAAGTGCAGTAAGTTTAACCTCTTAACTGGTGAGAATAAAGGTGCCTTTCGTCCCAAGTACGATGCACATATCGCAAATATAGAGTTAGCACAAAAGGAAAATTTGAAAGAGAAAGATGATGCCAAAATTGACAACAGCCACTATTCCGACACTTTTGAACTGCAATCAGTACTGTACATTCCATGCAGTGAGGTAAGCACCCTGTATTACTTAAGGAAATTATATATATAGAATATGACAATTTAAAATCAAGTATCTCACGAAGGTAACTGCTATACAAGGACTGAGTCGATGGTAAAAGGGGCTCCACTGAAATTGGTACATGCATTATAAACCTATCAGACGACGTTCTCTACATTGCGAAGCGAGTGACAATTTATCCGGATTCATGTGGTGGTCAAAATAAAAACCGCTATCTTGTACGCTCTCTTGTACGCTGCTCAGAAGTAATCAGTTGAAACTATTTAACTAAAGCTTCTTGAATCTGGACACACTTACGCGGAGTGTGATTCAATGCATGCAACAATTGAGTTTGCCAAGAAACATGTAGGTGTGTATTCATGAGTGGAACAACATAATTGTCATTGTTCGGAAACACAAGCCATACATTGTCACACAACTTCAACATAATGAGTTTCACGACTTGAAGAAATTAAGCAAAGAATTGTTTTCTGCTACACTCTTCCTCGATAGAAACCGTGATCTGCCACTTCAAATCAGCAAAGTGAAATGCCTACTAGCAAAAACGCAAACTTCCTTTGTATTGGAAGTTAAGCCTACGTAGAACGATAACTATGTGCCGCTAAAGCAAATTGTCTCAACCAGAAGGCCTTTTAAAATCCCAAATACTGATGATGTGCAGCTGTCACCCTACTACTTGCAAAGACACGCAAAAAGTAAAGCAAAGAAAAATGATCTTTTACGGCTCTGTGAAACTGGAAGGATTCTCACAAATTTCCATCAGTTCTACAAAGATCTGCCAGTGTCTGCCATTGTAAAGGATTATGTTCCTATGCCAGAAGGAAGTGACTCAGAACATGACTCTGACTAAAGCCGAGGTACTCCGATAAAAAAAAATGCAACCTTAAATTGGGTACTTTGGAACTGTCAGACATACAATATAGATATGGTTTACTTTTTAAAATTACATCATAGAAGCCAAATGCTTTAATTTTAAAAGTTATTCTAATTTTTTTATGTTTGCCTATCATTAAGGTCCTCTAAGTCAAGGAAAGATAATAAAGTAAGTGTTTTTCACAATACTAGTAGTAAGTTGTAGTACACAGAACCATTCTTTGTGTGCATGTTTTTTGAATCCTGACCATGGAAAAAGGTTAAAAGTGCTACTTCTTTAATATGTTGCTGTGTTGTGCCAAAAGGTTCTATGTGCCTTTCTGCCTTACGCAACGTAGGAGTTAGTTGTTATCATTTTTCACTTTGTTGGGGTTGTCATGCTAGTTTATCTTGGGCTTTAATGGTTTCAATACTAAATCTAATTTTCTGGTATTGCAGCATTATTTCAACCAAAAAATTCAAAATGCTTTCCTGAAAAATTAGGCGAAGCGCACATAGAACCTTTTGGCTTGAGACCCTCGATATATGCTTCAGATACAAGGTGGCCATAAAATAACTTTCCCTGCATGGAGGCATCTGCAGCGAAAACTAATGAACGGAATGAAACCAAAATTCAGGTATAATCTATTGAGGGCATGGGGAGAAGAATTCTGCAAAAAATAAGATTAGTACCAAACATCGCCGATAGGAGAAAATTCGGCGCTGTCGGAACCAGCAAATTCGTGAATAATTACAATTAACGCACGCAAAAAGGATTATGAAAGTTTATGAACGTACATTAATGAATGGAGTTTAAGACTCACAGAAAACGTTCAACAACAATCACAAAAATCTTTAATCATCGATTATTTATTAAAAATCTGTTATCAACATTAACGACATTAATCAATCATTAGGGTCCTCTGGACCACGTCCAACATTGTCAATGTGCTGACCTTTCTTGTGTACAATATATTGCATCCGGTGTATGACGTTCTCTACTGCTGCTCGTAAAGTGTCAGTTTGGATGTTCGTAACAGCCCGTCGTATGTTATCTTTCAACGAATGCAGGTTTGTATCGCCACCAGTATACACAATGGATTTCAGGTATCCCCACTACCAAAAGTCGCATGGGGTCATGTCCGGGGAATGGGGCGGTCCTTCCATCGAAAATATTGACTGATTCCAGAAATGTTTCATTTCTGAAATGTTCATTCCAGAAATGTTGGCGTAACAGGTCTTGTACAGCAGGAACAATTTGTGGTCGTGCTCCATCTTGCATATAACATGTCGAGTAGAAGCATTGTCTTTGTTGCAATTCAGGAATGACAAACGTTTGCAGCATTTGCAGATATCTCTCATTAATGGTACTGGTAACAGGACCTGCAGGAGTCATAGTCTCAAAACAGCACGGTCCTAATATGAACTCTGCCGCGAATTCACACCACACAGTTACTTTTGCAGTGGCACTTGAATCATTGAGAAACTTTCATATGCCCAGATTCGTCAGGTTTGAGTGTGACTGACCCATTCAGATAAAAATGAGCGTCATCTCCCCACAATATGTTCCAAGATCAATCATTGTTGATATCCATTTATGTATGAAATGTTAGCGCGAAAGTCAGGCGCTTATCATAATCTGTAGGTTTTAGTTCTTGCACACGACTGATCTTATACGGATAGAAATGCAGCATTTTCTGTAAGATTTTCCAGATAGTCCCATAAGGCATATCGGTTTGGCGACCTATTGCACGAGCCCTTGGACCACTACTAGTCCCTGTGTCGTCGAACACTGCAATGGCAACATCTGTTACTATGTTTTCTGATACTGGTATTCGTTCTCTGTCGGCTCTTACTCCTAACGATCCAGTTTCCTCGAATTTATGAATCATAGCTCGCAGTTCTACAGCAGACATTGGACCTTTACGTAGGTTATGAAGCCTTCGAAAGTCCCAAAGACAAAGTCTCCATTCATTAGTTTTTGCTGTAGATGCCTCTAAACGGAGAAGTTATTTTATGGCCACCTTGTATTATTTTCTGAAACTATTTATAGTTCTTTAGCACGAAGAAAAACTAATCTTCCAATGATTATATTGCAATTTTTTTGGGTGGGATATTTGTTTAAGGCTCAATCTATTTTAGATTATTCCTAACAATTAGACAATATTACACAAAATTATACACATTACAGAAAAATATTTAATTTTTTAGCTATTTAGTTAGATAGTAAAATAAGATAGGATAGTATTATAATAAAAAAAAATATAAGAAGAGAAAATTAAGGATGTATTAGATTAACAAAAACAGAATTAAATTTTAATATTTATATAACACGTAAATCCTTTAACATTTTAAAGGATGTAGCAATGTCGAAATTTAAATAACTCACGTGGTTTAATGGTTATGCATGTTCCACTTGCTGTTCTAACAGCTTTTACATCAACATTTTTCTGAATCCAGTCCGAATCATTCCTTGTAGCGCTGAGCTAAAAAGAAGTTCTGTTAAATTGATTGATTTTGAGAGGAAATAAGTGATTAACAACGAATATGAATGGTAGTAAAATAGCCAATGTAGCTTTTTACATGAATGCCGGTATATGTAAATAAATATGTAAATAAAATACTATACACTCAATCACCAAAAATCATGGCACACCCCACCACTCAGGCTCCCTGTCCTGAGACAGATCCTGCTGCTTCCATTCTCGAAATGCAGGTGCACAGGACTCCTTGATATCACACAATCATTGTAAGCAAAACTAGCTGCAGAAATGGCAGCACGCCGAGAGCTATCCGCATTTGAATGGGGAATGATTGTTGGTGCCAGACGGATGGGTGCCTCAATATCAAATGTAGCCAACACCCTGCAATTTTCCAGCACAACCGTTGCAAGGGTCTAACGAGAGTACACCTAACGAGGGGTTACAACCCACGTCGGATAGCCGACAGACCGCCCACGCCTCGTTGATGCCAGAGGTGTTCGCCGGGTCACCCGGCTTGCAAGTGCTGACCGAAGGGCGACAGCGGAACAAATCACCATGCGGTACAACCAGGGACGTCCTACAATTGTGTCCGTGACGACAATTCGGTGAACATTGCGCGTTGCAGGCTTTAGAGCAGGAGACTATTACGGGTGCCACTCTTGACAGCTGCACATCGTCAGCAACGCCTAGCCTGGGTCAACCAACATCGACATTGGACCGCTGAGGACTGGCGAAGGGTTGCCTAGTCCGACGAGTCATGGTTTCAGTTGTTTTGGGCCGATGGTCATGTCAGTATCTGGCGCAGGCCACACGAAGCCATGGACCCCGCTTGTCAGGTGGGGACCACTCAGGCAGGTGGAGGTTCCATACTGGTCTGGGGTGTTTTCTCGTGGCATGCAATGGGTCCATTGGTGCATCTGTCATCCACTCTGCGTGGTACTTCCTACGTCGATCTGCTTGGGGGACACCTGCACCCCTTCATGAACTGTTTTAATCCCGCAGGCAAAGGAACCATTCAGCAAGATAATGCGCCTCCATACACGGTTCTTGTGACACGGCAGTGGCTGTAGGAACATGCTACCGACTTCACAACAATGGTTTGGCCTCCACGTTCCCCAGATTGCAATCCCATTGAATATTTGTGGGACGTCATCGAACAATCTGTCAGGTCGTCACCAACACAACTGGTAAATGCAGTGGAAGCGGCGTGGCTTGAAGTGCCTGTCGATGTGTTCCGGGCACTGGTAGACTCTCTTCCATGACGGAACGCCGCCGTTATCCGGGCCAGAGGGGGCCCAACACATTATTAGGCAGGTGTGCCATGACTTTTGGTGATTGAGTGTATATATATATATATATATATGGGATGCCGTAATCAAAGTACATCTATTCAGAACTCTTTTGTAGCTCCAACTAATAAGCGGAATGTTACCAGAATTAGGAGTATATTCCAGCATGGGGAGAATTATTCCGTGAAATAAATAAGTAGTTCGATAATCTTCCAATAAGGTGAAATCCGACACTGTATAAGAGGAAATGCGTGAGAACCTATCATTAAGTAGTATTCAAAGTCAATTATACGATGAAATTTCAATTTTTTTATGTTTGTTCTCTTCAAAAACTGAGACAGAAACTGAATTAGCTAGAAATTTTATCTTATTTTATTTCAAAATAAAAAGAAGTGAAGCACATTACCTAAGAGAATACAAAATTTCTATTTTTCTATAATGACAAAGAGCAAATATTGTAAGCATATTCTGTACGTTTACTTTCTCACTCTGACTAAATGTATTTTAATTATGAAGTTATTTTCCCTTTAAGGGAAAATAATGTAATGCAGCAACTACTCTTCCTAAATTTTGATGCTATAATAATGAAATGGATGAGACAATTTTGATGCTAGATGGGGGCTTCTTCTCACTTTGCACTACCAGTACGGGAGCCATTACAACATCACTTTTCTGAACAAAATGCCATTTGGCGCTTGTTTTCCATTGCATAGCCACAACGATCATCTGATCTAATACCGTGAGAATACTGTGGAATTACTTCCAGACCAAAATCTATCAAGAAAGCTGTTGAGTGAATATCTTAATAGACAGCTTATCAGAGCAGTTGGGAAGCAATACTTCCAATACCAATACCAGAATTTATTTGAGATACTGTGTGCTCAACTCCCTGATATTGCTTTCTGCAGTTGAGCACAATTTATTGAGATACTTAACTCAAATAAATTCTGACCCAGT
Source organism: Thereuonema tuberculata (assembly GCA_023159025.1). Lineage (NCBI taxonomy): Eukaryota > Metazoa > Arthropoda > Chilopoda > Scutigeromorpha > Scutigeridae > Thereuonema > Thereuonema tuberculata. The sequence goes on from JAFIDM010000006.1 coordinate 37,217,047, forward strand.
AAAATAAAAATCACATCGAAAAACAACTTTCATCATCTGCAACTGTGAACGAGTTTAGAGCTTTGAAAGCATTTTCCCCATCACATTACTTCAATTCTGTCTTTTTTTGAAAAGAGCATAAACTTTTGAATTATGATCTTGGCTATTCATTCGTTGGTATTTTGGAAAATATCATTTCCTCTTGTACAAAAACATTTTTCACCCTATTGACAGATTTTGAAAGTAATTTTTTTCATGGAACCCCTTCTCCCCTTAACTTGAATAATCTATTTCCCAATTTTGTGACGTTCCGCTTATTAGTTGGACCTACAGAGAGCTCTGATTAAAGATATTTTAAACTTTACTTCACCATAAAAACTATACAAAGGCAAATTTTCGAAGTCTTTACGGCGACATCTTTATTAAACCAAAAATTAAAAATAAGAAATGCCAAAATCAGAAACATGAATACGAAATAAAAAGTAATTGGAAATCGACTTGCAGGACGCAATCTTGGTGTAGATGAGCGTAGGATTCGGGAATGGAGACAGTAAAAAGACAAATTTAAGGAACTCAATCAAACACCAATATTTCTAAACGTCGTCTCTTGAAAAGAGGGCGGCGAAAACTGCTCGATGCAGAAAAAGAAAGAAGAGATGCTAGAAAATTGGATCCTAGAAGCAGAGAGAGAAATGTCTACGAGTCACTAGAAAAGCGATAGCACTACGAGCTAAGCAATTGATAAAAGATGAAGATTTTAATGCCAGTCGAAGATGGGTTGATAGGTTTTTACATCGCCATCATTTCGTCATTCGTGTCGGGACGACAACCGGTCAAAAAAATCCCATCCCAGAAAACTGCTAAGTTAACGGACTTCAATCCGTACTGTGCTAAAATGCGGTCAAAATTTTCTCTTCAAAATTCACAGATAGGAAATATGAATGAAACTGCAATTTGGTTGTGGATATTCCTGGACAGAACACAGTCGAGTCGGTTGCAGGAAAAACTGTTCCAATTTTGACTAGTGGCCATGAAAGAAGCCTTTTTTGTTTGAGAGCCATGGCTGTGAAAAATGCTGAACGTATTGTAGTGATGAAGGGCAAGGAATACCAAGTGATTTGAAAGTAGTGAAGGGTGTTGTGATTGTGATAGAAGTTATTTAATGGATAAAGAAATCATGGGAGGCAGTTTCCACGGAAGTGATCATTATCTCATTTGCTGAATGTGTAAATTTCCAATTTTTTTCAAATTCTCCATCGACGTCCAGTCAGCCTTCTTTACGTGCTCAATAAGGAGCATTTTTTAATTGTAAATAGCAATCAAGTTTTAATTAAGTGTGAGGCTAATTTTATAATTTTTAAATTCTTATCCCGCACGTTAAAGGAAATATTTTTAAACTGCAATGTTAAAATAAAAAAAAAGTCAAACTACTGTTAAAACAATTAAATTTGTTACTTATATGGTCACGTCACTTGGACCGTACTCTGCGTCTTTTAATCGAGGTAGGCGTTTAATTGGGGTCGTCGTTTATTCGATGAAATAAGGTAATTATCTTTTTCAGAAAATGGACAAATCATTACTGTTTGTATTGAGCAGATGTGCTTTCTTTTAAACGAAGACTTTTCGTTTAATATTTTCATAAAAGAAAAATAAAAGAAAAGAGAGAAAGAAAAATAAACTATAAGATTTCTAAAAAGTAAGCATCAAGTTCTTCTAGAAACTTCTTGTGTAATTATTGGTATTTATATTATAAAATAATGGCACATTTCACTAGGAGATAAAATTGAATTTTTATACTAAACTCTTACCTTTACTGCAAGGTTCAGGCTTTCGACTTTGAGTTGATGAATGTCCCATAGCTTGTTGACCGTCATTCCAGGTAATCGCAGAAAATCCGAAAAATTTTCTTCATCATCAACAGATACATTGAATTGTTCTCGATATTGTCTTCTCAGGTCATCATTAAAGATATTCTTCCCAAATATATCGGCGGGACATATTACGAATTGAGGTAATGGTATGTTGTGTAAGTCTTCAAAGTATATTTCAATTGCGGGATCGCCTAAGTAAAACTTCCGACAGCATACTCCTATCTGATAGGTACTTACAGCAGCGCAAATCAAAAGAATTAAAGCCCAGGATTTTTTTCCAATTTTATTTTGGGATATTCCAGTAATTTTATCAATGCCTGGAATGCTTATTACTGGAGGGAGAACATCCTTTACTTGCTTCACATTGTCTGTGTTCACATTCTGACTTTCTTGATGTTGTTCCATCGTTTCTTTACCTTTTCCAAAGTAATTCCACAAGTTTTTCCATTTCTTCATAAAGATTGCTCAAAAGTCTATTGCTGCTGATGTTTAGAGTTTTTTTATATTTCAGAACTCGGATTTGTCTCCTCAAAAAGCATTTCCTATAAAAGAAAAATGTAGTTTTGAATATCAGTTCTAATTGTAAAATGGAAAAGATGTAATATTTAAATAGTTGAGTTTTCATTAAGCAAATTTATTTCAAAAGTCTAAATAGCTGTCACACTTATCTTCAGGATCTACTATTACGAATATGTTGATTCTCCTCAGCAATGGAACAATATAAAAATGTGTTTGTGTTTATCTGTACATGTGAATATGTATTTTTAGACAAGCTAAAACTAATTATTTAAATATCCAAACCATAGGACCATCCCGAAAACATTACATTAATTTTCAAAAAATACTTAATTATCAATATTAATTCCATAAACAGTCTCAAAAATAATCACATCAAATCCCATATACGGTATTTCGAACATCTTCTCGAATATTCTTCTTCAGGTTAAAATAAAATAAAAAGGGGAAAACTATTTTAGTTCTTCCTCCATTACACAATGAAAAGATCAATTCTATTAAACAAAATAAGCATATAATAAAACGAAAACATTTGATCCACATCACATAAGTAAACAATAAAATAATAAATTATCATAACGAACTACAAAACTTAAAGGCAATATTTCGTCCTTTTTACAGGACTTTAACGAGCCATTTTGTTCTAAACTAAACAATAATATCACAACTCAAGAATTCACAAATTTTACAATAATAGAACGTGACACTTAATCACGCTCAAATTATTAAAGCCAAATAACAATATTAGAAGTTAATTCTTTAAATTTTAAAAA
>JAFIDM010000006.1:37220585-37232256 GCA_023159025.1 Thereuonema tuberculata
AATTAAAAAATTATGATTATTATAATGATTGTTAGTAAAATAAAACAATTGTATTAAAATTAAGAATTGTTGAATTTGTAACAATTGTAAATAATATGTTAGTAGCATTTTAAGGATAAAATGCTAAGTTTTGTTAACAACTATGCTAAGGAATTTTTTTGTAATTTGATATCACCTGACTATACATTGTAATCTTGAAGAAGGAAGATAGAAAATTCTTCCGAAAATTCGATAATAAAATGAAGTGTAGATGAAGTTTTTTCAATATGTTACGATGTGATTTAAAGAAGAAGTATGGATTTAGAATTCATTGTTTTCTTTTGTTTTGAAATTTCTTGAAAATGTCAAGTGAATGTTTTGACACTCTCATGTATTTATCTTTATTAATACATTTTATTATATGCTTATTTTGTTTAATAGAATGTATCTTTTCATTATGTAAAGGAGGAAGAACTAAAACAGTTTTCCCCTTTCTATTTTATTTTATTTTAACATGAAGAAGAATATTCGTGAAGATGTTCGAAATATCGTATATTGGATTTGAAGTGATGTATTTTTGAGACTGTTTATGGAATTACATTAATTTATTTAACTTTTATATTCGATCAGCTTTCATTTAAGTCTTCACTGGCTATATTGACATTTTTAAAACTGATAATGACGCTGTATCTTTGTGTTAGTGATGCGGTAGCAGCGAAACTTAAATTTTTCAAATAGAGAACTTTCGTAGGTTCTATTATGAAATATATTACCGATATTCATTGCATTGGCAGTTATAACTTATTATACTTGATGGAATTCCTATATCCAAACGATTTCACATTTGTCTGTAATGTCTCGTAGAATTTAGACAAGATTTTATAATCGTTATTTTTGTTTTAAGTTTTAATGGTCGAGAAAATCCAAACACTACGGCTGATGTATATGTAGCTGTATATGTATTGGTAGTTTCAGTAGGATTTTTCTAATGTTTAGTACATTGAATATACACATTAACCTAATAATTTTTTGATGGTAAAAAGAAAGGAAAGTTTGTATTGTATCTAAATGATTAAAAATGCTAAATACTAATGCTTTGATAGCAATAAAATAATAATAATATCTTTTGAATTTCATCGACTATTTAAAATATAATTCATTTTGATTAATTCTTATTTACCCTTAATACATATTCAAAGACTATCATTTGATTCTTGATACACTAAATACCTTTGGTAGATAGTATAAGATCAATATTAATCTTTACGGTAATCTTAGTATCTTGTGGAAAGAAACAATTTATCTTTACTACTCATTTTTAGCCTGATTAAATCTGGTTTGGAGTAGAACTAAAGAAAACAGAAAATGATTGTGATTTATCTCAGTTAAGCAATTTTTTTCCATTAACTTTATGACCACTCTTTTCCATTTACAATCTTACTCATTTGTTGTACATACTCTAAATGATGTACCTTATAATATCTCTAGTTTTAGTTGTAATTTTGTTTAAAAATATACTAGTTTATATTCCTGAGTTCATAGTACTTTTCTGAATTAATTTGTAATATTTGTTGTCGGATCCAGCACAGGAAATCGGAAAAAAAGAACGTTAATTGTACTGTGACAGTAACATACAGTGAGAAGAAAAGCATGGCTTTAATTCAGTGATCAAAAGAATTGGAGTGGGAAGTGAATTATCTTTCAGTTTTAGTATTCTAAAGATCGCACTAATAAGATAGCCATTTAATTCGTTGTATATTAATAATGAGTTAAGACTTAAATCCCTTTCTGAATTCTTCTGTAAACCTAAACAAAAATGTTTCATGGAATGATTAAACATTCATTGATGTCTGAGAGAGGAATATACTTTTTGCTTACGAAATAAAAGATGTGTGTTACAGGTCATAACACTAGGCATCCTATCAACAGACTTTTATGAATCTTTAAATAATATCTTTCAAGATGGAGAAAAACCAAACATTTTTATTTCTATATACAATATTTTTTTCGTCAAGAGCGATTTTTATGTACTCTTATCTTGCAGTTATTTGAAAATTCGTAAACCCACTATATTTTGATTTTTTACAGTAACTTATATGAATTACATTTGTTGTTTTCTGTTTATTCCATAAAAGTTCAATATCAAAAGAAAATTTTGTATTTCTTTCTTTGCTGTCTCTCATTCCACAGGAAAATTCTTCACTTCTTAGAGAACTGATTGATTTTTGGCTTGAAGTTATTGAAATATCAACCCCATATTTCTCTTCTATAATTTCTAATGGTAGATATACAAAAGATTTGTCTTCTATCCTTCTTCATCAACGGCATCCTATATTTCCATAACTTTTACTTGTAAAATTTCACCATTCATTGTTTATTGTTCTCATTTTCACGACTACATAACAACATTACAGTATCAGTACATAATGATAAATGATTATTGTCCCACATAAAATGGACGTTTCGCAGTTGTAAAGTTTGACGACTACTTTCTCTCCCCCAACAGAATGAAAATGCCGAACTCGTAATACATCAGAAGAAAGCTGTCTTCTAACTTCGGCTTTTCTGCAGCCTAACTTCTTCCGTAAGAAATTGGTAGAATCGACACACAACAATAACCAACGAAAACCAACTTAACAGTGACAATCCAGGTAACAGTTGTCAGGACATTAGATTTATTTATCTACATTACAAATGCCACCACATTTTAGAAGCCAGTGATAGTAGGAGTAATAGCGATATATTTAACTTATTTTAAATGATTTTAACTGAAAGGGTCACTTACTGGTGCCTTTACTTTAAGCATAACTAAATTCTCTGATTATTATAGAATAAAATTAAGATCGCTGATTAAAGATAAGGTTCTGTTAACAGATCTAATCTTGAACAAAGATGAGGATGAGGAAGAAATTTTAAATAGTTTGAGTGTAAATGTTATGGTTATGTCTAATATGAGAGTAGGTTTCCTCTTCTTCAATCCTTTTGCTCCTTAATGCAGCATAGGGATTCTGTGAACTTCCTCCATCTCACACGGTTGGCAGCCATAGGTTTAACTTCATTCCAGGATTTTCCGTTGCCTTTGACCTCCTGAAGTATGATTCTTCGCCTTGAACCCCTCGGGCGTCCCACCTTCCGATGGCCTTGTGGATTCCATTCGTAACCCTGCCGTTCGATACTCTCCACTGATTTCCTGAGGGTATGTCCAATCCATCTCCATTTGCGCCTTTCGACTTGCGTCTCTATTGGTTCTTCATCCGCGAGATCTAACAGAGCATTATTGAAGATTTTAGATGGCCAAAAAATCTTCAAAATTTTCCGAAGACACCTCACGATAAATAAGTTGCTATATTTATCAGTTTCGGCTGTGCGTTGATGACTCCTTGAGGATACTTATTTCATTCTAGGAACCCATTCCCTCTGAGTTCACCCTTCAGGTTTGTTTTTTTTTCGAAAATCATTTGAAGAGGTATTTCTTTATTCTGTAACAACAATATATTTTCCTAGTTCCATATTACTAACTTAATCAGTTTCCAATATACCGGTACACTTCAAGTAAGTTTATCCCCACCCCCACCGGTTCCTCCTCTCTGTTCACCCATTGGGCATTTTTGATTTTCGAAAAACCGTTGAACATACGTATATTTCATTATTTTTTTCAAACAGAATTTTTCCCGAGCTTAACGTTTTCTTGGTTAGATCTCGATTTCCGAGATATTAGTTTTCCATCACCCGTTTCCTCTTTACATTCACCCTTCAATTATTTATATTTTTTGAAAAACCATTCATTTTTCTTCATTTCTTTTTTTTTTCATTTAGAATAATTCATTTAGGTATAAATCCTAAAAAAGGAGGTAAACCCCTAAAGATATAAGATTAAGTATGATTAAGAAATTTATGAAAATGTTATTTATATTTTAGATTTGATTGATGTATATAGATTTTGATAAATTAAATATTAGCATAAGGATAATTATTAAAAAGCAATAAATAAAAAAAGTATTTCTTTTATTCTCCTGTTTCTACTTGAGCAGTTTCCGAGATAGCCGGACCCCTTCAAGAAAGGTTGTCTCTTCCTTTACATCCCTTAGGATGCTAATTCCGAAAAGTTGTCAGGTGCGTATCTTTTCGATTTCCTTAAAGAACAGTCATTTCAAATTTCGTATTTCCAACTCAAACGGTTTCTGAAATCAATAAAGCATTCCAAAAAGTTGACTCCTCTCCGTTTCGAGCCCTTAGGATGCCAATATCAAAAATTCATCGAATGCTTGTCTTTTCAATTAAGAATATTAATGTCAAATTCGTGTTTCCGAGATATACAAATCGTTGGTCATATCCCGTTGAAACCCTTTAGGGATAATATTTCCAAAAACTATTTCTTAGTTAGCGTCTATGTCATAACAGGAAGTCATCCCTAAAATTTCAAGTTTCTAGGTTGAGCAGTTTTGGCTGATGTAGGAGCCACTCAGTCAGTGAGGTTTGCCTTTTAAATACTACGATAATGATTGTACCAGTATTTGTTTAAATAAAACAATTTTTTCTAATATTTTCAAGCTAAGAGTTAAATTCTATTGATCTACAAAGACGATCACTTTCTGAAAAAGAGTTTGTTTAATAATTGAATTCTCATACTGTAAGATTTCTTATCAAAATAGCGTTAGTTAACAATTAAATCGTTTCCGAATAGCAAAACGTCTAATTTTACTTAAGTTAAAAGTGTTCAAAATTTCTAAGCAATTTCTACAAAATGGAAAAAAAATCAATTTCTTTTTCTGCTGACTGTTCAGGATATGATATACTGACTGATGAAACTGAATTCTTGTAATATTCCGTAATTCTTGCTCTTCTAATGAAAAGCTTCCATCTGGGACGAAAGTATGTTTAGCATTGAATAACATGTCAACAACATTCAGCTAATTAAAAGAAATACAATTTCACGTGCACTGATCATAGCTGTAATCTAAAAACTAAGCCCGCACACCTGCTTTTTAAAATAATTTAAATCTAATCAACACTAAAGTTAAAGTATAACATGACCTAGGTTTTCGCTTGAAAAGATAAGCCACAAGTGATTCGTTTACACAAATTGATGGTATATAAAACAAAGAATAACCAGAGAAATAGTAGAAAATGAGTCCATGAACGATTCTCAAAGAGTCAATTAACATACAGGTCTTCTGCGTCCTTGTCCCTGGTGATAGTCGACTGGAAGATCCGCATACAGATCGAACCACCAAAATAAAAGCATATGGCCAGAAGTAAACATAAATATTGGAATGGCTTAAAAGAGTTCTTTTGCGGCGAAATCTCTTAATTAACATCGGAGAAGGTGGTAATATGGAACAGGGTTGTAATATGAAACAGCAATTTTTGTGCAAGTAGCTGCTGCTATCATCCGGAAACCGCTCTAATTTCTATCGCTGGTGTTCCTTGTAGCCACCTAGAGGTAGGTAACTTCAGTATTTCGTTGTGTATGGATATGAGAAGAAGTAGTGTGTTTTCGTAAGCCTGAAAGTGTTTACAGGGTAAGATTCAACACAATTTCTGGTACTGTTATTATTACGAATGAGGTTTTGCTTACAATGTAAATCATTATTAATTAACTGAACTACAAAATGATATATTCAGTAATTAAGAATTAATATTTTATTACTGAGAATGGATCAGTCAATTTCCATATGGCGACTGGTGGTAATATGAAACAGGTGTTCCATAATACAACCTCACGATGCCAAGAAGCAAATTAGGATCTGAAAAGAAGGGATTAAGGCAGAAATGGCATCAAGAAGATATGTTAAATGCAAGAAAACACCAAATCAGCAGATTTTTGCTCATGAAAGACTTGCAATTTTTAATTGAGCGTTTTCTTTCAATTATAAAGTGTTCAGCACTAATTTTTATTTTTTCTCTGTAGTTTCTTTATTTTCTATTGATGTGAAGCAAAGCAATGCATTAAAGTATCAACAATAAATGATTTTTTACTATAATAGCAATAATAAAGAAGTATTGTTGCATTTTAACATCTGTTTCATATTACAACCCCAGTTCAACAATTCATTTTTTTGTAGAATGTTCTAAATAATTGTACCTATTCAAGAGTTTTAAATATTTATTTAAAAATGTGTGATATTTATCTCACATGATATTTATACTAATGCTACTGACGATTTTCATACATTAGAGCCACTTGAAATTCAAGATTTTGTCAAAAATAAAAAAGTGATCCATATTACCATCACCATCCCTAATAAATGTGTCTTACATAATTTCACTCGCACTCTAGGGAATTATTTTTAAGTAGTTTTCTCATCCGTAGCGGTGCAATCGCATTCACTATCGGTTCTGGAATCTGAATATTCTGCCTCATCAGTCACCAGTATTCCCTTGTAGAATTCCAGATCTGGGTTTTCTTCTCATTCGTACCTTGTAACGAGGAGTTTGCGAACATCCTGGATTTTTTTCTGATTAATTTGAACTCCAAGGGATACACGATTCGGTGTTATCGACTGTAGCTTCTTTTCCCTCTTCGTAATCGAGCTGAACTGTGTGCAATCGGTATTGTAAATAACTTCACCTTCAGTAGATAAACGTCCCATTGCCACTTTCACCGGTAGCAATATTCATAAAAACAGCAAGACTTTTGTTTCTATCGACATCACATGGACGCTGATACATTGAAACTACTGCAGCACCACCACGCGTGGAAAATAGTTTTGGATATGGCGGGGTTTGATAATGCATTCGCATTGGACATAGCGGGCTTTGAAACAAAATTCGTATCGAAATCGTATCAAAATACATTGTTATGGCTATTTTTGAAGTTAAACTGAATGCAAACGACGGGTTTTGATTTGAACTTAGTAAAAACTCCATTGGCTTGGAATTTGCAATTTTTCGAGATGGCGGGTTTTGATACTAAGCTCCTCATATAATGTAACCAAAGTCAGTTCGTATAAATTTTTATTTGAATTTTTAGATATTTTTAATTTTTATTTTACCTACTTAAGTAACTTTGAACATTAGCATAAGATGAGTTTGGTTAACTTCTTCAATCTAAAACAACTTAAAGTAATGATGAGCGACGAAAAAGTTATTTTCTAAATTGAACTTCTGAGATCCCTATTTCAAAATAGCTTAACTTATCAAATATTTCATTTCCATGTAATAAAACATACAATTTTATTAAGTGCTCTAAATTTCTAAGCAACTTTTATAAAATACAAAAATACAAAGAAAATTCCATTTCTGTTTCTACTCACCTCTTAGGATGTAAGATTCTCACGGAATTAAACTGAATTCTATGTAATATTTTGTAATTCTTGTCCTTCGAATGAAAAGCCTGCATCTGGATGGAAAGTGCCTTAAAGCATTGGATACCATGTAAACAACATTTAGTCAATGCATGTGTTAAACGCAAAGACCGAAAATGCTCAATTGAATAAAATAAAACGATCAGAATTCGTTGTGGTTTTACAGAACCGCTACAAATAGAATCATTGTATCCTGGTTGGTTTTAAAAAGTAACAACGCCTTCTGTTATATTGAAAACTGCCAAAATGCGAAATTCGTGTCGTGTCTGTTTAAAAAAATGACCACAAGAATTTCTGCCAATGTTTGCGTGATCAACATCTATGCTAGATCCAAGTCTGGTAAAATATCATAAAGATTACTTTGTGTATATTGGGCCAATGATATCAACATTTATCTGAATCTTCAATTTGTGATAAACCTTAGTTATTCGGAATCTACAGCCACTAATAAAAAACTAAATTAAGATATTCTTAGCCTATTAGTTTTCACTCTATATATTTTCTTTCTAAAATAAGTTTCAAAGCGTGCCTAAAATAACACACTTAGGTTAAATGAACATCACCAACAGAAATACATTTAAAAATACAGTCCCTAATAAAATCGAAAATATATTTCAAGAGCTTTACATTTATATTACATTGACATTACATTTCTAAAGAATTCCACAAGTTTTATCTTTCTTTAAATTTCACTAGTAAAGATCAGATTAAAAAATAATAGCGTATAAAATGGAATGAAGTTAATTTGTCCACGTTGGTTTTTTTATTATTATTATTATTTTCGTTTATTTGTTCATTTATTGATCGGGAACTACTGTAGTAGTAGAAAAATTATTTCGAGTTATTAAGGTTTTCATGTCCTCGAATTATTTTCGTGATGGTGATTCCTTGTCTGTTTATGACCACGTGTATTACGAAAATTTTATGACTATTGTAAAACTCTTTGATAATTATAGAAACCAAAAAAAACCAAGTCGATTATCAAAAAAAGTTACCAGATAAATATTAACTATCATATTTCACAGAAATGTTATTACTCATTTTATAGAAGAATCTAATATTGTATGTAATTGGACTGTATGTACTTAGTAAAAATAGTAAATTTATTACTTTTCCTATTGATTTCTTCTGTTCGGTGCAGAAGCAAGCAGCTATAATTTATCATTTTTATATGAAAAAACAACTGATTTGGAAAAATTGATAAGAAAACATAATGTAACGGTAGGCAATGAAAAAGAGTTATTCTTAAAATTGAATTACTGTTATTATGAGATACCTATTTCAAAATAGCTTCAGTTACCAATTCATTCTTTAATTTGTAATAAAACATACTATTTAAGTGTTGATTTTCATAAGTGCTCTAAATTTCTAAACAACATCTACATAATCCCGAAAGCCAAAAAATTCAATTTCTCTTTCTACTGACCTCTTACGATGTGAGATATTCACTGATGAACATTGCATTCTATGTAAGATTCCGTAATTCTTGCCCTTAGAATGAAAAGCCTGCATCTGAACGGATTGTGCGTACACCATTGGTTACCATGTAAACAACATTCAGTCGATACATGTGTTAAGGCAAAGGCCGAAAGCGCTTAATGAAAAAAAGAACTAAAAAAAAGACCAGAATGCGTTGTGGCTTTACAGAACATCTACAAAAAGAAACATTGCATGTTTGTTGAACTCTGCAATGACATACGTTATAGTAGGGTAGCTACACAGTCACACAGTGCGCCGATCTCCTCACCTCGCCCTCCTTCGGTTTATCTGATCATTTAGCAGCGCGATCGGAGGTTGAAAAAAAATAGCCCTAGTAAGTTTAGCATTGAATAACATTCAGCTAATTAAAAGTAATACAATTTCACGTGCGCTGATCATAGCTATAATCCATAAACCAAGCCCGCACACCTGCTTATTCAAATAATTTAAGTTCAATCAACACTAAAATTAAAACATAGCACGATCTAGGCTTGAAAACACAAGCCACCAGTGATTCGTTTACACAAATTGATAGTGTTTAAAACAATGAAAACCAGTGAAATAGTAGAAAGTGAGTCCGTGAACGATGCTCATAGAATGAATTAACATATAGGTCTTCTGCGTCCTTATGTTCGCCAGTGTTCACAACCCTGGTGATGGTCGACTGGAAGATCCGCACACAGATTGAACACCAAAACAAACGCATTCTGGCCAGAAGTAAACAGAAACATCGGAATGGCTTTGAAGAGCTCTCTTACGGCGAAATCTCTTAATTAATGCGAATTTTAACGTGTGTACGAAGTCATTAAAAATGTCTTAAAAAACACACAAATTGACTAAAATAAAATTAAAAGAAAGTAAAGTTAAAAACGAGACAGGACAAGTTTCGGGCGCGTCACGGGTCCATCATCAACTGGGTAAAAAATGCAGGTAACTCCTAAATATAAAGACGTAACATAAGGGACGGAGGGAGACTATTGCGCATGCGGCTTCTTCAGTGGGAAAATCGATGTTGGTAAAGTGTGGGGAAGTAGGTTAAAATAAGGAAAAAAAAAAGGGCGGTGAAAGGGTAATAAAAAATAAAATTTACAGATTGGTTACATTAACTTAATTTTTTTTTATATTATAATATGGATTGGCTGCATTGTATGAACATGGATTGGATGAAATGAAATATGATTCAGCAATAAGGCGTTTAGAGAGGTTGTGTTCCCTATGTAGGATTGTAACGGAGGTAGTGTCAATTTGGTGGTTAGTACTTTGGCAATGGGCGAACGTTTAATATTGACTATTATTACTTTCAATGGCTCTGAGGTGGTCTCCGAATCGTATAAATAAAAAGCGGGATGTTTGACCAATATATAGGCGTGGTTCGTTCAGGCATTGGATTTTATACACAACATTGTTAGTGAATTGATTGAGTGTATTGAGATGAAAAAATTTGATGATTTTATTGGATAATGTGAAGGTGAGAATTACGTTAGAGCCTTGGAAAATACGACGCAACGGTTTTTCCAGAGTTGGATGGTAAGGAAAAGAAATATATTTCTGTTGTAGAGGTTTGGGGGGAATTGAATTGTTTTATATTTTATTTAGGGATCGTCGGAATATTTTATCGATAAGATGTGCTGGATATTTCTTATAAATCAAAAGGTTTAGACAAAATTTTAATTCGGAATTAAATAAGGATGGATTGGAACAGTATTTAAATGCTCGTAGAATAAGCATATGAATTCTGTTTATTTTGTGACTGAGTGGACATGAAGAGTGATAATTTGTAATGTTATTGGCGAAACAGGGTTTGCGATGAACGGAAAATATAAGGGAACTATTATCGTTAGTAATCAGAACATCGAGAAAAGAGATGGATGATTTGGATTGTTCTTCTACATTGAACTGAATATCATGGTGTATATTATTGAAGAAATTGAAAATATTATGTTTAAAACAGGGGAGAGTACAGAAAAATAAATCGTCAACATAACATAAAAAAAATTAATGGTGAAAGCATTGGAAAGAGCCGATTCCTCTATATACAACATAACAAAATCAGCAATGATAGCCGAGGATGCCAGCTCCAAATACAAGCCTTTGTGTTGTTTATAAATAACATTATTAAAAACAAAAAAGTGTATATTTAAAAGAGCTTGAATAATTCTGGTAATAGCAAGGAATTCCTCATTATTGAAATTGAGTTTGGAATAAAAATACTTAAAACTGTCTGCAAAGAGGGTCTTGGATATAGATGAAAACAAATTGGTCACGTCCAGTGAGAACATTCTATAACTGAGAGGGGGGTGGAAAGTGTTAAGGCGTTGAATGAAATGCTCGCCGTTCTTAACAAAACCTAATCCGGGATATTGGTATTTAGAAAGTAAGTTACTAAGGTGAACGGAGTAGACTTCAATAGCTGTGTGTGAGGAATTTATGATGGGACGGCAATTATAGGTGCCATTAGCTTTTGGTTTATGAGTTTTCGAAATCAAACGTAGTTGAGGGATATTGAATCTATTGCGATTAGCACTAAGTTTAACTGAACGGGGAATATTATTGTTGGAATACAATTGGTTGTTTTTAAGTTCAATTTAAGATGCTATTTCTTCAATGTTGTACTAGGTGCGGGTATGTGAAGAATCATTTTGAAGGTAGGTATGGCCCATGGTGTGGTAATGAGGTCGATCCATAATTATGGTGGCACCCCCTTTGTCAGCTGATGTAATGAAGAGGTCGGCGTTACGTAATTCCCCCAAAGCATGTTTCTCCAAGGGATTTAGATTCGAAATAGGGTTATGTTTCCGGTTGATAAGGTTCCGAACTGCTGAACGAATTTTGATAGGGTCTTGAGGTTTAATGTAGGACTAGTTGACCCGTGCGAATAATTCGCACCAAAAAACCACTTTTGAGAA
>JAFIDM010000006.1:37252585-37269163 GCA_023159025.1 Thereuonema tuberculata
TCATTGTATTTTACTAAATCTTGTCAATTTAATGTAATTATTTTCGACTACTTTTAAAAATTAAAATTATCATTGCTGTGTTTAGACTTATTGCCAACTATCGTTACATATTTAGAGTTATTATCAAGTAACATTCCCTATTTATACTTATTCTCATGTATCAAGACTCTAATTTTTAGAATATTATTCCGTATCTCGTGTTTTTACGTGAAATTTTATGCCTTGGTTATGTCCATGTTAGCTCGAAAACTCGCTGAATTTTTTAGCGTCCCTTCAACTTCGACATATCAAAAGTTTACTGTAATATAAATGTATTTCTTACAAAAGTTCATCAGGGCGAAGGAAGGATATTATTTGATACGATTTTTATGAAAAAAAAGGTGTGATTATTCTTTCGAGAACACAGAATATATTTCTGTAGTCTCCAACAAATGGTATCATACACTAAAAAATGTAATCACTTATTCAAAAAACTTTAATTGAGGCTGGTTTGAAAAATAAATGCTTATCATGTTTGCACAATATCCCCACTGTTCAAGGACTTCTTAAAATTCATAGATTGAAAGTTGAAAGAGGTTTTTTTCCTATTATACCCATTGTTGATTGAAAGGAGAAGGAAATAATTACTTGATCTAATTTTGCTGTTAACATTTTTCAGCCAATTAATTTTAATTGATCTTGGGCGATCTTATAGACAGGGTCCTTTTTGATGGTCATTTTTAGACAAGTAAAGACAAAACAAAAACACAAGGTTTCTCTCCTTAGACATTATGGTCTTGTTTCTATATACAGTATATGTATATTTCTATTAGTGCCTTTGAAGAGGCTTTGGGTTACATAGTGGAACTATTGAAAGAAGAAAAAGTTATGAATTATTTTGATAGTGAAAGCTTTTTATCTTTATTTACGTGTATTATTTAGTTGCAATTTTTAAATTCAAGGAACATTATTTTAAACAATAACGGGATGTTTTTAAGGGTCTACCTACCTCGGCTATTATTCCGAAAATGGTGACAGCGTTCATTGATATGAAGTTCAAAGCCATACCAGAAATTAAAAGTAATAATTTTTTTTACATGAGGTACGTAGACGACTCATTTCTGATTATCAAGAAAAATAAGGTTAAATAGATTATTACAGGTTTGAATGGAATTTATCATGATATTGCTTTTAAATATGAAGAGGAAGTAAATTGTTATTCATCGTTTTTGGATTTAATGGTTGAAGATTAAACACAAATATTTTTCTAAAAACATCGAACGCTGGTTTAATGGTATATATCCATTCGCAAGTTCCTCTCGGATTTAAAAGGAATGCCTTAGCTATGACGATTAGTAGAACCTTTTTCACGACATCGAGTCATCAACTTTTCCTTAAGAAATTAATGCACTGTATTGCTCTTAATAACAGTTTGACCAAAAATTAAAAACAAATTAGTGATTGGGAATACTTTTAATATTTCCAACATCACAAATTTAAATGTAAAAAAACTACATTTAATACTAAAAAGCAAATTTTCAAAAAGATGACGTCTTTTCTTTTTCAAGATTGTTATTTTTAGGCTTGAAAAAGAAAAGACGTAATCTTTTTGAAAATTTGCTTTTTAGTATTAAATGTAGTTTTTTTACATTTAAATTTGTGATGTTGGAAATATTTAATGGTAGAGGCTGTAGAAGGAGGGATCTACAAAAGAAATACGGGAACTTTATATACTTTTAATATGTTATATAATCCGCATAAAGCTGTTGGCTAAGATAAGCCCGATTTCTATATTTATGTTGTGTATGTGCCGGGTTTTTATCAAAGACTTAGACAATTTTTGGCAAGGATTATTGTAGGAGTCACGGATAAATCGGCAAGCGCTATTGTAATACATTATTAGAGGTGCTGGAATTAGACATTACTCAAACAATACCAATAAATAATTGTATATATGAGATTTCTTATATATGGCATGACTGTCTATTGTCTATTGTCTATACTATACGAGGAGAGCCGTAGACCATAGTTTATTAGGGGCAGTGAGCACCGACGGCCTGTTGACATGATTATTCTTGAATACAATACTGCTTTGTATACGGGGCATAAACTTGATGACATAAGGGTTATAAGACTTCAAAAGGTTGAATATTTAAGAAAATTTGTGGAAATCTTTTGGATTCTTAAAAAAGGTTCTTACAAACACCACATTTCAACAGTAGATATTTACGCGTATGGTTTACAGTAAAAAAGTTATAGTAAAAAAAAAAGGGTTACACATTGTGTGGGTAATTTCATTGTATAAGTCTTTGATTTGTTTTATTTATCTCCCCAATGTCTTGTAAAATAATTTAAAAGATTTATTTTATTGTAGTTGAAATAGATACGGCGCTTTTAATAAAAGTGTTTCATACTAGGTGGTGCTCTAGCATTGTTAATCTCTCAGCGTTTAGTTTGAACGCATTTTCTTTCTGATGGCTGTTCTTTACAGTGGAAATGTCTCATTGTGATTATATGATAATCGTTGGAAAAAGATGGATTGCTGTTCCGTAAGACCATATGTCATGATTTATAGGTATTATTGCAATTATTCGAAATGTATTAGTTATTGAATTTTAATTGTAATATTCAATTTTTATACAGATTTTTTTCGTATACCCGAAGTTGAGGACGTTCGTTAGACGTTACACGAGTAAGGCTTAGATGTCCAAGGAAGGCTTAAGACATTATCGGGAGTTATACCAGTGATTGGTATTAGTAAGGCATTTCGGCACGACAATAATTTTCCTGTTTGGAAGATTACAGATCAAGCTCATGGATGTTTATGGAAGGATTCATTCGCTTAGTACGAGATACATTTGAGGTCTTATGTTCCGGTGCGGAAGCATCAGTAAGACAGGGCTAATGTACATTCCGGTTCCGTATAGTATTTCCATCTGCGTTAAAGATTGCAAGAAAGAATCTCAACAAGTTAAGATAGGACAGATTAATTTTACCATTAAGATTCTACATCGATATCAAGAAGAATAGAACGAGGGATAACCGTCGACAGATAATAGCAGATTCGAAGAACAGCGTTCTAATTTAGCAAAGCATAATAGAATGTTTTATGTTAACTTAGAGAATTCAATATCTACGTGATAGAATTTTAATCTTGTTACTTTGATTAGTGGACTATAAAATATCATAGTGGGGATTTCAATTATGCGAAGTATCATCTGGTTATCGATAACCGTGTTTAATGTTAATCTTGATCAAGTATTATCGATATATGCTTGGAGAGTTAATTCTAAGAGATTTAAGTTATAAGAAGATATTTAATTTGTATAGTCAAGAACGTTATTAAGTTAATGTTATAACGAGTTAGTTATATCCATTCGAACTTTCGATAGGTATTCTATTTTTATTGAGTGTTTTTTCATTATTAAATGTTTTTGTTATTGATCTTTGAATGGGTTAGCAATGTTTTAACTGATCTAGAGATTATTTAATAAATTGTGTTTCAATTTTATTATATTTGATGCCTGACTATTTTTTGAATATTATTAAAGTCTAATGCTCAGCTATTACTTTAATTAAGAGTGTGTTGGATCATTTAATTTTTAAAGACCAGCGAACACATTGTGTGACACATTAACATAAACTTAAAAAGTCTAAAATTACAACATTTTTCATTGTGGTATATAGATGTCTTCGGGCAATGCTATTAAAATTGAAATACATTGGCTTTTGTATATACAAAGCAGAAGAAACCACATATTCAAATTATAGTCGAGAATGTGGATTGGCGGTAAAATCCATTTGATAAACCATTTGATAAGGGTTAAATCCATTTGATAAGGTGGATGACAGCATGTAGTAGTAGTAGGCTCACAGCTTGATCTTTCTTTTCATCCTGAGGATGGATCTTTAGGAATTGAGGATCTCGTTTCTGGATTCGACCAACTTGTAATGATAAGATGAACTTCAAAATCCCAACAGAAACTTGGCATTAATAAATGTGGAACTGAGTAACTTCAAGACAAGATCTAAAAAGAAAGAAAACACAAAACTAAATATACAAACATTATAGAAAGATCACACTGACACACAAATTGACAAGTGAAAAGATTTCCACCCATTCCCAGGGCATTTTTTTTTATTATATACATATTTATTTCTTCATTGGTCCATCTGTTTATGCTTAATTCAAAAACACTCCAAGCCGACAACTTTGTCCCGTTAAGAATCTCATCCAGTCACTCCTATAAACTGAAGATATCCTTACGTCAACGGAGCATCCGATGTACACGTTTTACCATTGGTTAGCCCTATCCAGCACTTCATTGGTCCAAACAATTCAAAATTTTAAATTAATTTCATTGATTTATATTTTTTTTATATATAAGCAAATGTATCGTTCGTAATTGTCAGTCGATAAAGTCTGGTTGCAAAGGCCAGTATCTATTTTTTTATGTGTTAAAAACTTTTTAATTTTTTAATTTGTGTGTCGGTGTCAACTTTGTATGTTTAAATTTCAAAAGAATAAAACAATAAAAATAAGAATAAAAAATGAAATGAAAATCACAGAAAAGAAAAAAAAAAATAAATAAAGTAAAATTTGAGAAGGAAAAACAACAACTTCCAACAAACCATAGGTCTATACCGTATTTCTTCTTTATCTCACTCCTTCTAGATATATTATTAATCATCATTACCTTCACATATCACAAAATAAATGTAAAATTAAAAATAAATTTAAAATACATTTATTGCAAAGGAATTTTCGAAGAGACTATTTCCTTCTCTTCTTCTTCAGCTACAATAATTTATAACAAATATGGGAAGTGAAATCATGATAGTTATAAAATTTAATTGTAGTAACTATCATTTTAACAATTCATCTCATCTATCCTTACCTTATTATTACATCGAGATTATCAAATTAAATCTCTAGCTAAGTTTTAAATAACATTATTAACTTCAACACCATTGTTTCTATTTATATTTCTATGTTTAGAATTTCGTACCTATAAACTTTTAATTGATTTTCTCATTTTACAATCTTTCTCAATACATAAAATTTTAATTTCTTTATTAATGCAATGGGCTTTCCTGGAACAATGTTCTGCCATTTCTGATTTATCAAATAATTTGCTTCTAATTTAATATCCATGTTCCAGGGCGCTTTCATTAATAGTTCTTTTGCTCTTCCCTAGATAAAACTTGTCACAATACAAACATTCTATTTTGTATACTGTCCCCATTTCTCCTTTTTTGTCACTTTCATTAAGTTTTTTACAAAAAAAATTCTTTAATTTATTATTATAATTAAATCCAATATTAATGTTAAAATCTCTGCAAATTTTTTTCAGTATGAAACTATTTTGATTAAGGTAAGGAGTGAAAAACCTTTTGTTTTCTTTATCTTCATTTAATTCTTTAATTTTGAAAATATTATATTTTTGGATATTGGAATTAATGAATTTTTCATTGTATCCATTTTTCTTTAGAATTATTTTCGTGTTCTTGGTTTAATTCTTATAATCTTCTTCTGTGCTAGATGATCTGTCAATTCTTCTTATATAATTATCAATTATGTTTCTTTTGATATTTATACCGTGACCTGATTCAAAGTTTATATGCTCACTTTTAAATTTTTTTCTATAATGTTTGAAAGTTATTTTATTCTCCTTATTGATTAAACATAAATCTAGAAAATTTAATTCATTATCTATCTCTCTTTCCATGTCAATTTTGATTTCTTTGTTTCTTTTGTTTAAGTTATTAAAGAATATATCAAATTGCTTTTCTGATCCAAACCACATAATAAGTATGTCATCAGCATAACGAAAATATTGCATATTATATTTACTTTTATTTAAAACTTTTCACTCAAAATAATGCATATATAAATTACAGAATGTTCCTGATAAGGGAGAACCCATAGGAAATCCCTTAATTTGTTTGAACATTTTATTATTGTGTTTAAAGTATGAATTTTGTGTTATTAGTTCTATTAGTTCCATTAGTTCTTTATTCCATATTATATTTTAATAATGTATCTTTGTTTTTAAAAGCTAAATCTTCTATGATGACTAAAGTATCTTCCACAGGAATGTTTGTATACATGTTTTCTATATCAAGGGAGAACAAATGGAATTTCCTTTTGTTAACAAACATATGTTCAATTTTATTAATTAAGTCTGAAGAGTTTTTAATGATGACCTCTTCTTTTGGTGGTTTGAAGTTTTTTATTATGTTATTAACAAATCTACCCAGGTTATGTATTGGGGATCCATAAGCATTTATAATTGGTCTTATGGGGTTTCTATCCTTGTGAGTCTTTATTCTTCCTTCTAATACTGGTGTCTTACATGCTTCTTTTAGAATTTCTTCTTTTTTTATTTAATTTATTGATTTTTTATCATTTAAATTTTTTACAACTTCTTTAACTTTATCATATAGTTTAAATGCAGGATCATCCTTCATTTCTTCATAATGTTCTTCGTCTTGTACTATCATATCCAATTTATCAATGTATTCTTTCCTGTCCATAATAACCAAATGGTTGCTTTTGTCCGATTTGGAAATATCAATTTCTTTATCATTTCCAATGTTTCTTAAAATTTCAATTTCGTCTTTTTTTATATTTGTGGTAGGGTTCTTATATTCATTCTTAAATTTGTTTATTTCATCCAAGAATTTTTCTTTTTTAATATCTTCTAAATTCTCTGCTGATTCATTTAATTTGGCTAAGGTTTTTAGGTCCAAATTTTCATTTTTCTGTACTACAAAATCAAGGCCTTTGTTCAAAAGTTTTTTTTCCTTTTTACTTGATTTCCTTTTGCTAAGGTTTATTATATAGTTTGATTCTTCTTTGTTATTTTCTTTTTTGCTCATTTTTTTTATTTTTCTATCCTTGGCTTTACGTTTGTTTCCAATGTATTTCATGTGGTTCTATTTCATAATAATCTCGTAGTCTTCTTTATTCATTCTTCTTATTAATAACTTGTTTACTCTTTCTTCTTCTATTAGTAATTTAATTATAATATTCTTAGTTCCTTCTAATTGATCTTCCACTAATTTCATTTCCTATTCTTTTTTTATACGTTCAGTGTTAATTGTTGTTACCAATACTGGATTAAGAATTCGAAGAGGTTTAGGTGTTATTTCTTCTAGAACACATTTTTGAAGAAAGTTCTCGTGTTCCTCCAATTTTGCTAACTTCGTAGTATATCTTTGGTATTTTAAAATCATATTATAAATGTACATACCGTATTTCTTCTTTATCTCACTCCTTCTAAATATATTATTAATCATTATTATCTTCACATATCACAAAATAAATGTAAAATTATTTACATAATTAAATAAAATAACTCTAAAACCTTGCAGAAAAAAAATTAAAAGTGATCATATGTTAAACTTTGAATCAGGTCACGATATAAATATCAAAAGAAACATAATTGATAATTATATAAGAAGAATTGACAGATCATCTAGCACAGAAGAAGATTATAAGAATGAAATCAAGAACATGAAAATAATTCTAAAGAAAAATGAATACAATGATAAATTAATTAATTCCAATATCCAAAAATATAATACTTTCAAAATTAAGGAATTAAATGAAGATAAAGAAAAGAAAAGGTTTTCATTCCTTGCCTTAATCAAAATATTTTAATATCGAAAAAAATTTGTAGAGATTTTAACATTAATATTGGATTTAATGATAATAATAAATTAAAGAATTTTTTATTTAAAAAACTTAATGAAAGTGACAAAAAAGGAGAAATGGGAACAGTATACAAAATAGAATGTTTGTATTGTGACAAGTTTTATCTAGGGGAGAGAAAGAACTATTAAAGAAAGGGCCCTGGAACATGGATACTACATTAGAAACAAATTGTTTGATATATCAGAAATGGCAGAACATTGTTCCTGGAAGGCCCATTCCATAAATAAAGAAATTAAGATTTTATGTATTGAGAAAGACTGTAAAATGAGAAAAACAATTGAAAGTTTATACATACGAAATTCTAAAGATAGAAATATAAATAGAAACATTGGTGTTGAAGTTAATAATGTTATTGAAAACTCAGCTAGAGACTTAATTAGACAATCTAGATATAATAATAAGGTAAGAATAGATGAGATGAATTGTTAAAATGATAGTTATTACAATGAAATGTTATAACTATCATGATTTCACTTCCCATATTTGTTATAAATTATTATAGCTGAAGAAGAAGAGAAGGAAATAGTCTCTTTGAAAATTCCTTTGTAATAAATGTATTTTAAATTTATTTTTAATTTTACATTTATTTTGTGATATGTGAAGATGATGATGATTAATAATATATCTAGAAGGAGTGAGATAAAGAAGAAGTACGGTATGTACAAAAAATATAATATCAATTAATAAATAACAAAATAAAAACTTGCAAATAAAAATGAAAATAGGGAAAAAACGGACCAAATTCGACAAAAACGAACTTTTAGAGACTTTAGATTAAAAAAGGGACTTTTTGGGAAAAAAGGGACCTGTTGCGAGGTCTATACCGATATGTACATACCGATTTTCCTTAACAATAACTTAAATTACCACTGAACTTTGCCTTTTTAATTGATTATGATTCTAATATCAGTCTAACAATTATGTATCCGAGCATTTTTTAAATAAGTGGGAATATGGTTTATTTTTCAAAATGAAAAACAAGACTGCACATGAATAAATAAAAACGCCTTTCGAGTTTATCATCAGAGGGAATCGGGAACGGTTGTTTCGTCCTTATAGGGACTCTTCAGTCCAATCAGGATAAACCCACTAACCCAGAAAGGCGTGAACATAAGTGGAAGTCATCCTCGCATCCGAGAGTGACCCCCCAAACAAACGACAATAAAAAATAGGTGATCTAGAGAACACAAAACCTTTGTTCCTGATAATTGACAGGTAAATGTATTAAAAATCAGTAGGAAATTTTTACGTCTACTGAAATTGCTTAGTGACATATGTGGAGCCGTACATCTGTATAAAATAAACAAGATTTAATTACAAAAATTAGATATGACTAGTTTCGCCAAACGACAGCTGGCTTTCTCAAGTAACATTTACAGCATGAAACAGTCAATTTAAAGATACTGAGTTGGAAGTTGTCCCTTCTGGGAGATTTAATGAGATGCATGTTGGATAGGCTGTAGACGACCTCGCTGCTCCTGGTGTGGAAAACAAGAACCTTCATGGAAGCCCCGTAGAAGTGTGACATCAGTTTGCAACTATCATGAGCGTCAGTTCGAGTTGTTGCCACGGTAACCAGAAAACTTTTAAACGTCGTGGACCTGTTAACATGAAACTATAGTTTTTTGGATTAATAGAGATTCGTTAACAATAAAAATAAAAATATAAAAAAAAATATTTAAATTAAGATGATCTGAAGTAAGCAGAGGGGCAAAATAATTTATACATTACTGAGGTTGATTATAATTAATCAAACATATTTTAAAAAATTAAAACGAGAATGAAAAATTGAAAAAAAATATAATTTTTTTTCTTTTTTCCAAAATTTAAGAAGCTAAATTAATAAGTTTTAAAATTTTTTAGAAAGTCTTTAAAAGGTTTTAAAAACTTAAAAATCTTTAAAAAACTTTAAAAAAAAATCTTTAAGAAACAACGAATTTTAAGAGGGCAGTAAGCTACATAGTTAAGTGTTCTTTTTGTTTACTTTTTTATGTTTCTTTTTGGAAAGCCCAGAATTCTGGAGCAGCGAGGTCGTCTATAGCCTACCCAACATGCATCTCATTAAATCTCCCAGAAGGCACAACTTCCTTTTCAGTATCTTTAAATTGACTGTTTCATGCTGTAAATGTTACTTGAGAAATCCAGCTCTCGTTTGGCGAAACTAGTCATATCTAATTTTTGTAACTAAATCTTGTTTATTTTATACAGGTGTACGGCTCCACATATGTCACTAAATGTATTAAATTTTAAAGAAACCAGCAACTGAAAAGGTATAATAACCTAAATAAATGAATTTAACGTGCAGAAGATGTTTGTTAAAATGAAGTGATATGGAGCGGACTGATGAGTCCCAATAAGAAAGAAAACGGAGTTCTCGATTCCCTCAGATGATAAACTCGAAAAGCGATTTTATTTATTCATGTGCAGTCTTGGTTTTCATTTTAAGAGACATTTTCTGCACGTTAAATTTATTTACTTATGTTTATTTTTGATATACAAAATGAAAGTAATTCCAATAAATGAGTGTGTTTATTTTATATATCTGTCGTCTTTTGAATAAAAATGTTGATATAATAATCAATTTATGAATGACTGATCACAAAATTTGAGGACTTTTTTTTTATTTACTCTTGAATGAATAGTCTGTTAATATCTTTTCGTGGGATGTCTTAGTCTACTTTTTTCTCATTTTTTTTTGTCTTTGAGAACTCATTTACTCTACATCTAGGAGCTGAACATCATTTTAAATAGTAAAAAGATAGTAAATTAAGGGAAATAAAAACTGTTCCCTAAAGTTGCCAAATACAAAAAACCTTCATTTTACGTCTAGTATGTTATTTTGAAAAAAAATTAATAGTACTAAAAAAAAAGTTCACTAATCAATGAAAAAAAAAATGCTAAACAATCAAAGGATTGTTTATATACTATGAACTCGAAAACCTGAAACCCCTCTGCTAGCCCTTAAACATCAGATTTGGAGGGAAACCTCTGATGGTTGGACACATGCAAGATTTATGCCCTCATTCTGATAACGTCGAAGGCTATGGTGGGCAGCAGTGAGCCTTAAATTATCATGAACCTGGGAATGACTTAGACGCCACACAAAAACACACATATAAACCACACACACATAAGACACATTACACATACAAAGCACACACAGAGACACATAGAAACCACACACATAGACACATACAAACCGCACATATAGACTCGAAAAATCAATAACTTCTCTCTATCGGGTCCCTAATAAAATGCCTTTCAAAAATGTATTTGGCCATCTGACCATACTAATTATTATGAATGTTTTGAAGTTGTTTGGTTTCAATTCGAATCAATAGGCTTAATTTTTTTCCTAGACCAGATAAACTGATTCCAGAAATAAGCCCTAAGGATCCTAAGAATTAATTTCTAAAGGCCGCTTTACATGTACCATTTCACAGGCCATATGCGCGCCATCATCGCGCCGTGGCGAGATGGAAAGCACATTGCCCCACTTAGGACGTGTTCTAAATTCAAAGAGATGTCTAAGGAGCTAAGGAGCCATTTGACACTAGCGCTCGTGGTGACGAATTGTAGAACTTGAATTCCAATCGATTTGTATCTATTTATTCGAAATTACCGAGTACAAAAATGATATGCACGAACGGAGATCATCTTTTCCCTATGTTCTCGTGGATGCATTCAGGAAACGCTACATTATTAATTAAAATCATTAAAGAATTTCGGCCTTAAATTTGAATCGATGAGCGATTAGAATCTCGAAAACATATCGTGGTTGGTCGAGATTTAACGAGAAATATCGAAACTGAAAACAAAGAAATAAAAAAAGATGAAAAAAAAATTAATACTTCCTATTTTAATTAATTAAAAGCATTCTTTCGCCTATTCGAAGCATTGAATAAATGATTTTCATATAAATGAATGCCATTTTTTTCGTAAATAAAACGTAGATATATCATAGAAATGTAAATTTTTCGTGTGATTTAAGGCGAAATGGAACATGTAACACAAGAGTTTTCAAGCTTTCTTTTCTCTGGCAAATCTACCCTGACATTGCCTGCGTACTGGCCTGTTGAAATGGTACATGTAAAGCGGCCTTAAGACATTGCGAGTAATCATTTGGAAAGATGGCTCATATGTTAATATCATCGAAAGACAACACAAATATGATATTTAATGGATAAAAACTGTGCTATCTGGAAGTTAAACCTACGTAGCGTACTCCAAAAAGAAGGATTATGGAAGATCGCTAATACAGATATCGTTGAGTTAGAAACCATCAAGGAATCATCTGAAAAGCGAAAACTGTTTGAGTAAGTAGATACTATTTTATTAATGCTCGATGATAGATATCGTCTATTAGTAAAGAAGGATTCGAATACTGAAAGGTTACTTCGTAGCTCTTCTAGAAGCCAGACACAATGCTAAAGATTATCTTAAGACTAGGAAGTTAATAAGGAAATTTTATTCCACAACAAATATCACAGAAAAGTAAAACCCGTGTAAAACCCGTCTAAAACAGCTGAGCAAAAGGATCAAAACAAAACTCTAAAAACGTGATACATAGATAGTGCTTCGTCACACAATATTATATGTATTAAAGAATATTTACATAAGAAGTTTGAAAATCCGATAAAGGTATACGGAGTTACATCAACGCCCACTGATCAGGGACAATGAAACTGAAAGCTTTTATTCTTTTTTTTTTATTTTAATAAGTTTATTGTTTCAGTCCTACGAGATCCAATATTAATCGGATCTGTCTGTAGGTTCTGTATAATATCTCTTTTTTAAGCTATTACAGATAATATACATATCAATATAATTTCTTACATAATTATACAAATATTGTTATTTAATAGATATAATAGTACCACTGTACATATAACAATATTTATATAAATAAAACAGTATAAATGTTATCATTAGATTAATAGCAATTCTAACTTCTTTTTTTTTTAATGTTAATACTTAAACCATTCTAATCCAAAAAAGAAAATATATTTTTTTCTTGAACATTACAATATTCAATATTAAATAATTAATTAAAATAGTTAAAGTTAAAGTTGCGATCAGGCCCAGAGGACCGCGCAATGCAGCTGGAGGGTAGGCTCCAGTGTTCAGAAACCTACGGGACAAAGTTGAGGACAGGGGGTCAGCCCGTCGCTCGCCCGCCTTTAACTCCCGGGAAAGAAACTCGGTACCCATTCTATAGAGGGCTGGGTAGACCCTAGGGCCCGTTTGGAGGAGAAAGAAGCGTGGAAAAATTCCCGTCCTCCGCCGAGGCCGGGAATCGAACCCGCCACCTCCAACCCGCAGCCAAGCGAAATAATTAATTAAATAATATTATTTTAATTCCGAAGAGTTTACCCCAAAGGTTGAAGTACTGTATATAATGTACAGTACTTCAGGAAATGAACGTAAATTTAGTATCAGCTCGCTGAATTGCAAAATCTGGTGATCAACAGTTTCTCAAGGGTGATAGTTACGAAATTAAAGACGAGAAAGAAAAAAACAGTAATTTACGGAAGACTTCCCAATGGATTATATGAAATGAATTGTGAAACAACACAGATAAAATGTTAGTAGTCGTATTGTCAGTGGAATAAGAAATAATAATTCTACAAGACATATAGAAAGATACACAGAAAAAATATGGCAGGAGAGATTTGGGCACGCGTCAAACAATAAATTAAATATTACAACAAAAAAGAATCTGGTGAAACAATTAAACAACTTAAATGTAAACATGCAAGATCAAACAAGACCAACTTGTGAAGTATGTAAATTGAATAAATGTGTAACACGTCTCACAAACACTTTATAGAATAAAGCCCATTGCACATGGATCCGAAAATCGGATGGTCGGATCCACGAATCGGACGTATTCTCTTTCACATGGCCACGAAACGTCGCCTATAGAACGATTTGAATGTTACATGTCGTAAAGACGACGTCAGAGAGAGTTTCGTGGCCATGTGAAAGAGAATACGTCCGATTCGTGGATCCGACCATCCGATTTTCGGATCCATGTGCAATGGGCTTAAGAATTAAGAACATCCTTTAGTTGATACATTCAGACGTTTGTGGACCAATAAGAATAAATAATGAAGAAGGATGCACTTATATACTTTCATTCATGGAATATTTCTGTGGAAACAGTTAAAGAAGACAATTTTAGATGTTTGCACTCGGATATATGTGTTTATAAACTGGAAAGTAAAGAAGAAACTTGCATAATTGTGATTTATGTAGATGATATAGTGTTAGTATCCCCAGACTTAAATACAATTGAAACAACTTAGAAAATGTTTCACAAACTATTTGGCATTAAAGATCTTGGAAATATAAGTGATTTTTTAGGAATGAAAATCAAGTACAATAAAGAATCTGGTATCTTAAACATTGAACAAGAATAATTCGATACTCCCAACGAAAACATTATAACTCATAAAACATCATATTTGAGTTATGTAGCTGAGCGGACGATATCCTTGATATCTTTGAATATACAATAGCTCTAACTCATTCTTTGTAGTATGGCGGTTTTCAAGAAATGCGTTTTGAGGAGACAGATCTGAAAATTGAATTTGGAATTAAGAAAGCGGAAATATCAGTAGCAACAGACTCTTGGGCAACTTTTACTAGTGAAATTTAAGGAAAGGAAAAACCAGGCTTCGATCTAGCATAGATGTGGATCCTGCCAACATTGTGAGAATGTTTCGTGGTATTTTATTTTTACCAGACCCGACATGAATTTCGTATCATGGCAGTTTTCAATATAACAGAAGGCGTTGTGGCTCATTAAAAGCAGCCAGGATGCAAAGTTTCTTTTTGTAGCTATTTCTCTAATGCTGGGCGAACACGTAGCAATTTCAGGCAATATTGTGGGACAATATTGCCCCTTTTCATTGCTGACAACCGTTTGCAGCAATAAAAATGAACAATATTGTCCAAGATTGCCCATTTCAAGACAATTGAGATTGTCGGAAAAAAAGGAACAATTTCAGTTGTCGCAACGTATTGCTGGAACAATAGCGAATCACATGAACGGATGAAATCACGTGACAATGCTGACGTCGAAGGAGGCGGGACTTTGAACATCGGAAATTCAGTCACTCACGCCGGCCATTTTCTTTGAGAAACAAGGCTTAAAATCAGCAAAATGGGTCGGCCCAAAACAGATAATTCCAACAACAACATTTTGTCAATTGATACTGAAAAAATCGTAATTGATTTCTAACGAGGGACGGCGTTTGATACAATAGCAATTCTGTACGAAAACACGCTCTCTCTTTAGCTCTCCCTAGTGAGAAGCACCGTAACCATCAATTGTCAGGACAATATTCGTTTCGGAAAAACTACGTGTTCGCGCGTGATCTGAACTGACAACGGTTGTCAGCAATAAAAAGGAGCAATATTGTCCCACAATATTGCCGCTAATTGCCGCGTGTTCGCCCAGCTTTAAGCAACAACGAATTCTGTTCGTTTCATTTTTTTCAGTTTTGCTCATTAAGAGCTTTCGGTCTTGCGCTGAACACATGTATTGACTGAACGTTCTTTACATGTGAAACGCCCAACTTCAATTCTCGTATCTAATTTTTCCCTTATTTTATTACTTGTAAGTTATTTCTTCTTTTGTGTTTTTTTTTTAAGGTATTTCGATTATCTAGTCCTGGGTTATTGCCATTCTGCATTATTATTCTGTGGCCACGGAATTGTGTTTTCAGTTTAAGTATTGTTGTTTTGATATGATTAGGAATTTGGAGCTTGGGTTGATTGTTTCTTTTGAGAAGGTAACAGCAACTTCTCAGTTGATTGGTATTTACGGAAATTGTATATCAAAGCAGTACACGTTCGGGCGCTTTTCCATTATTATTATTGTTTAGGGTAATATTTTTTTCTTGCTTATGTGAACATTTTTTTTTCTCAGGACATTCCACGGAGACGAGACAAAGAGATGTAAGCCCTTATTCTTTCTTTTTTAGGGTTTTTTCAATTTTTTTCTTCTTCATGTTCTTTGGATAAAAAATCTAGTTTTTATTATTAATTCCAAAGAATAGATTGTGATTTATTTCTTTTTAGAGAAATTATTTTTAATGAATTATTTATTTTTATTTTGTAAGGAAGATACAACGGGACTATACCCAGTTACAGTATCTCTAAAAAAGAGAAAAAAAAATAAACTAAGATAAAAGGATATAAACAAATATAAAAAGAAATAAACAATTTAAATAAAAAAAATCATTAAAAAAAGCAGAAAATAAATCTAAAGGAAATACAAAGTATACAAAACATGCTAAATGAAATACAAGTATAGTGAAAAATAAAATAAATATATACATATATACATAAGATATATATAAGAATAGCTACAGCAACATCTAGAGAAATTGGGAAAATAAAGAAATAAGGACTGAATAAGGGAAGGAGGAGAGAGAAGTAGAGGTAGTTGAAAGAAAGATAAATAAAGGGAGAGAAAAGGAACAGTAGGAGAATCAGATGACTCTAAACAATGGCTAATTTGAAAGATTTAAGATTCATATTAAAAATGTCAAGATTACGACACTGACGATTGTATTCGTCGCACATTCTAATAAGAGGCGAATTTTTGTGTCTGTTAGATCGTACAGAGGGTGTGTAAAAAAGGGATCTACTTCGACTCCGTGTGGTAGTTACATTGAAATTAATTTGACCTAGTAATATAGAATTATGGATCTTATTATTAAGGAGCTTGTAAAGAAAAAGAAGAGAGGCACTACGTCTACGCAACGTTAAAGGTTCAATTTTAAAATAAGATAATAAAGTTTCGTAACTAATAAGGTCAGGATAAAAACCATACGTTTTGAAAAAAAGGTATTTGAGAAATCTTTTTT
>JAFIDM010000006.1:37291774-37342342 GCA_023159025.1 Thereuonema tuberculata
ATCCGCGACAGGAATCGAACCTGCAACCTTCTGATCCAAAGTCAGACATCTTATCCATTAGGCTATGGGAACTACAACTCTCTTCATATAGTTTTTTTGACTTATCTGTCAAAACTGAACTGACTTTGACTGAAAAGTAACAATCTGTATTACTAAAATCTTTTATTTCTCTGTCTGTCTGGTGCAATTATTGTAATTTACAAAAATAGAAATAATTTCTATAAGTTATCTACTGGAATCGAACATGCAATCTTCTGCTTCGAAGTTAGACGTCTTAGGCAATAGACCACAAGGATTACATTCTAATCTCTATAAAAAATAAAAATATATGATTCACACGCTGATTCTAAATTGAGTCGTGGATTGAGAGAATATAGACATCAAAAATTAAAATAATAAAAAAAAAACTTTCTAAAAAAAATTTTAGTTTTATTTTACTTGATGTAATTTGTGTGTGTTTTTTTTTTAATAAATAACAAATTCTTTTCCGTTACATACGCGAGGCTTCCGGAGCGAAGCGACGGGTAGCCGACTAGTATTTTACAAAAATATTGATTTTTTTTTTCCTCCTGGGATATCCTGTGTAACAGAATTTATGGACTGAAGGAAGTGAAAGATAAACTCGTATTACCTGCATGGTAAGTGTTTTTCCATCATACTGTATAAACATTCTCTTTCACAGTTGACTACATCTAATTGATTTGAAACAGGTCTCTTGCGATGATGAAGACGAACAACCTGTATTAAAAAAATCTAAGTTTATGTTTTTATAACGCTTAAGTTTTTGCATTTTCCACAGAATACTATCACAGCCTCTTGAACAAGGTAAAATATGTAAGGATAGGGATTATTATCGTTTTTATTAACATAGACTTGTAACACAGAAATGGAAAACGTTTCAATATTATTACACAAAAAGATTTGTAATGTCTCTTTGACACAAAGATTACAGATATTCAGCTAATGCTGTGATTGTCCCATTTTGATACCAAGATTACTTTAATGTGATGATCATGGATGCTTAATTTGAGTAAAATTAGTCACTTCCATTATAGTGAATGAACTGTTGTAGAAATTATACCAGCAAATTATTATCAAGAATAAAAAGAAAATATCTAAATATGTCTTTGAATCTATTTTTATATAAAAATTTAAGATTTAATCTAATCTAGATTATGTTGGTTATTGAATGAAAATGAGAATCAAAAAATATTTAACATTCAGAAATTTTATTGAAGTATTATTATAACTTATATAACAAACACGTTATTCTGTCTGTCATTCTGTCATAAGACTTTCAGTTTTTCCAATTTTGTGACCATGATAGATTGGTCATGCAAACGGATAAAATGTACATCTTTTTAAGACAAACAAAATGCTACAAACATCTTTCGAACAACGTTTTTAGTTTCCAAGAAAGGGTCAAATTTTGACTTTTTCTCAATTTAAACGAAAAGTATAAAAGTTGGAAGAGAACATTATATTGAGAAAATATTGGTATTTGAAAGTTCTATCGAACGATATATCAGTCATTCACAAACGTTTCTGCGTTTGCAAGATACATGCAAAAATATGATTTTTTGCTTTAAATTTTTGGTGAGTGGCGCCAACCCGCAATACATCTGAGTTATCCGGAGAAGCCACAACGGGCTGGGAAGTAGTATAGTCTCCGATAATCTCAACATTAATTTGCTAAATAAATACATTTGTTTTGTAGAACAAAGGAGTAAGCCGGCACACCTGATTAATAATAATTTAAATTTAATAACTGAACAAAAAGAAGTACAACCCGGTTTCGGTTATTCTAACCATCTTCAAGTGCCTGTATTAAATTATAACAGGAAGATTGTGAGAGGTCTTTTTGCGGAACGCGTTATCACTAAGGAATTCGAAGAGCTATTAAAGGTTAGTAAAAAAAAAAAAAAAGGTACTTGAATATGGTTAGAATATAACCGAAAGCGGGTTGTAGGGAAGACCGGGGCAGAGTGGTCTACTTTTTTTTGTTGAATTTTGTATTCGTTTTCGTTAAGAGATTTTCCATTGCAATTATTTTTGTCAGAATCGGTAACTATTCAAGAATGTAAATACTTGATTTCATTTCATTATATTCATAAATAAAATAGGTATTAATTCGAAAGCAAAAATGGTAAAGTGGTCCAATCTGCCCCGACCACGGGGCAGGCTGGACCACCCCATGGGGCACGTTGGACCGGGTAAGAATAGCAACATTTAAAGTAAGTTTTTTATTGAATATAAAATAACGTGCCTTTTAGGATATCATGAAATAAAGTTTAACTTAACATAGGCTATCTAAGATATTACACATTCAAGTGAAAATTTAAAATAATCATTATGCAGTTGAAAGTCTTAAATGAATGATATTAAAATAGGTTTTCATTTTATTAATTAATTTTACTTAATTAATTAATTTACATTTAATCAATTAATCACTTTCACTTGAGAAATCTTCTTTGCAGTTGAGGCATTCGTAAAATAAACCTCGAATATCACTGGTTACGCAGGAACTATGGACCCATCTCTTGCACCGCATACATTGAATCCACTCCTGTCCTGGTTTGCTTTTTTTAAAGTTCTTCAAACAGGAGAGGTAACAGCATCTTCATCATCTTCATCATCACTAATTATCTGTAATTGTTTTCTCTTTATCCCTTTGCCTTTGCTTCTATTTGATTTTTTGTTTATGCTGCTTTTAGAGACTGTTGGCAGAGTCATGTTTTTCGTTGCTACTCTTTCTTTTCTTTCTTTAGCTTTTCGTAGCTCGTCTTCCAAAGTTTTTTTTACTGGCGTATCTGTCAGTATTGCCATGTTCCTTTTTTTGTTCTCTCCCCTTTTATCAATTTTTTTTCTTGGTGCCGCTTTTGCGAATGGCCTCACGTCTTCTGGAGAAGGGTACATCGCAACCATATCTGGTGAGTGAGTTTGACTAGCTGCTGACGTTGATGCAGTAGCTCCACTGTCACACAGCATTGGGTTTGGTCGGTTTGTGACGTACGCCGACATGAAGTCTGCCTCTGTAAAGATATCTCGATTAAACGGGCTTATCCCCGTTACCTTAAAACCCGCCATTATGTTTGCTGGAGTAGTTGCCAGTGGTATAGCTGTCTTCGCAATTCCCGGGATGTCATAAATAGTCATCGGACGTTTGTTGGTGGTCATCCAAGCATCACATGCAGCATTAACAAACTTTTTGAAGGGACCGTAGATACTCCTATCCAACGGTCGGAGTTTATGACTACAGTGTGCTGGAAATGACAAGAGTGTTATTCCATTCATCTTACAAAAATCTAAAACCTCACAAGAAAGGTGAAAGCTATGATTGTCCATTAATACTAGGCATGGGCGGTCTCGTGAGCACCTATTGAAACTTGCAAAGTGGTTCATATATTTAAGAAAGCTCGTCTCGGTCATCCATCCAGATGGATGAGCATCCCCATCACAGCCAACTGACCCATCTCTGACAAAGTGGGGTTGAAATTTCACCCTGGGGAAAACAAAAAAAGGCGGCGTTGTGTTTCCTGCGGAAACAGCCAAAACCATAGTGACCAGTGTGTCTCTTTATGTAATATTTTATTGTAAAAACAGTGGGGCAGAGTGGACCGCTGGTCCAATGTGCCCCGTGTCGTTCGGTCCACTCTGCCCCATCAGCATTTTGGCGTTTCCTTCAGTTGTAACTATCGACTACATTAAGTATTCAATTCATACTATAGCTTAAAATTACCGCCTTTAATATGCATGAAATGATTAAGCTAAAAATTATTACTTCATTAACGACAGTTTCTTTCATTTTTCTTTAAATAAGTAATTTATAAAATATACTTTTTTAATGAAAATGTTCCTTGGATTCCTTATCCTTAGAATCAATGGCAGACAGAATTTTATTGAATAACGTCAATATTGGGATCGGTATCTACATTTTTCCCAGATTTTAAGGATTCAGTGAAATCTTTTTTTAACTCACCGCAACAGATGTCATTTCGTTAGAAATTGATTCCCAGAAAAAGGATTTCTTTGAAGTTTCAACTGTTAGCGCTGATTTTATTATTCGTTAAGGTTTGGTTAAATTAAGCTGACTGACTATATGCAATAATCAATGAAACTAACTTAGATCTTTCTTAGTATTGAAAATGAAAGCAAATGCTTTCCAATTGAAAATAGAAAATTGGAAATCTTAACGATGTCTCGAAAGAGACTTCAAAAATGACTCAATGCATTCATACAAGTGCATTGAGTTATTTTTGAAGTCTCTTTCGAGACATCGTTAAGATTTCCAATTTTCTATTTTTTCTTTTAACCAAGAATTACGTGTAATTTATCGGTATATACTTTAAATCATTCAATTTATCTTACCTTAATAGCCTCTAATGATATCAATTTACATATAACTTCAGCTGGTATAGCAAGCTGAGGATCTAACAGTAATGGGTCCTCATATTCTTCATGAATATAGAACTATAAGAAACAAACAACTGTTAGAGCTATTTAGAGTAATAAAATATACAATTTCAATTTTTTAACTTGGAAGCAAGAAGGAAAGATGGACATTTTAATTAAACTTGAAGTACAACCCCCCCTCCTTTTCTCAATTTTTTTTCTTCTCTTCGTTTTATTTGCTTATTCAATCAACATAGTATACAAAGACATGAAGCAACTATCGGAGTTTTAAAAATATATAAGCTATGTCTTGTTAATAAGTGAAATAAATTATACGAAGAAATAAATTTCTCAAGAAAACATGACTTTTCAGTTGACATTTAGAATGCATGAATAGTATTTTGATGACAAGTTCAACAAAAATTGGGTGGTTTTCAAAAGAAATATGAAGCATAAATCAAATAGATTAGGGAGGGGTTGCTTTTTGTCTTTGAGCTAATCGTTGACGATAAATTAATGTAGCTTGCTATATCTGCGGAATAAATTGGTCTGTGGTAATAAATTTAAGAAACCATCTTCAAGAAATCTATTTCTCTCTGGGCAACATGGGGTCAACTGACCAAAGTGTACGAAACTGAGAAGAAATTAAATATGAGAAATCCTCAAATGTGATCAAAAATTCATCTCCTTAAAATCGTCAGAAGAAATTTAAAAGGCTCTATTACAAATTGAATTAAAAAAATATTTTATAGGAATTTAAAGAACTATATACCTTTTTGTATGAAATCAGTCTCTGTATTGTTTTAATAAGAATGCAGAATATTTGCTTTGGATATTGTTTCTTTTCAATATTCTCCAGTTACCGAATACTTCATTTGAAAAATCAAATTTAATTTGCTATTCAAAACTGATCTGATATGAAATAATAATTTCGAAGTAGTTGTTTTAAGACTTGCTTTTATTGTGGAATATTGATCGTTAATTTGTATAGTTTGATTACTACTAATCCGGCAACAATGCAACGAAGGTTGTGCCGAATTATTCATTTTTCTGGATATGTGATAGTTCTCACAAAATCTCCTTAATTTTGATGTTAGCTTTTCGGAAATGCAATTAAGTAAAAACTGCTTTACACTTTAAAAATACTTCCTTTGTTTATTAAAAATAGAGCTAGGACTGAATTAAAGCTAATTACTAGAGAATCAAAGAAAAAAATATCAAATATCAGTTTGTCTAGACTTGACACCTTGAATTGACAACCACGGTAAGTTGTCTGGTTGGAAAAGTTGAAATTTCAGTAGCCAAATTATACCATTTTGATGAAACATTTCTAAATAGCTTAATTAGATTTCATTGAAGCTCAGAAATGATTTTTTTTTTGTTATTTCTGAAAGTTAAATCGTAATTATTATTCTTTCTTTCATAAAAAATAAAAAAAATTCTTCTTTCTTGCTGTAATTTTGATTTTGCTTCGGATGGATACAGTATTATTGAACCAGTTTGTTACATTTATTCAAAAATTAGTGGATTTATTATCTAGCTGACAGAAATTTTAGCAATTGAACAATACAAGTTGTTCATAATTATCAAGAAGTAACCCATCTCTGCATTTTCAATAATCTTAAATATGAAGCAGAGTCTTAAAGTAGAAAAAAAAGTCTTGAAATACTATTGAAATTACAATGGATGAGACCAAGTTATTCACAAGTAACATCCTGGAACAGCTGTTTCACGCTCGTTGGCGATCATCAGCCAGGAGAAGTCATTGTAAATAACAAGGTATCGCTACTGAGGCTGGTATGAATAAGACATCGGAAGCGCAGGACTTCTCCTGGCTGATGATCGCCAACGAGCGTGAAACAACTGTTCCAGGATGTCACTTGTGTCTCATCGATTGTTGTTTTTTAACGTTTCAAATACGCAGTTTGAAGTCTTATACTTTAAAAAAATTCATTGAGGCCGCTCGTCGTGGCACATGAATTTTCTCACTCGTTTTTTCCATTAGTGAGTTTTTCTTTGTGTAATTTATTCATTGAGGCACCACTGCGCTTCCGATAACTATTGAGTTTCTAACAATCTTCATTGTTTACTTAAAAATAAAATTTCTCGTTGTTTCTTTCTCGTTTTAGCAACCCTTTAAACAAAGTGTAACGGTTAGAGTTCTATCCGTCTCTCTTTCATTATCTTTACAGCCCAAAATACAAATTTAGACAGACAGGAGTGATTGGAATCTTATGACCTGTAGAGATGGGAAAAGTACAATAGTTGTGGTGATTGCCACTATGAGTTACTGTCTCTCTGGAAATTGATGAATTAATTCCAAAGTTAATGTGGTCAAAATATTTAAATAACATTGAAAGAACAGCATGTAGGAGCATTAAAATCATATACTGTTTATACGAGGATTCGTATAAAAAACTTATTTTACCGCTAAATACAGTAAAACCTCGATAATGAAAGAGAGACGGATAGAACTCTAACCGTTACACTTTGTTTAAAGGGTTGCTAAAACGAGAAAGAAACAACGAGAAATTTTATTTTTAAGTAAACAATGAAGATTGTTAGAAACTCAATAGTTATCGGAAGCGCAGTGGTGCCTCAATGAATAAATTACACAAAG
This sequence comes from Thereuonema tuberculata, assembly GCA_023159025.1. Classification (NCBI taxonomy): domain Eukaryota; kingdom Metazoa; phylum Arthropoda; class Chilopoda; order Scutigeromorpha; family Scutigeridae; genus Thereuonema; species Thereuonema tuberculata. The sequence continues at coordinate 37,298,787 of JAFIDM010000006.1, forward strand.
AAAAACTCACTAATGGAAAAAACGAGTGAGAAAATTCATGTGCCACGACGAGCGGCCTCAATGAATTTTTTTAAAGTATAAGACTTCAAACTGCGTATTTGAAACGTTAAAAAACAACAATCGATGAGTCGTCACTCCGTTTAAGTCATCGTTTTCCTTTAGTCCCGACAAGGTCTCATACACAATAATGTAAAATAACCCTCTTTTACCCGTCATCGTCACCAAATTTAATTCTACTCCGGATAACTCGTCGCCCTCAAAAATGGCCAAAAGCATCTTCTCCATTTTGCATGCCATCGTGTTGTCTTTTCAGCCCCGCCCCTTCACTTTAAGAAAGTCAAGCCTTTACGGGGAAGTTTCGACCACGCCTATCACTTAATTCCTTTCCTACCCTTTCGGAGGGTTTGGGTTCTTGGAATCTCGCTGCTAATCATTCAAAACACACTTCTCGCTGCAACTCTAACGGGTGTAGACGTTTTTCTTGACCACTCTTGAGTGTGACTTCATTTCATAGCAAGTAAGCCCCGCTATAAGGGCTATTTTTTCTCTTGCAATTTCGTGGTTCGATTACGTTTTTAACATGCCAGGGAAACGAAAACTTACCTCGTTATCTTTTAAAGAAAAAAAAGACTTATGTGCACTTTTTGAAAAATCAAATGTTGCGAAAACAGCTTTTGCCAACAGCTCTTAGTTCGATGGCTAAAACATGCCAGATTGCAAAATATGTCGATTTCTGCCGTGATTCTCAAAGAAAAAGCCATGGAAATTGCTAAGGAGTTGAACATTGAAGATTTCAGCGGCAGCAATGGTTGGCTGGAACGTTTCAAAGATGAACAACGTTTCCTTATAAAACGATTAAAATGTGGTAACTATAAAAAGTGAGTAGTTATAATATGACTTTAATCCACTTCAAAAACCGTTTATAAGACAGGATATGGGAAAAAATAAATTATAGGACAATCTCCTTTATATTTATAAGACAAATAAAGTTAAATTTATAGGACATTGACATGTTGTGACATGTAGATGTCAAAAATGGAATATAAAATTCTTTTTCATTTTTCCACTTTTAATTTTTTCATTCTTTAACTTGATGGTTTCGAATAAAAAGAATGATTTGCATTCTAAAAATCGTAGTAATTTTCTCTTTAATTAATAAAGCACTTTTTCATCTTTTTACGATGATGTTTTTACAAATGGAAACTGAAACTTAATGTTCTTTACGACCCTAATGGAAAAAGATTTTCTTTAGGAGGAGCCTGTTGGAACATGAAGAGAAAAAAGGGTGTGGTCAATCTCCATTATCTTTTTGAAAATAGAAACCTTTTTGAAAGAAAAATTTATCAAATCTCTTTTTTAAAAAGTTACGAGTTTTGAATTGTTATGAAGAAATGGTAATCCTTACGTTGAGTGGTATTAATAACTTTTTTTGAGCCGTGGCTTTAATAAGCGAATTTTATACAAAGTAAGATGGCGTCGGATATGAATATAGGGAGAAAAATTTTATCGTTGTGACAGGAATGATCTCGTGGTTTAAATGGTAAAAACGCAGATCATCTAATCTGAGATCCCAGGGTTCGAATCCGGGGCGAGATTATTCTATTTTTTATTCCAAATTTTTATATGGAAATTATTTTAGGAAAAATATTTATTTTTATATTTATTTTTTTGTTTGATGTTTTTATATATTTTTTTATTTTTAAGCGAGATATATTTTTATATCATTTTTTTTCCCAACTATCATTATATATTATTTCTCAAAGGGTTTTTTTTGTCGGACCGCTATATTTCCTTTACTACTTCATCAAAATCAATGATTGAGGCATCATTTTGAAGATTACGTTTCCCGCTAATGACGAAAAATAAACAAATTGTTTAAAATTAATGTTTTCGTTAAAAAACTTTATTTTTAAAAACTTTTTATACAAATGTAGACACGCTTTAATAGAAGCGCCTTATTTTTCGAAAGTGAAAGTATTGCTTTAGCGTTGTAACCTTCAAATCTTTCCTTTTTTGAATAAAAATGCACTTTAAATGATATTTCATCGTTTATTTAATAACAACAGATAAAAAAAAAAAAAGATTTATATTTTAATAAAAATAAACGATTTATTACAATAGAAACATAAAAATTAGTCAACTTTTCATATATTATTTTATATATTATTTGTCAAAGGGTTTTTTTTTGTCGGAACGCCATATTTCCTTTACTACTTCATCAAAATCAATGATTGAGGCATCATTTTGAAGATTACGTTTCCCGCTAATGATGAAAAATAAACAAATTGTTTAAAATTAATGTTTTCGTTAAAAAACTTTATTTTTAAAAACTTTTTATAAAAATGTAGACACGCTTTAATAGAAGCGCCTTATTTTTCAAAAGCGAAAATATTGCTTTAGCGTTGTAACCTTCAAATATTTCCTTTTTTTGAATAAAAATGCACTTTAAATGATATTTCATCGTTTATTTAATAACAACAGATAAAAAAACAAACAAAGATTTATATTTTAATAAAAATAAACGATTTATAACAATAGAAACATAAAAATTAGTCAACTTCTCATATATTATTTCTCAAAGGTGTTTTTTTTATTTCCCTTAATACTTCATCGAAATCAATGATTGAGATATTTTCAAGATTACGTTCACCGCTAATGATGAAAAATAAACAGATTGTTTAAAATTAATGTTTTCGTTAAAAAAATTTATTTTAAAAATCTTTTTTGTAAAAATGTAGAAGGCAATCTATTGACAATCTGTTCATTTATTTATTTCCACATTACCATTCGGTGACTGATCAAGATACCATGCGAATTATTCGCACGGGTCAACTTTTTTTATAAAACTTGAGAAGACGCCATCTATTGACAATGTGTTTAACTAACATGCACACAAGCTGTTGGATTTGTTTATTATTTCTCAAAGGTGGTTTTTTGTTGCGAATTATTCGCACGGGTCAACTAGTTTTTAAATTAAAAATTATTTTAGAAAAATATATCTTAGTTTTAAAAATCTGGCTTTTTTTATTTATTTAAGATGTTTGTAAGATTTTTTTAAATAAAAGAATGCAACACAATGAATTTACAACCTGAACCATGATTTATTAGCAGTGATTACCAAAGAAAAAATACATGATTGTAAATGTATATTCCAATTATGAATTAGATAAAAGCGATGTACAGCACTGACGTCTACTTGTTCTTGTTACAGCAGGGGGTGGTTGATATCTTCTCAGGAAAGGAAACAGTCTATTATGCACTAGTTCTTTGACCAATTCATCTTTGAAGTTTTTATTCAGTGTGAAATGAGAGAGTAGATTGTTCATAGATTGTCCACAACATCTGGCCATACCATACACCAGACAATATTCTCCACAAACTTTTGAGAACGGTGCCTGTAAAGTAACGGAATTGCTTTGAAAAGATCGTGAGTTTTGGCATAGAAAACGTTGAATGTAGGGGTTACACGTTGAAAGTCCGTAAAGAGTCAAAGATTTCTCCTTCTCTGCCAAAGAAGAACACAGACACCCAGTGACTTCCCGGCTCGGTATTCTTATCCAAATTAATAATGTAGAGTGATTTAGTGGCATGAGTAGGGAGTTGATTGCACGGAAAAACGCCGCCAAAGTATTCCTTCGTCTTAGGGTGTGATGAGAGGCAGTGGGAGAATTCGAGAGTATTCATGGTGGCTTTCACTCAAGGAGAATGTTAAGTGCTGCATCTATTTCAATAATTTTTTGAAATTCTGCATACACTATCACATTCACTGTTTTAGGAAGTGCTCTTTGAAAACTTAAATTAATTCGCACCGTACCTTGTTGGATTAATTGGAGATGCTGCTCGTTGCTTGAATTGTCCACTGATAAGTCAAAAGCAAATAGAGAATTTCCTTTACAGAAATCTGTGTAACTCAGAGAGAAGTCTTCATTTGAAAGGAATTTGTTGGTAATTGTATGAAGAGAAAGATAACTGCGGACGTACTTGTTTTGAGTGAAGTCAGGTTTGAAGGGATGATTCAGAATGTTCTTTCCGATGCTGATGCTATTGATATGAAAATGATGAAAGTTAAAAGGATTTTCTTTAAAGGAACCGTTGAATGCAGAATTCTCTACAAGACCGACGATGATTCTCTTAGGAATCTGGCCAATGAAGGCATTATCAATGCAACCTTGCAAATTGCCTTGAGGTAGAGAGAAAACTTTGCACTCAACTCTGTTAATAGGATATTTGGCGGAATTTTCAAGTAATGTTTTGGAATGAGAGATGACAATGCTCGAAGAAAGTTTAATCTTTCGTACAAAGAGGGAGGCATGTTCAATATGGATTTTAAAGGCAGGAGCATCTTCAGGGGAAAGTAGACAGAATGAGTTCTTGTTACCAATTAGTCGAATACGTAGATCAACATTGTTGAGTAGTGCTCTATTCTGCTGGAAGATGTCTGAGTGTATCCTACTTAGTAAAGCCACTACTTTTCCTTCTTTGAATAGGTCGTTACGTTGTTTCAATCCAGTATTCGTAGATGTGGCAGGATCAATTTCATTAAACGTACCCGGTTTATCTTGATATCATCCTGAAGCGGTTAGTTGAGAGTCTTTTACATCTCGATCGAAATTGAGAAAGTTTTCAAAATAAGCTCGATAGGCGTAACATTTATCAGAGTTAGACACGAGCTTATCGTTTAAGTAAATGTCTACTTGACTGAAAAGAGCATGCAAAATAAGATTAACTGGACTTACTTTGTCGGCTGCAACAATTGCATCGTTGTTAGCTCCTTGACAATGCGAAGTTGGAGATGGAGAAGGGTCTGAGAAAGATCTAAATATTCTTCACCTGCTCCGTTGATAACAAATTCGATTGGGCTGTTTTCATTGAGAGAGGAGATTGGGTGGAATTCACTTTCTGTTGTGCCGTTAATAGAAACAGTTGTTGGTGGTAATGCGAAGAGGTCCAGTTGGTTATGATATTCACAGCTTTTGGGATGTGGAAACAAGGCTGAGGAAGCCATGGAGTCATTAATTGAAGATATCCTTCTTCCTCTTGTATTTTCGACGTTCTTTAGGTGGGGGGTGGAATTCAGGTCCATCGAGCAAACCTTGCATCAGTTGCCGACGTTTTGGAGGCGGAGCTTTGTTTTTTCCTTCCCTTTTTCGTTTCTTTTTCCCACGACCTCCTTGCAATGGAAAAGAAAGAATGTCTTTAATGGTTTCTCTAAGTCGTGTTTTTGCAGCTTGTTTAAAAGATTGTCCCTGCTCGATGTCGTCCAAAAGGTGAGTACCTCCACGTAAGGCTGAACGTCCTGCTGATATGGCTAATTGTTTGAGAAGTGGCTGCATCCACCGCAAAAGAGACGAAAATAGGCCTCCAAGCCCATGGCCTCGCTGATATCGTCGACCAATGAAAATGGGTATATCAGGGAGAGAGGGGGAGGTGCCATGGCGAGCCTGTGTTGAATAGTATTGCTGACATTTCATTGGATCGCAGTAGTAGGGGACGGGCAACCGGCGAACCATGTTACCGAATTGTGCGAAAATGAAGTTGTACTGTAACACGGCCTCTTTCGAAGAGAATGGGCAGTCCTACATCGTCACGCAAGAAATAGAAATGGTTTCGAATGAGTGATGTAGTAAATGTCGATAGTAGAGATTCGTCGGCGACTCTGTGATGAGGTCACCGTCACTTCCTCGAACTTGAACCATGCGGAGCAGGGGTGTCATTGTATCTCCCACAAAGCTACTTTCCACTATATCGGAATAAATATAGATACTGTAAAATCCTCCATACAAATCGAGAACCGAGAGAGCTTCTTTTCTCTGGTGGAATTCTTCGCGAATGGTTTCCTTACCCACTAACATGGACCCAATCGCCTATTTGCAGAGTGGTGGAAGAAAGCACCCTACTCTCTGACCTTGCTTTGTGAGGTTGATGTAAGTTTCTCCAGACATATGATCGATTGTCCTCTCCCACTTCATTTGGAGCCATTTTGATGCTACGGTGGTAAGAATTATTGTAGGAGGTTACTAGATCATTTAACACGTAAATGTAGCGATAACGTCCAGTGTAATAAAAATATCTATACATATGTTCTTTAAGAGATCGATGGAAGCGTTCCACTATATTTGCTTTAGTATCAGAATGTGTTACGAAAAAATGAATCTCGTAATTTTTTAGAAGAGTTTGGAATTTCTTATTTAAAAATTCTTTACCTTTGTCTGTTTGAAGGAAATGTGGTGGCGTCACGTCCGATCGTTCCAAAAGAGCCTGGAAAGCTGCTGTAACATGAGTTGCACTCTTTGATTTTAATGGTAGAACAAAGGCCTTCTTAGAAAACACATCAATATTTGTCAAAAGAAATTTGTATCCATCATTCTGGTGACTGATCGAGGAAAGATCCACTAAGTCACTTTGCCATTGATAATGAGGTCCCTCTACTACGACTTTGTTTCTCGGGAAACGATATCTGACTGGACGAAACAATGAGTATGTGTCTTTTGAGCTAAGCCACTCCTTCACTCGCTTCAAAGTGATTCGAGGGTGAATCGGTTTTGCAGCTCGATATAACTTTTGAATGCCACCAAATGATGCGGGGTATGTAGGATTAAAGTAGATGCTGTAAAGAATGTCGTCAACATTATTGGAAGGCACTCATGATTACTCATAAGATTTCCAACGATGTAAAATTTCCTCAAATGGCGGGGATTCGTGATTGCCTTGACTGGAATGGAAGAACTACTTCCTCTTTCTCTTGACACACCCGGTTCTGCTATATCAACCATATGAGGATGTGATTTTTATAATTGCTTTAATTTTGTACTGACACGCCTTGCTTTTATCCGTTCCATCATGCTTCGCCATTCTTTAGCATTTCCAAAATAATCTTTTGTGAGATTAAGTTTCATGAGAAGGGCTCGAAAGTCTGGCCATCCTGCAGGAGTTGGATTGTCAATCCGTGCAGGGCGAGTGATGTAATTGATTAATTCTAAAATATTACTACCCGGAATTCTAGCATCGTTAACACTTAGTTCATCTGTACTTGGGTGCCATGAAACATTAGGAAGTGATCTCAACTGTTCGAGTAGGACCTGACCTTTGGATCTAAAACTTTTGGGGAGGATCATATGAAGCATACGTGTCCACGAATCTTTTCCATCTGCTACATCTTTTGCCTTTGTTCTCCCACTCTCTTTTTCTTCTATCGTTGGCGGCGAAGCCGCCGTTGGGGTGGGGGGTGCGCGCACGGCCAAATCATCGATGATTGGATATTGAAGTTGACGGAAGAACAGACGATATTTCCTTTGTAAATCATTGACAAACTTCGATTTCATATCGTCGGGAAGATTAGGGTTATCGAGTAGTTTCTTCCAGTTCGGATTGTAATAATTCCAATTTTCGAAATAGCGGTTGATGTATTAGAAATTTTTCAGAGGGCGGAAGTCTTTGATGAACCATTTCCTCCGGCACCACGAGGAGCTTTTTAACATTTTCCATTGTTACGAGCCACGTCCTAAGATCGAGCTGAGTAAGCCGCCGATGGCAGGAATAAAAAATGGTAAGAAGCCTGACCCGGATTGGATTAATACTCTTCTATGTTTTTGTACACTCTGCTTCGGTTGCACTAGACAGTGCAGACTTTTTTTGTAGCGATGGAGTTTACGTTTTTGAGCAGCACTAATCGGTAAATTTCCGTTCAAAACATTTTTCACAATTTCACACAAACATCGTATTAGATCATCCGGGCCATGACAGATAACTCCTTTGATCTGGGGTGAATTCAATGAAGGAAATGCTCGAAGTAGAGTCCTGTATTTCACAAGACGTCGTGACGAACCTTTTCTCTTGATGAATGAATCTCAAGTGTCGGTCTCCACTGACCTTGTCCCTCTTTAGCAGACAGGGTTTTTAAGCGAGTAGATAGTTAGAAGGGTGTCAGGAAAAATCCCCGTACGAATGCAGAATTCGTCTCTCGTTTCTGCTTTCAAATCAATAAACAAGTAACCATAATTCGATTGAGTGGCATCTTTGTATGCTTCGAGAAACCCTTTTTCATTCTCGGGGAACAGTTGCCTTGCAAAATAGAGTATTTGTTTTCTGTCTCTCACAGATTTAAAGATCACAAAGTAATGACTGTTCAGAGAAATTGTGCATGAACTTTATCCTGATAGAAAAGATTTTGGACCAAGTAGATAACACTTGTGTTTTTGTGATGGCTATACTTTGTAAATAACTGCTCCACCACTGAAGCCTTCGAATGTCCCATTAAATCATCTAAAATTATTAACTTCCTCTGAAGAGTGTTTAAAATCTGTAATTTTGGTATTCCCTCGACAAATTGTATAAAACTTGAATAATCCAACATCCACGACTGATAGACACCGTAATACCATATGAGTTTCTCTGGAGGTGGATCAATCAGAAGATTTGCATAATGTAAAAATTTCAATACCCAGGTTGTCTTCCCGGTTCCGGTAGCTCCCGAGATTAATAGATCAAATGGATGCTTCAGAGTAAAGGTGTCTTTTTCAATGACTTCCATTCCTTTATAACTATCAACCCTTTTTTTCCCTGGCATATATTTTTAAAGAAGTCAGGTGATCAGAAAAATATTATTCAAGTGATGTAAGAATCTATATTTTACCCAAGGACAAAATTTTAAAGAAAAAATAAAAGACAACGAGACTGTTTTCAAATTGAAAAAAAAAATAACTTGCTTTCTTTTAATTCCAAAAATGATTACGATTTTTTTACATCATTTAGAAATAATGATTTAGTTAAAAAAATTTTACATGATTCAATTGAATATGAATAAAAAAACATAGTAATCAACTTTCTTTTTTTTTTCAAACCATTGAAAACTAATTGAATATTAGAGATATTTAAATCTGAAAAAAAAAATTAGGCTCCTGTAAAAGGATTACATTTCTTCAGCTGTACTTTTAATTTTTAAAGGAATAATAAATTACATTTCTTTTTTTAAAAAAAAGAACACTTATTCAAGGATTATATCAAGATTATACAAAGAAATTAAAAAAAAATAACATTTCTTAGGTACTATGCAAAATTTAAAAAATTAAATGGTTTTCTTTAGTCCAACACCTTTTTCCAAAAACGATTGAGTATATAGAAAATATTTTATATTTTGGTTATACATTTATTTATTTTTTAATATGTTCAAATCAAATTTTCTAACTTTTGAACATCTTTACATAAAAAAAAATTATTTCATTATATGATCCGTAACATAAACAAAGTAAGAAAAAATGTTTTCTTTTATATCACGAACACCTTTGTAAAAATAGTTAAAAAATTTAAGACAGTCAGACAAGGTAATTTCTGCAGACGTAATTCTCTGTGGGAAAAAAACACAATAATTTTTAGTTTTTGCCTGACTGGGTGAAAAAAATTTATACAGAAAACTATGAAAAAAATTACTACTTTTTTCTCTCTCTTAAAAACCGTAGGGAAGTGTCAAAAATCTATTGGGAATAATAACTCTTTTATCATAAACAGCTCTGTAAATTTTAACCTCTGTCTAACAATTTTTCTATCCCTTGTTGTAACAATTTTATGAGGATTTTTAATGCTCACCTGAGATGGCGTGCAATTCTCAACAAGTTCATGGACTATCTATTTTTTCCAATAGATTGAGAGTAATTTCTTTTCCTGTCTCGTACGAAAGGTAAAACCCTCTGATCTTGATCACTGTAAAGGAAGGCTCTCCCGTTTTCGAAGACTCTACTTCATAGGCATAATTTTTAGGTCCCACACTACAGAATTTGGATATTTTATATTGAGGACCGAATGATTTTCTCAACTCATCATACATAGAACCGAGAAGATCACCTGTTACTATTGGACATTCACATTTTTCGTTGTGTATAAAAAATACTGAGTCAGTGTCCGTATACATACACGAAAGTCTATGCAGTTCCATGTAATTTAAGATTTCTAAATGGGCATGGCATGTCACAAACGGCGCTAGCACAACATTAGTATGACTTCCTGTTGGCAGAATTTGACTGTCATTCTTCCATTGCACTTGGGCAATCTTGTCATTATTAAAAAAATTGACACTGCTGACTGATTTGCAATCGTCGTTCAGCAATTTAAAAAACTCTTTTGGTTCACTAATGTATTTAGTCTGAGTCCTTTGAATGGATTGAGCTAATTTTCCATAGAAACTATTGAGACATGTCTTGGCAAGATTTCGAAGAGGTGGATTATTTTTGATTTCCTTCCTTCTAACTGTACACTCTCTTTTTCAAAAAAGTTGGAGATGTATTGTTTCTTTTGTTCCATGGTAACACAGTCTGGAGGATAATCGGAATTTGTTTGCTTGAGTTTCAAAAACATATTTACAAAGTCTGTAAATAATCCTCCCGAACATGTCTGGTGATCATATTGCACAGTCGCGGGAAAATGCCAGACATGGTATAGTTCTAAGATTTTGTAACCGCGTTCGATCGAACGCTCTATTTAAACCCGACCCATGTACCCACAAGTGCCCTTTTTTCATCATCATGTTGGCAACGAGTCTTCACTTTCTTTTCTAGACATGTTCTGCACAAAGGGAAAAACAGCTTCTTTTCCCATCTGTAGGGAAGAGTTGGATAATACAGATTTCTTGGAGGGAGAATTTTACACTTTATAAGGCCGCAGTAACCCTCTATCTCTGTGCTCGTAAAACTGTTCAAAATCTTCGGGATACCAACACAATATTTCTTATATTTCAGTATATAAGGATACAAACTTAAAATGTCAAAGTATTTAATGCTCTCTCCTTTTTTTACACGGTGCAAAAGACGGATTGCCTCTACTCTATCCCCATAATAGACACTTTCGGTCTGATACAATCTACAAATTTGATTTTTTCAATAAACTCTTTTAACTCTACATTTTCTTTAATTTGTCTTTTAAATTGGCATTCCCAAATTTTCTCATAAAGAAAACCATGTGAGCGGAAGAAATTTTCTCGCTCCATTGTGCGCTTAAATAACTCTTGCATTGTAACTTGTGAGTTCGGGTGTCTTAGGCCCCTTTGTTTGAAACATCTCAAACAACCATTAAAAAAACACCCGTAAAATTCAAATATACAACGGGAGGGGGGGTGATACCCATCAACATAATAACGATCAAGAATGCGTCTCTCGGATGATCGATAAGCATTTTCTATTTTGATGTTGTGCTGGAACTCTAGCCAGCTTATCCACTGAATTGCTATTTTTGAAAACTGTCTGGGGGGAAGAAAGCCCTCTTCCGGAATTAAAGGGATAGTGTTTTCTCGGAGGAAAAGGGCTCTGAATACTTGCATACAGACAGCAGAAATTGTGAATGCTGTTCGGAACGGACAAAACCCTGTAACCTGTGGAAACAAATCTCTGAACTTCATACAACTTGTCTGTAACACTCGGACATCCTGAGTGCAGTATGAAATGAGTTCTTTTTTAAAATCAAAAAGTGTATTTTCCTGAGTTGCATACCACATACTGAATTTTTCAAAATCTCCTGGCTTCATAGATTCGGCATTATAATACTGTAATGGAGAAATTGCTCCAACGTAGTTATAATTTTCTCTCCTGTTAAATAGAAAGGGGAAATAACCTTTCTTAATTGAAGGGTCGTTGATACCGAACATATTTGGTAAGCTTGCCTGATTTGTTGCATAGTAAGCAAATGAATCAAGAAATCTGATTTTTTGATATTGCATGTACAAAATTTTATTTCCATCGAAAATGACTCTGGGCTTCAAATTGCTTTCAATAAAATATTGGAGTATAAAGTGGACATCGTAACCTTTTGAATTATGTGCAATAAATATCACATCCAGACCATCATATTCTCTCAAAAGCCAGGCACAAAATTCGCTTTTAGCATCCTCTCCAAAAAAGGAGCACAGTTAAAGCAAGTAACAGATTCCTTCTTCCGACAAGATCACATGTACTTTCTGTCACAGCCAAATTGACGACATGTTCGAGAATCTCACCACCATTGTTATCTGTTTGAATCAAATCCTCCATATGACATTCAAAGTCATAAAACACAAAACGGGAGTTTCTAAGATTCTCACTTATTTTAGGTAAATTCAATACCTTCATAAAGCAGCGATGGTCCTGTTCCACATACATTTTGCAATTTCTACAATAATTGAAAAAAGCAATAATGCGACTTCTTAACACTAAGATCCATTTCCTTCCCACATCTTTTGCATTTCATAAACTGTTTACAGATGGTTAATTTAATCTCGGACTTGGAGATCGACTTAGTTCTGTGATTTTGAAAACAATTAGGCGAATTAAACCACCTGATACATGTCTCACATTGTTTCCATTCCTTTATTTCACAGTTTTCTTACATGCCCAACAAAAAAATGTGCAATGATGAGCGCCCTTTTTCGAATACTTTTTAAAGCATTTAATACAAAAGAAAGGACTCCCATAAAATCCACTTAATTTGGTTATAAGAGAAAAATGTGAATCATGCAAATAAAGGTTTGGCAAATCGGAGAATCACTCGTCATATGGATCGAAGTGATGCGGCGATTAGAAGATGCTGGCAGGAATGGCTTGACAATGGCAGATTTCAGCGTCATGAAGGTAGCGGTCGACCTAGGGCCACAGCAGAGCGGGAGGATAGAGTGATTGTCAGATCAGCTGTCACAGCGCCTGAATCATCGTTATCAACCATCAGACGTGCGACCTGCACACGAGTGTCCACCATGACCATTCACAGACGGCTGAAAGAGCGACATCTCTGCTCGTACTGACCGCTACGCCGCCTGCCACTCAAGTCTGCACACCGTCGGGCCAGATTACAGTGGTGCTTGGCTCGATCCGGTTGGAATGATGCTGACAGGGGACATATAGTGTTGAGCGACGAATCCCGCTTCCAACTGTGTCCTGGAGATCGTCGCAGACGTGTCTGGAGACGCCCAGGGCAGCGTGCCGATCCTGCTTTCACTATTGCACGCCACACAGGCCCTCAACCAGGAGTTATGGTATGGGGTGCCATTTCCCTTGATACCCGGACCCCTTTGGTCGTCATTAGCGGCACACTTACAGCACAGCAGTACGTCGACGACATTCTGAGACCTGTTTTGCTACCCTTCCTTTTGCAGTACCCTGGCCTTATTTTTCAGCAAGATAATGCCAGATCACATACAGCACATGTTGCTATGACCTGTCTTGCAGCTTGTGAAACACTTTCTTGGCCAGCCAGATCTCCAGATCTCTCTCCAATCAAGCATGTCTGGGATATGATGGAAAGGCGACCGCATCCACCAGGGAATGGGGATGATCTAGCCCGACAATTGGAGCAAATTTGGCAAGAAATACCGCAGGAGACCATCAGGGAGCTTTATCACTCTATGCCACGTCGTGTGGCACCTTGCATTCAGGATAGAGGTGGGTCAACACCTTATTGAGCTCGTTACTTTGTAACTTTGTAACTCTGAAATAAATCATTCAATTTGTCTGAAATTTTAATCATTTTTTATTCTGTACATAATCTTCCTCTCCACCAATTTTTGTCTCCATCGGACAACTCCTTCTAGGTCAGTCGTTTTTTTTGTTAATGAGTGTATTTTCAAAAATATGATTTTTCTATTTTCATATTCGAAAATATGAACCTCCAAAATATTTAAACATCATAAAATATTTTCTATAGAAACAGATCAAATAAATAAATCATAAATCGGAAAAATATTAAATCTTAGTTTAGTGCACTATCAGTGCTGAAATTGAATGGAAAATATTATATAAACACTGGACATTCAAGAATGATTTGGAAAATATTTTTTAAAATCAAGATGTACCAACTACAAAAAAATTTCAATGTATTTTATAAAACATCGTTTTCATTTTCTCAAAAAATACCTATTTCTTCTGGAAAATCATATTCTCACTGCATTTTATTTTTCAAAATGTAGGGTACATATCTCTTCTTATTTAGAACAAGCATCTCTCTTTAGAAGAGAAATATAAAGTTGAGTTGCAAACGTGACTGCTTAATTTTAAAATTCCCCTTGCAACACTTCAAGGATAGTGAAACACCGTGAACTCTTTCTATTCTTATATACTAACCGATGACCGGGTCGTGGTTAACTTTCAAACTAATCACTTCAAGGCTGAGGAGGACATGATTTCTACGATTTTTTTTTTAGCCAACTCAATAGCAATGACCGCTAACAGGATTTCACTTAAAATTCTAGTCCTAAGCTAACTAGTTAAGTGGTCAAAAAGCACTTATTGTAAGGAGAGAATGCGGTAAGAGCGTTTCATTTTGCTCTCTGACACTCCTGGTAATACAGTTCAGTTTATAAGATCTTTATTTTAGAAGAAAAAATATCCTGTTCTTTAAATTTTTGTAGTAAACTAAACGAGAAGAATGCTTGCAAATATTTTATAGAGAAGGTTGTCCTATAAATTTATTTTTTCCTTATTATCTCCTATAAATGTTTTTTTTATAATTATTAATTAAAGAGAAAAATTATAACGATTTTTAGAATACAAATCACTCTTTATTCGAAACCATCAAGTTAAAGAATAAAAATTTAAAGTGGAAAATGGAAAAGAATTTTATATTCCATTTTTTACATCAACATATCACAACATTCTTTGTCTGCCTATAAACGCTTTTATATTGGTTACGAAAAGAAGAATTGTTATTTCATTCCCTATTATTTTTAAGAAATAAATACGGGAAAAATTATCAGTGAAGTGATTTTTTTTGTATTCCATAGTGCTTTTTGATTATATTTAAAAAACAAAAGGACTATGGAGTGCATGATACATCTTCACATATACAACAATTCAAAATTTCAATATGAAAAAAAGGTACGAAATGGAAAAATTGGAAAAAAAAATTATATTCCATTTTTGACATCTACATGTCACAACATGTCAATGTCCTATAAATTTAACTTTATTTGTCTTATAAATATAAAGGAGGTTGTCCTATAATTTATTTTTTCCCATATTCTGTCTTATAAACGGTTTTTGAAGTGGATTAAAGTCATATTATAACTACTAAAGTGTTCGTTTTTTTATTTTCCACTCATTCATTTGCATGTATTGATTTCTGAAAATCTTGTTTTTCTCACCGAATCCTGCAGCAATTCATGAAAATACTGTATTTCACTGTTTTTTTTTGTTGTTTTTTTTTTCAAAAATTTCCACTTCGCCTAAATCGTCACTCCGCTTAAGTCGTCAAAAATGTTTGGTCCCTTGAGTGACGACTTAACGAGGTTTTACTGTACTATCAAAATAAAAAATTAAGAAAGTTCAGTGATGATCAACTATTTCAAAAAATATATGAATTTATTTTAAAGACTACCTTACACTTGTAGTCTTCTGTCATCTTCCTCAGTTTCAGTTGTGTTGCCAGTCCCTCATAATCTGTCAATTGTGCTAAAAATAAAATAATGAGTTTAGTATAATATTTGTCATGATTTTCAGAAACCAATTTTAGTCAGAAAAGTCCATTAAAAATAGGCTATTTTGGAGGACAAATATTTGAAAAATAATCGATGCGAACAGTAAGAAGTCATTTCAAAATTGGAGCTTAGGCAGTGAGATAATTAGATTAAGTTCAATTTATTATTGGCAAGAAAGGCAATTTTTAACGGTAATTTTTTTAAAGAAAAAGAAAGATAATTTTTTAATTTTAAATTTTTGAGAAGTGGTCAATGAAGGTATCATTCAAAATCGCTTATTCATGATATAATTCTTAGAATTTCCAAATTGGTATATTTAATAAATCGGACTCGGCATCTTGTTGAAGATGGGTGGTGAAGGGAGCTACTGCAAAATTTCTCAATATATAATACCGTATTTAAAATAACACATAAAGTAAGTACTTTGTACTTGCTTCGTTAAGTACTTTGATTTTGTTCAAATCACATTGAAATTTGCATGAATTTCAAGATTTCAGTAATATAAGCAAAATTCCTTAAACATTTCTATTTGAAACTGAAGTCTTCAACTTGGATCTATTTTTCGAAAAATACAGTAGTCTATATTAATAAATTGAACATACTACGTTATTTATAAAAAAAAAGCTACTGATTTTCGGTTAACCTTTTAGATCAATTATAATAAAATGGTGTCTGGTGTGGATCTCTCTTGGCCTGAAGGAGTATTTAGCGGACATCACTAAAGTCCTCCAAGTGAAAGAACGACCGTGGACACCAGATGGCGCAATAGAAGAATTTGAATCGATTGTATATGTCAGTGTTTATGGCGGAAAAGTGAACATTTAGGGAGTTTGAAGTTTACGGAAAAAAGACGATATTTATTTTCTTGAACTATTCTGATTTCTCATCAAATATAATTTCAAAAATTTATTTTTATTCATTCGTTCGTTTCAATCGTTCAAAATCAGTCTCCTACCTTTCCCAATTGGTTTTTTGACGACATTGCATCCCTGAGATTGCCAACACGAAGACACAGTATGGGATTCGTTGACCCATGTCTCATCTAAAAAAACCGGCACTGCAATCGAAAACAATTTCTCTGATGTGCCATAAGTAAGCATGTCATAAGGCCTTTTCGAAATAAGAAGTAACGTTAGCAATAACTTCCCTTTGTTTGGCTTCCAACGGATTCTCTGTCCGAGAGTCGCCATTTTGAATCTTCTCTCTCGATACACATTCAGTCCTGGAATGATTAAGAGATCATGGGTGTAGTTCAAGGTCAGAGTCATTCTTTCGTTTGGAATAGAGTAGGTGTTGTTTTGCGTGGATGACAACCACCGGTCATTCGAACAGCTACATCTGATGTGCTGAAGGCCACCCACTGTTCAGTGGGCGATACCAAACTTTTCAGCCACATTCCTGACACTTCGCTTACTTATAAAATGTAGAACAACTTTTTTTTTATTGTTCTATCTTTGTTGTTGCCATGTTTTAATCCTTCATTTCGTATCTTTGATATTTCGTCTGTTCATTTAATTTTCTATTTTTCCACTTCATTTTCCCAGTTGGAATCCACTCAAGTCATTTCTTCGCAAGTCTGTCATTTGTCATGAGTTCACATTTCCATTGACCTTTAGATCTTATGTTCTCATATAATCTAATTACGAATTTTGTACCTTCGGCCTTTTATGTAGTTAATTTATTATTGATTTTTTTGCCTTCATTTAATTAATCATTGGTATAAAGCATCACTACATGTACTTAATTAAGGTACTTGAATTTTGTTTTTTCTTCGTTGGTACTTTCAATGTTGTGTAATGCTGTTCTGTAAATGATGAGTTTTCTTTTCCACCCATTATTCCTTACTGCTAAATTTAACAATAGTGCTATAGGAAATGCTTCAACGGCTTAATTAACTAATTCAAAATATAATTTGCAAAAATATTTTTCTACATTGAATAATTGTCTTATGAATTTATGAAAATTATGCAGAAGAAATTTGCTTACGTGATTTGACAGACAAACAACTACTGCCAACAGTTTCCACGTAGGATTGTATGGTATTAATATCCTGAAAGATTAAGAAAGTAATGGAATGTAAATGTTTTAAGTCTTTAAAAGTTAAAATTAAATAGAAAACGATTAAGATCTTCGTTATCTGTATGACAACAACAAAATAGTCATACACTACCAGCTGTCTTAATCATAATTAACATAATTACAATGCTATACTTAACGTCTATGAAACAATAAAGATATTTAGTAAATAAACATCAATATCTATTTCTGAACGAAGTTCAGTAGGACCCCCGGGTCTGCGGGGAAAGTTTCCAAGACCTACGTGAACATACGGATAATACAGAAAGCTATATATAAAGTGTTATTCCTGTAACATACATAAATACAGTAAACTTTAATTAATAAATTACACTAAGACGTTACAAACATTAAATAAAAATACCAAAATTGAATAAATTATTAAAAAAAATTTTTTTTTCTCCAATTTTCACTTTCTCACTAATGGAAAATAAATCATGGCTTCTCCCAGTTTTAGAAGGAATACCAGCCTAACTGCTTTTACGCTTTGGAGCCATTATTACGGCGAATTAAGGGCTTTCTGAATCCAAACACTACGATAATGCGGCAACTAACAACCCCAGAAGCAGAATGGAGGCAACTTCTGCTAGGATGGGTGGATACTGGGAAAAAGGAAGATGAGTCAAATACTGGGAGTGTTTGGGCTGCTGGATTTCAAGATGTTGCGGCCCGTTCTCGCTTGGCGCGCGTTTAAAAATTTATGAACCCTTTGTTTGTTTAGTATTCCAATTTTTTTTTCGGACAGTGGTAAATCGTGGATACGTGAATCAGCGGATATTTTGGGGTCCTATTGTATTTAGAGGTTTTAAATTAGTCAGTTCACATATCGCATCTTATCATTCTATTGAGAAAAAAAAAACCCAGTTGTAAATGCTTCTTACTTGTTAATTCTTTTAATTTGCATGTTTGACAGTTCATATGTCTTTGAACCATTAATGTATTAATAGTTCATGAAACGAAGTTTTACAACTCTTTATATATATATATATATATATATATATATATATATATAACTCTTTCCATATAAATGCATGTATACGAATGTACTTTACATTAAATTGACCATTAAACCATACTTTCTAAGGGTCAATTGATTTTTGTAAGTTTATTGCAGTCAAAATATCAATTGGATGTGAAAGTTCTGCAACGATGAAACCATAACGTGTTACTCAATAAGACGTTCTTCAATGTTACTTTACTAAGGACAGTAAAGATGTAACGATACCATTTTTCATGAAGAACGTCTGTAACTCTGTACTAATTAGTGCAGAATTATTCAGGACTTTTATCTGATCTCAGAATTTGGTAACTCAGAATTCTTAAAAAATCATTCCTTAATTTTCTCAGTTGCTTCACTTTTCAGTTATAAAACAAATCAACAGAAGTTGAAATCATGAATGATGTCCTATTTGCCACATTAGTTCCGTTTTCGTAAAGGTTCATACAAATTATTATGTATTAAATTGTAAATATCAGTTGAATCTTGGTAATTCAAGTCTTAGTAAAATTAACTTTGTTCCAGCTTATTCCTTAATGACATGAAAAAAATCGCTGGTTTGCCTTTTTTCTAAAATTATCTCTTTGCACTTAAACACCGGCGGATCCAGGGGGGGGGGGGGACAGGGGTTTTTCCCCCCCCCCCCCCCCATGGGCTCAGTCGCCTTTTTAAAAATGCAGAAAAGGAATGAAGAGAGAAGAATTGAGAGAAGGAAAGGAGAAGAAAACGAAACATTAAGCACGGGGACGAGAGAGAATAATTTTTTTGTATCAGTAGCCCCCACCCACAGGTGACAAGACACGGACTGACACCTTCAAAGAGTCATTCAAACAAGAGAACCCCCACGATTTCTAATGTATGGTACAGTAATCCCTCGTTTATCGCGGTTAATGGGGACCAGAGCCCCCCGCGATAGGTGAAAATCCGCGAAGTAGGATTGGCCTCCCTAGGAATTTTCGTGTGTGTGTGTGTGTGTGTGTGGGTACCAAAATGTTTAAAATATGTATATTTATACTTTATATACAGTATACATATACACACACATATATATATATACACACATATACAGTATGTACAGTATATTTTGTCTGACTTCCTGTGGGTATGTACAAGCATATGTACAGTATATTTTATCTGACTTCCTGTGGGTATGTACAAGCCTCAGAGAGCTGCTCTCTCTGTCTGGTAACCTAGGAAGCCGTTTCTCTCGCGCATCACGATGAAACAGTGCTGCTTTCCACAATACGGCCGCCGATATGGCGTTATTTTTGAATTTTTATTTTTCGATGAATATTTTTGAAAAACCCGCGATGCACTGAAGCCGCGAGACTTGAGGCGCGAAATAGCGAGGGATCACTGTATAGGCCTAAACTTTTTTGAAATTTCACCCAGTCCCATGTTAATCAGTTCGCTGCCGGGTTGCCCGCAGTGGCGTGGTTCTCTGCGTGCCGAGTTTTTCGGCAAGTTAAGCCTAACGTAATCTAGAGCCTGTTTTGTTAATTAATTTCGCGTCTTTTTCACTTCCAAATCTTTAGTTGTTTTTTATACATATAAAAATATTAACGAACAATTCAAACTCAGACAATATAATAATTACAATTCTATAAGAAATTTTAATTTTTTTTAAGAAAATATATCAAAGATTAAGATTTAAGGAAACTGGTAATATTTAATTTTGTAGCGATAGTAAAAAATACTTTCGAATCATCTTTGAATAAAAGCTCTTAAATGTAAGGAAATAAAATAGAATTCGCTGAAATTCAAGTCTATTCTTTTCCTCGACATTTTTCAATATAATCGTCACAAGTCATCAGATAATTGTATTTTTAAAAGACTGCTGATGCTAAAAAAAAATTTGAAGCCTCTTTTGAATGCTAATACAGAGACGTCGGAACTTCTTCATGAGTAGGGGGGGGGGGCGAAAACTATTTGCAATAATTAATTAATCTTAACTTTAATTGAATGTTAATTTATAAATAATAAAATTATTAAATATGATATTAATTATAATATTGCATTATACAATGATTAGGGGACTTCTGAACACAGAAGAAGCGAAAACATCAAATTTATATTTTAAATAATTTTATCTAAGTTTAATAAGCGAATGAAACTTATCCTCTGCTTTCTCATGTTTTTTTCCCCCTCTTCTGATTTTCTTATAGCCTTTGTATTAAAATAATCATCAGTATTATTTGTTTTATTTGATTTCAATAATAACAAGAATAGCATTACATTTAATTAAATAATAAATATTTATGTATAATAATATGGAGAAAAAGAAATTAAATAAAATATAGTTAATGTGTAAATCAACTTTCGACTATCCTCAGGGTAAGATTGCAAAATCAATTGTCAGAAGAAATAATAATAAAAAAAATATAAAAAAACTCCACAACACTAAGCAGGGCACGGATTCTACCTAAAGCTACATACAATACATTCATATTCGTTGCAGACGTTTTGCTGTCAAACACAGACCTTTATACATGTAAATCAATTAATTATTAATAATTATTTTACTATAACAAAAAAAAGAAACAAATAAAAAAATATATATTGTATTAAGATGGCTATTTGAGACAAACAGGGAACGAGCAAATGAACAAACATACAAATACTTAAATGATAAAATAAATTTCATTATGCTTCTTCTATATTTTTTTCTTTTTATTTTTTTAAATTTTCGTAGATTCTACAATCCGATTTCTTATGTCTCTTTTGACTGCGGAAATTCTGTCTTTGTTTGATAGCGTTTTTAGATCAAACTCATTATTAATCTTATTCTTCTTCAATCTTATCTATATTATTTATAATAAACTTATCGTTATTGCTGAATTAAACATCTTCCATTTTCGCAATTTGTCGTAATTTAAATGTACGTCAGAGTTCATAATAAAGATATTTGGAAAAAAAGACGCATATGTCTCTAAACTTCAATTTTTGAATTTTTATGCTATTTTTCTACGTTATCTCAGGAATAATTTTTTGAAAGAAGTTCAAAGTAATTCTTACTACAATGGATACCACCCCCTTATAGGCATAAAACAATGATTACATCAAAAAAAAAATTAATGAAAAGGAATAGAATTTTAAAAAATGGTTAAAACTTAAAAAAAGGAACTACTTTTTAAGTTTAAAATATGTTCTTTACGTCTCTAAGAAACATAATATGTAATTTTGCCAAAAAGGTACTATGCCCCCCTTAAATAAATAAAAACAAAACTACTAGTTTATTATTCAAGGAAGAAATGCAGCATTTTGATTATTTCCGCCTATAGGTTGGCAACCTTTAACATTTGCCCCCCCCCCATGGGTCCGGGCTGGATCCGCCCCTGCACTTAAAACCAATCATTTTTGTTAGATGCAGAAACTGCAGAAGCAATGACACACAACGAATATTCAGCTTCATACTTACAAGTTTGGAAATTGAACTTTTCTATTTCTTGAAACCTAAAGTAGAATATTAGAACTGGATGTCGGCACAATTTCACAATGAGTTCACCAAAACAAAATTTCAAGAACTTTTTGATTCTACATGCCATTCTCGGCTCGTAACCTAATTCAACTGTGATGTTTTTAAAATCTTTATTAATTTAAAATTAAATAGAAAAGAACTAAGAAAACAATTGCGTTTTTTATCCATTTGTTTACAGCAAAAAGATAAACAGCAGTTTCACAGGTGAAAATCAAAAGTAACAAAATATTAAGAAAACAATTAATTAATGTTGAAACAACAATAAAGAAATTAAAAAGTAAAAATTAACGAAGACGTAGATATTTACACATTGAAAAATAGAACGAATTGTGAAGAAATAAAGTCGAGGAAAAAAAAATGGTAAATCTTACCCCAGGAAAATATAGGTTAAATTCCATGTTTACGTCTTTTGTTGCATTCCATAGAATTTCCACAGACATATTTGGCAGTTTCAGTAGCTCTGAGAAGTGAATATCATCTTCAGTTATATTAGATAAATTAAATGTTGAAAGATATTCAGCTTTATAAACTCCGAATTTCGTATTAACAAAGGGATGATCAGAACAAAATGTGAGGGTCGGAAACTTTACAGAGCTGTTGCTTTCATATTTTATTTTTGTATCTGGAAGGCTATTAATATATTCTAAAACAGTCTCGACATTTTGATACATACAAAGGAATACTGCCAAAATTAAAACGCATAACCATCCTATTTTCAGGGACTTTGAAACAGTAAGACTTAATAATCTATCTAATCCAGTTATACTCAACGTGATGTCTGTGCCATTGTTGGTGAACTTCGATCCACGAATGTTTCTGACATGAAAGTCAGTTTTTGTATTTCTTTTCCAGCTGGCTTTGATGACTTCCCTTGCCAGAAAAACCATTTTCTTCTTTCCTACCTAATAAAATAAGTAAAATTTAGAACTATTAATTTCCCAAAAGGGGCGAAGCTAGATGGGTGCGGGTGGAGCGCTTCGCGGGTACCGGGTGCCAAGAAAGAGTGTCGAAGAGTGTCAGAGAGGTATGGACGCGTGACTTAATGACACACAGTGGCTACAATAGGTCATGTATTTGATCGGTCAAGCTAGTCACGTGTAACCCCTGCAGCTATTTTCAGGCTAAACTTCACTTGTATGTAGGGGCTAAGTATATTTTGTGAAATATGTTTCATTGTAAAAATTATTATACCCTATAAGAAAATTATGTGTATGTAATATAAAATAAACTTAGTGCTTATTAGTTTTAAAAATGTTATTTTTCTCAATTTTAAAATTGTAATAAAAATTGTAATTGTAAAAAAAATTGTAATAAAATATTTTTTTTTGGTTTTTGTTTTTATTTTTGAAATTTTTCATATTTTTAAAAATAGTATTATTGAAAATTCTGTTTTTGCAATCAAAAATTGCCACAAATACTGACTTCAATTTGAATAAACTATCTGTAGAGCTGTATTTCAGTTAAAAAGTTTTCTTAGGACCGTGAAAAATGTTCAAAAAAAGTATAAATTTATGATACATAAAATTGTTTTATTCTTCTTTTTAGTCCCGCAATATTAAAGACTATAAAATATTTAACATTTTCAACATCGTTCTTCTCGTAATAATTCATCTGTTCTAAGAAAAGCCTAGTCTACTCTCTACCGGTGGTGCATCTTGATTATTAACAACAATGCTATTATTACACTAAGGGTATTATTATCCTTTTAATTAAAGATACCATTACAAAAGTTTATTTTAACAGTTTTCGCTCAGTCTATCTGGCACTTTGGCAGTACGATCGCTAAGCGTAAATATTTCCCTTTTGCTCCTCGTGTTGTCATTCAATGGGTCATCATCACAGAAGTCAATGTAGTTTTCATTATCTCCTACCCTTCTGTTAGGAGGGGCAATCAAATGAAAACGATTTCGTCTGATAATTCTGATCAGTTTCAACAATGTAAGAGCGAGGCGCTATATTTTTAGCCTTAACTCTTCCATATCGACATAAATCAATGGCCCAGACCTGATCGCCTTCTTTTAACTCTGGTAGATCTGGTGTCGTCGGTCATAATTGTCTTTTTGATTTTGCCGAAACATCTCTTCTTTCTCTCGCATGACTTTTGTATTCGGAACTTTTGCAGCTATTATTTTGGTTATTATTGGCACACTTGTTCGTATTCGTCGTTCCATAAGAAGTTCTGGCGAAAATCCATTCAAAAGTGACGTTACTTAGCAACGGTACTTGCTAATGGATGTTCGCCGGCAGAATTTGTCATGGGATGACGAATACGAACAAGTAACTCTGGAGAACCCTGTAGCCTTCGTCACTCTTCTTCAAGCTTCTCTTTATAATTTTAACAATTGACTCTTTAACATTTGCATTGTTTTGTGGAAACTTTGGACTTGACGTTGTAGGCTTCAAACACCACTCTTTCTTAAATGTTGAGAATGAGGATGTCAGAGTGGTCTGAAATGTGTGCTGGTAGCACTGAAAGCTCTTCTGGAGTACAGTGTCTTGTAAAAACGACTTCAGATGCTGGATGTCTGGATTTCGGGAATAATAGTCTGCTGTTGTTTCGGGAATAATAGTCTGCTGTTGTTTCGGGAATAATAGTCATTTTAGATTCAACTTGAACAAATCTATTCCGATTTTCTTCCATGGTCTGTGAGGAAAATCAAATGTATTTCTTGACTGTCTTTAGACTCCTGATGCATTGTCGACAGGATTTCACTAATTCTTTTATTTCCTTTTTAAATCCGAGGCCACCAACGGAGTTCCTTGCACGAGCTTTGCATTTTGTGATTCCAAGATGTCCTTCATGAATTTTTAGCAAGATGTTCTTTCGCAGTGGAACTATTAGTATACATATCCCTAATAGGGCGATGCTTTCATTAAAAATCCTTGTACAGAAATCACAGATCTACATTGCCACATTTCAACTCCAATCAGATTTCACTCTTTTTCGGCCAACTAAACTTAATAAAATCTGAGAGTTTCGAACAAATTGGATCCTCTATCTGAGCTTGATGAATTTCTTGTAATCGTCAGTCCTTTGCAGGTAAATGCTTTGTCACCATTTTTATCATCACTTACATAGCACTTGGCCTTCGTGACAAGACATCTGCCGCTCCCATCTCTTTTCCAGAGATATGTTTCATTTCCTATCAGTATCTTGCTAACCTGAGACGCACACGTTCTCACTTTGGAGTTAATTCGTCCAATTCTTTTGAACTGAAAATTGATACAAGTGGCATTTGATCCCTTTCTAATACGATTTATATTCCAGTGATCCTGGAATCGTTCACCCGCGTATCCTTCTTTGTCAATTTGTGCCCAATTCTTTTGGTAAGAAATAAGAGTTTTTGATGGATAAACTATAGGACGGAATGTTCCATCTTCTTGCCAACTCCATATGATAAAGCATCCGCCGTTATAACAGTTTGTCGATTTGGATGAAACCAAGCCAGTACTGGTGCTTTTGTCACGTGTTTTTTATTAATTCAAATGCTTTCTGTTGATCCGAGACCCATTTAAACTTGCTGCCCACACTTAACATATCATTTTAACTCATGTGCTTACGTTGCAAGATGTGGAATGAAACTCTCCAAATAATTAACAGATCCAAGTATGCTTCGTAACTCTGAGATAGACTATGGTTGTCCCATTTTTGGAATAGCACTTACTCTATCCTATATCAATATGTACATCTTTTTCATCGATGATGTGACACAAGAATTTGATCACTGTAGAACCAAACATACACTTTTCAGCATTTAATGTAACATTAGCCACTATCAGCTTTTTGAACTCCTTTCGGAGTCGACGATCATCCTCAGCCAAGGTGTTAACGCAAAATAGGATGTCATCTACTTTCAATAAAACATCCTCTATCTGACCATCGTAGTAGCAGTCGCAAGTTGCAGTCTTGAAGCGCCTCCATTAGCCCTTAGTCTCCGATTCCTACTACAATGCGGTCTCTACTCAAGTCGACTTTGAGATTAGAGTAGATTCACAGTTTTCGGCCAACGCATATAGTACCGTTGTAAACTCGTCTGCAGTTTCTCCCTCATTCTGGATTCGCGAATTGAATAAAGACCGTTAATATGTAATATTCCTTTTCGGGATGAAGTGATTATTTTATCATTTCACTACATTTTTGTTTTGCACTGAGTCTCATTGCTATAAATGCATCTTCGGTCTGAGATCCCATACATGAAAGTGCATGAAAGAACTAATTTGCTGAGCTGATGATTTCTCATTTAGTCCAGATGCCTTCGATATCTGTCAAATCGAGTGAGCCATCCTGGCCAGTCATTTGTTTTTGCAAAGTTGAATGGTTCAGGGGGTTGCCACGTATTTGAGAACATGCTTGATAAGGCTAAACTGTACTCTACAATCTTCTTTGTACAGAAATCCTAATTTTAATTTCCGGTACTATTTTTCCATTCTGACTAAAGATCTTGACCGCCTCGACCTTTCTGGCCGCTTTCACCACTGCCACCATATTTTATTGTTCTTTTTAGTCCCCAATATTATATGCTATAAATCTAACATATTTAACACTTAAAGTAACATCGTTCTTCTCGTAATAATTCATCTACCCTAACAAAGGCCCAGTCTTCTCTGTACCGGTGATACATCTTGATTATTAATAAGATTATCATTATTATAAAAATGAAGATTTTTTTTTAGTTTTTGGCGGTCCCATGTTACAGTTAACATTGGGAACCGCTATTGCTTTTGTGTTGTCTGCCTGTCACACTGTAGCGGCCAAACGGTTAGAGATAGGCCTATTAGAATGAAACCTTCCCCATTGTGTTCAGCATCAAAAAGTAGGTGATCACGTAAAAAAAACCACACCTGTAGGACCACTCCCTGACCCCCAAATTAACTTTTCCATAGCAGTGTTAGTAATAATGATAACAATTAACACAGTAATAATACTAATGCTTCATACATAACAATAATAACAATTGCCAATAGGACGTCATTGTTAATATTTACAAACGAATTGTTTCATAAATTCTTTAACATATCCAAATGATACACTAAGCATTGTATTAGCGGCCCCTAGGTTACAGCTTGCCTGTAAAACATAAAGGAAGGGTCTTGCATTTATATGCTCTTACTTTTAATTATTTTGTTTATACAATTGTACATATTATGGGGCCGCTTTGCTTTTGACACTGTCTAAAAGCATTACAATAAAAAACTATACAATGACACACTTAATTAGAAAATGACATATTTACAATGGAGGCTTTCAAACCCATATAAGGTTCATCATCATGGATGAACCCCATGTGGGTTTGAAAGCCTCCATTGTAAATATGTCATTTTTTAATTAAGTGTGCCATTGTATAGTTTTTTATTGTAAATAAGTTTTAACACACATAAAGATAATTTTTATCTAAAAGTATTAATTACGGTACTTTGTTTTCTTATGCTAAGCTTTAAACTCAAAATCAACATCAAATTTTTGTCATATCAAGATTTTTATTTTGAAAATTTAATTTTGGAAATCAAACGAGAAAAGATAGTCTTCTCTTCAGAAACAGTAAATGGCACTTTCTAAATGTTTTTAAATTTGATTATTTTCTTAAAATAATGAAAGGATTCCCATTTATCATGATATATGTTTTGGTAGCCTACTTTTCGTCTAATGCCAGAATTGTATATAGGTCACTCCATTTCCTAATTCAAGACGATATTTGGATTTTCATGTGTAACAATTTCAAAGGTATACTGCGATTACACAGCATCTAGACAATCATGGCTGATCCCATTGCAGACCTGAAAACACAGAGCTAACAACTAGAACCAAAACGACTAGACTTAAAGAGTAGTCTGGTCAGATGACTCGAGGTTGGGATTGTTTCGGACAGATGGATGTTTATGCATATGGAGAAAAACCCACGAGGCAATGGATTATGCATGGTAACAATAGACAGTCCAAGGTCGCGATGGTTCTGTTCTGTGTAGTGTATTTCAGGTTGGCACGCATTAGGACTCCTAATACATCTACAGACAAGATTGACCGGCAGGGCTTCTTTACCATCCTTGGGATCATTTATGCCCGCTCATGTCATACGTTACTTAGACGGGACAATGCTCCACCTCACATGTCCGCAACCACCAAAGGACGGCTGGAAGAGCATTCCTGAGTTTGGCTTCATGAGTTGGTCCAGTCGTTCGTAAGATTTGAACATAATAGAAAACATGCAGTTTGATGTGCCATCAAAGGGTAGAGTTCCACTTAGGCATGGTGTACACTATCTATATAGTATTTCAAAGCGCTTGTGGAGTTCGTGTTCCATTGTCTAGATGACGTAATCCGATAGAAAATAGGATCTAAGCATTATTACACTAGTGTCTCCGTTTTTCAAGTACTTCAGTAAACGTTTTTCATCACCAAACACGCTTTTTGGAGCTTGGCACTTTTTTTTTGTCTGCCACTGTGAGCTCTCAGGAAAGTTATCGATCATCCCTCCTATTGATCTTTAATGTTATGGGTGATTTAATTGAACAAATGTCATATCGTTATGAGATATATCTCAAGAATTGTTTCAGATAAGAATGCACTTAATGAAATTTTCCATTAATGCAGAGTTCAGGATGATTAAGATTATATTAAAGATATAGGATTATAACATCTTTTAGAAATAGGAATAAAATATACATAGAAGAAAATTTTTGTTGTATTTAAAAAAGTTAATTCTTTGAAGATTAAAGATTAGTTAAAATAGGAAATAATCAAGAAAGAGTAACATGAATAACAAATCTATTTTCAACATTATTTACTTGGAACATATTAGAATGACTTCATATTCCTAATGTTTGAAATCTGTCCACTTTAATCTGTAAACTTTAAGAAGATATTAGAGCATTGTTTGATGTAGATGAAAAAGTTTCTATTCTATTAGCACATTTATTCACCTGTGAAATACTTAACTTAGAAACACATCAAAAAAACCTTTTTCTTAAAAATCCTATCTTAAAATATTACCTTCATTTGGTAGTAAATAAATTCCAGAATTTCTATCCAGTTGAGGAAACAAAATCCCAAAAATGTTCCCAGAATTCCTCCAACATCAGACAAGAGAGATGCAAAAGTGTACCAATTTATTTCTTTTATAATTTTCATTCTTCTTTCCATTGCAAAAACTTTAAAATTCTGTTCCGTTTCGTTTATTTTCATATCAGCGCTAAAAGCAAAAAGATATTCTTCACATTTTCTCGGGCATTTTCTGACACAGTCTGGTTTTTTCTTCATTATTTCTATTGATGCCGTAATTGATTCTTTAAACGTCTTTGGTGAGTTACATTCCGGTAAGGAACTATTGAGATAAGGTAATCTTCAAGAAAAAGAAATTATTAAAAATTTTGTAAGTTAGATATTGAGATACTACACAAAGAAATAATTAGGCTTTCTTATGAAAGTCAATGTGAGAGTTTAAAATATAGGTTATGTTATTTTTTTTTTACATACTTTATACTGTATGTATTTACTCTAATTTGTAATTGTTTAAATTTTTAAGTTGAATAGACTAATTTATTCGTAATACACAACACTTTTATTTAATTATATTATATATATTTTTTTATAACTGCTCAGTATTGATTCAATGTCTCCAGGTCGTATTTTTCCTTCACTCTGATTAGGACCGCGGGAATATCCAACATGTACTTTCATCTTTGAAGGAACTACTAAACCTATAAGTTTGGAATATTTTTCAGTGTCATTGTCCGCGGAGGAAGAGAAAAAGAAAAAAAAAAAAAACAGACAAACACAGGAAAGAAAGCAAACATCGAAACCAACGTCGGGATTCGAATCCAGGTCCCAACGCTTCTGTCTCGTCTTGGGAGGCTGCCGCCTAATCCACTAGGCCACGCCTGAACGACACTTTCATTATATTTAATTGCAATTTAGCATCACAGTTTAACAATTTGTTCTTATGCTCGGTTCATAATTGTTTTAATATAAACTCTATATTTCTTAATTCTTATGCATTAATTTTGTGAATAGATACATCGAATATTAATAAAAGAAGATATCATCTGGCTGCACTGAATCGTATTGCTATAATAACAACCAGTGGCTTAACCACGAGAGAGGGGGTGGGGGCAACATAAAAATAATGAAAGAAAGATAAAAAAGAACGCCAAAGAAAGAAAGAAAGAACGAGAAAAAAACCTTTATATTGGAAAGTGATCTTTGAAACATTTTATTTTTAAACAGACCTATATATGAATGAACTCCTTATAACGTCCTTAGCTCTGCCCCTTCAAATCTTAATCCTGATTGTTCCACTGCACTGATAACAATAGACAAGTGATGCAAGCAGAAGAAAGATAGTGATGTTCAATATTATTGTTGATTATCTTATTAGGTCACCAAGTTTTATAAGCGAATTTGAATGCAAATTTCGAAACATAGTTTTTAATAATCAAATAATATAAGATAATACTTATATTATTTGATTTATTAATATAAATTATTATAATATACAATAATATTATAACATTAATAATATAATAATATAATAATCCTTCATTGAAGAGTTTTACTTCTTCTTTCACTTAGTTATGTTAAAAACCTGTACAAATACCACTTCATATCTCATCTGAGGACCAGCGTTTTTCTATAATATAACTATAATATATAATTAATATAACTAATAGAAATTTGTGATTAATAAACCACAATATTTCTGAACATTACCTATTAGCTATTTAAATTAAACTATTTCTAAATGATTCAAAAACAATCATACAGAAGGAAATATTTGTGATTTTTGTAAAGATTTCAAAGCTGATGCTTTATTGACTAACCTGCAAGACAAAGAAGTATAAAGTAAATTTTCCAAACATTCTTCTCTACATTTCTCCACTGAAATTGAATCTTTACAAGGTTGACTGGGTACATCCAAATTGATGAGCTGTGATCATTTTACAAAATAAAGTAAAAAAAAAACAAATTCATTTGCAAAAATTTAGAACAGTAAGTTATAAAACTCAATAAGTTAGAGCATTTACATTATAGTAAAATCATTATATGTTTCATTTTACTTGGGAATTTTGTTCACATGTTTGTAACAAATATAGCTTTCACAGAGATCAAACTAAGTATGAAGTTTAAAAATCATTTCAAAGCTTTTCATTTTTTTAAATCACTTGTTCGTGCTATTATTACAGTGAAACAAAGATGAGGATGTAAATCTGTATTATATTACCTGTAAGGGTAGCCCCGCAATAGAGATTTTTCAGTTGGACCCTGCAGGACCTTGGGGTTGTTGTAGCCTCCGCGAGTTTACTAATAGGGCTATTGGCGCGTGTATCTTACCTCGCGCACTTGTTACAAAATAGTTGAGTCTTCTCCCTCCATATGGACATTTCATGCGCTCGCATAACTTTATTTATAATTTCTAAATTTATATCTTTATTAAATATAAAATATGTCTTTATAAAATATAAATAAATAAAATAAATGAATATTTTAATCAAACTTTAAATGAAAGAGAGAATCTTATTGAGTCTTTTTGATCTGTCAACCTTGTTTGTTCTTACCCATTTGATATCTCTACGTAAGTTACTTATCCAAATGTTTTTATAAAGGAAAAAGAAAAAGAAAATACGTTATTTCTCTTAGTTTTAAATTCCTGTTTTGCAATTTATCATATTATTATATTTTTTAGAAATGTAATAGGGTAAGATAGGGTAAGATGACAAAACAACTTAACGTACTCGAGTAATTCCTTACGCTGTGAAGTCCAAAAATTACAAACGCACGGGAAACAAACACATCTTAGTCGTTACTGCTCGCAAAACAATCTGGCCCGACATCCCTTTCAGTGAACTTCGTTACTAATCACCTGAGTCTCAGAAAGTGCTTGGACAGCTGCTCCTATCTATGAATGCGTCGGGGAAATACCGAGTTCGTCATCTTACACGCTTCGTCATCTTACCCGACTTTCCCCTACTAATCTTGCATTAATTAAACAACTGTTGCTACTTAATGATAAATAAAAAACCATTTCTGTAATTACGGGGGGGTTGTTTACAATCTATGGTAACGATTTGGATTCGGATCTATTTCCCAGAAATTCTCTTTCTCCACCAACGATCATGCTCTATTTGATGGCCATGAGATACTGCTATCGCTCTGCAGCGCAGTTTCCATTGCAGGAGACTACTGCGAAGAACGGGAAGACTTATATGTTGCCACTCCTGCTGACAACGTTTCCTGAGTCCATCCAATGAAGAGGACGTCGTCTTCCCAAGGCTCGTTTTAATAGTCCAAATGCGCAAAAATCGATGGGAGATGTGTCAGGAGACTTCACTGGTATCTCGATGAACGGTATAGCCTGGATTCCGGTTTGTTATTTGTAGTGTTTTTTTTTTATATGTAATATCCGTTTTTTTTTTCCTCCTTCTCGGAAGTGCACCGGGTTTTCCCAGTAAAAAGACTTCCCAGAAGAAGTCTTTGATAGGAAAATAAAGGCAAAGAGGCTAGTAATCGTAGTTCCCAAAGGCCTTGTCTTGGAAGTATTGAAAAGTTGGCATGATGACAAAATTAGGGGTGGACATTTTGGATTTCATAAAACTTACTCAAAATTGAAGGAAAGGTTTTACTGGAAACATATGTACTCGGATTGTAAGCAGTATGTAAGATCATGTGAAGTGTGCCAAAGGTATAAACACAGGAATCAGAGAGAATATGGATTTGGTATGCTTGTGGATAAGAATAGGACATGGAAAACTATAGCGATAGATTTTGTGGGTCCACTACCTATGTCTAAGAGTAAGAATAAATTTTTAATATGTATATATGATGTGTTTAGTGGCTGGTTAGAAGCTATACCTTTGAGGATTGCTAATACCCATGGGGCTATCAAAGCACTTCTATCACTTTTCTATAAGTTTGGATTTCCAGAGGAAATAATAAGTGATAATGGAAGTCAATTTAGGTCTGGGAATTTTCGGGAATTCTGTATAAAACACAACATTAAACATATTTTCACTAGTCCCTATCACCCTCAGGCTAATCCAGCAGAGAGGGCAATCAAAACTTTAAAGGGTACAATGAAGATGTATCTGGATGGAAAACATAAAGATTGGGATCAGGTCCTGGAAGAAATACTATTTTGTATCAGGGGAACTATACATTCTGCTACTGGGATGGCCCCTTGTTTCATTATGTTTGGCCGGCAATTTTTCTCCTGTTCCAAGGGAGAGTGTAATAACTTAGTTCAGAGTAAAATAAAAAAAAACTTTGATGTAATAACTGAGATGGTTAAAGAAAACAGAGACAAGTTATCTATCATTAATAAAAAATACTATGATAGGAGGAAAAGATTGGACAACTTTAAAATAGGGGACCTAATTTTGATTAAGAGTCATATACTTTCTGACAAATCCTCTGCTTTAACTAGAAGTTTATGTCCTGAATATGAGGGTCCCTTTAGAATTTTAAAGAAAACATCTGATGTTTCTTATAAAGTGTGTAAAGTGGGCTATGATAATATTATTAGAAGAGTTCACGTGAACCAGATAAGAAAATATTACAAGCGAGAGTAAATCTCAATTTTGGTGTGATGTATTTATAAGTTGTCTGGCACGTCTTATGTTTTTTTTTTATAATAAGGTCCATTTAAAAAAAAAAAAATTATTATTATAATTTTTTTTTTTTCTCCTCATTGGGGGGAAATTTGTAGTGTTTTTTTTTATATGTAATATCCGTTTTTTTTTTCCTCCTTCTCGGAAGTGCACCGGGTTTTCCCAGTAAAAAGGAAAAAAAAAAAAAAGAGAGGTCGGTTGGATCCCGCAGTTGGTTCCGAGAGTTTGAACGGAGCGGGTGAAATGAAAATGTTAAGCTTTAAGCATTTTAATTATTAAATCAGTTAGAATTAACTTTTGTGTTGCGTTGAAAAAGTCAGAGGGAGCGAATTGGAATAGCTACTGACGTAATGAGAGGACAGCTGCTTACGCAATCATCGTCACAACGAATTGGTGGACAGTTCAACTAAGGAATGGATCTGGCGGGTTAGTCAAAATTGGACTTCGCAGATTAACGATAACTAGACGATTAGTTATGTTGCAACGCACTCAAAAAGACTGTAAGTAGAAATCTTTATTAAGAAGTTCCATTGAAGAATAAATGACGGAAAGGAATAATGTTCGTCGACAGAATTTAACAGAGGGAGAAAATCACGAGTTCTAAAAATCACAAGACAGTGAGGAATAATAGAATTGAAGATAATTATATTAACTTTTGAATTAAAAGGAATATTATTTTGTTTACTAGGAAAGTAAAAATTTATCAACGTTACTCGACTGAAGTAATTAATGAATTAGAGAAACTTTACGAATGAACTATTCCGCGAGTTGTGTGAATAGGAATATTCCATTATTTGTGTTTCGAGGATAGGGAAGAAATCAAGCAATGATAATTAAATAATTCCAGTGTTAGAAACAAATAGTAGAAGATTTACTATTAGTGAATTAGTGCAACAAGAATATTATTAGAAGAAATGATATCAGTGATTAATGTCACTACAATTAACTGTGAGATAAGTGAATTATGAATTATACAAGAATAAATAATTCATACAAGTGAAAACCATATTATTACTCTTACAAGTGAAAATGCATTATTATTTGCATACAGGTGAAAAACCAAATTAATACTCATTGTGAAAAGCTTAGTTTCACATTAGGTGAAAAGTCATTATTAATTCACTTTAGGTGAAGAGCCATTTTCTCAAGGTTTATAGAATTGAATTATAGAAAGACTTTAACGAGGAGTAAGCTGGAAGCTTATTCGAGTGATAATAATTAACTTATTCAGTTTTAATATTTTAATAATGAACATTGAACTTATAAGCTGTTTGAACTTTTGAAGTTGCAGAACTTTCATTATTGGAGTTTATGTAACAGCGTAATAAGTAAAAAAAAAAAAAAAATATGTCTAGATGTCTAGACTTGTAGCTAGTTCTCTACATGTTCCATTCGTGTCGCTCCTGATAGTACGCAGAATTCACCTTTACATTTTGAGCCACCCTCCGTATCTGTAGCTTGCCTTGATAGGAATAACCCGCAACGATCATGAATCTCTTCGAAAAAGTTTCACGAGATTCTCTGTACCAATTTGGAAACGATTTGGCTCCCACTGGGCGATAGAAAATCGCCCTTGGTTTATTGAAGTCAGACAGATAAACATATGCTTCGTCTAGTGTGGCCACATACTTCCATTTATCCCTAGCGAGATGTCGTTCATACTGTTTTCTGCAATTTGTCTTACGTACTGAAATGTGCTTTGGTAAGAGTTTGTGAACCTTGCTTTTATGTCTCTTTTGAAGTCCCAAATCTTTATGGATAATTGGTATTATTATTTATTTCTTTAATAGCTTAAAAATGAGAAGTGCATAGCTTTGACAGCTTATAACTTACCTTCGAAATCACGAATCAAATCCGTGGAAAGGATTTTATTTTTATAATAAGTATTATTTTCTCGTATTTTCTTTTTTCTAATAGTAAGTCCCCTTTTTTTTTGGTCATATTTTTTTTTTCTTTGATTATCTTTATGCTAAGATCTTTTATTGTCTTATAAGATTAACTTAGTGAATAAAGAAATGTAAGCTAAAATTAAGTAAATAAAAACACTTTTAAATTTTAAACAGCAAAATGAACAAACAGAAATACAATAAATAAAAGTAAAAACTTTGTGCAAATTCGTTTCATATTTTTGTTTATTGCAGTAAAAAGTACTCTGTAATTCACACTCTTGTCTTATATGATTAACTTAGTGAATAAAGAAATGTACAATCTTACAAAAAAGAGAAAGAAATTGTTTTGGCAAACAAATCAAAAAGCAAAAGAAAAAAAACTAGAAATTTGTTTGGATTAAGAACCAAAAAATCTTTGTATTGAAGAAGGAAAATTCCGTAATTTTAAAAATTGACAATGAAAATGATCTTATATAAATTCAATAAGATAAAACCAGTGAAAGAAAAGAAAGAAGAAAATAGAAGAAATTAATATTCACCCTAAAACATATAATTTTGATAGTTTATGTAACTGGAAAGAATACAATAATTTGGTTAATTGTCAAACTAATTTGAATTGTGTGTTTTTAAATATAAGAAGACTTAAGAAAAATTTTGATTATTTAAAGGCTAATATAGTGCAACTTATTGATGATTATATTGATGTAATTATTTTAGCAGAGGTTAATGTTAACTTGGAAGAAATCAAAATCTTTAAGCTAGATTTATTTAATACTATATTTAAATTACGTGAAACTAAAAAAGGTGGTGGTTTGTTAATATTTTATAAAAAAATTTATAACTATAAATAGTTGGAATATTGATTCTAAATCTTTTGAAAATGTAATCTACACTGTAAAGAAAAAAATAATAAATTTATATCAACGTAAAGAAATAGAAGCAACTATAATAGCAATTTACAGACCACCTAATAGCAATAAAAATGACCTTATTATAGAATTAAATGAAGTTATATACTACAAGAACTTAATAAGAAAGTTAATGACAAACATCCACTTTTATCAATTGGTGATATAAATATTAATTTATTAGATAATAAAAATAATCCATTAATACAAAATTATATAGAAATATATCATAATCTTGGTCTTAGGAGCTATATCTATGCTGTTACTAGAGATGTTGAAACAAATATCTCTCACTCCAAAACTTGTATTGATCACTGCTTTGCAAAAGCAAATAAGTTTAAAATTATTGGAAACATTATTAAGAAGGATATATCAGATCACTATTTGGTTTTATTGCAATTTAAGTATTTTCACTTGAATTATCAAAATATAAATGAAATTCTTGAATACAATAAATCAAATTATATAAAAAATGAATCATTTTTATTAAGCAAAATACAGTCATGAACTAATAAATTAATGTTATATAAAATTAATGATTCAAATAAAAATATGAATTTATTAATGAAATGTATTCATGAATCAAAAAAAAATTATTTGAGTGAGGTACAAGAAAAAGATAAATTCATAGCAATGAATTCACTTCCTTCAAATGTAAATAAAAATGCATATAAAAAAATATGGATGACTGATAATTTATTTAGGCACATTGAAGAAAAAGATAAATTATTTCAAAAGTATAAAAATAACAAAACTAATAAACAATACCATAAAGAATATAAAATGAAAAGGAATTGGATTAACAGTTACATAAAAAAAAAAAAAATTATAATAAATGAAATGAAAATATTAAAAATGGAAAAAGTTATTGGAAAGTTATCATTCTGTAATAAATAATAAAGATGATTTAACTGCAAACAAAAGCTTGGAGAAACTTATTCAACGAAAAGGATTACATATCACTCTTTTAGAAATGGGAAAATGTTTTGTAAATATTGGAAATGTTGAAACTTGCAATTGTAATAAGAATTTGACTGGAATTATACTATTCAGTCTTCAAACTCATTGACTATATTACCTCCTACTGAAACTGCTATATTAGAAATAATTAAAAATATGAAAAATAAGAACTCTGTAGGTCTTGATAACTTTATGGTAAAGGATATTAAAAAATTTACTTCTGACATTCCACAAATTTTAACTATTCTATTTGATAATATTGTTACTAAAGGTGTTTATCCTGATAAGTGGAAAATGTCCAAATTAATTCCTATTTACAAAAATGGAAATTATATTGACATAACTAATTACAGGCCAATATCAATCCTCTCAAATCTCTCAAAAATTGCAGAAACTTATTTTACAAATTCAATATATAAATTCTTAGAAAAATATCAGTTAATAAATAAAAACCAGTATGCATATCATAAAAATAAGAGTGCTACATTATTATTAGACAATCTAAATGAAATCATAAATAAAAATCTAAACAATAGTAGCTATATTTTAATAATCTATATAGACCTTAAAAAAGCT
This sequence comes from Thereuonema tuberculata, assembly GCA_023159025.1. NCBI lineage: Eukaryota > Metazoa > Arthropoda > Chilopoda > Scutigeromorpha > Scutigeridae > Thereuonema > Thereuonema tuberculata. The sequence goes on from JAFIDM010000006.1 coordinate 37,336,693, forward strand.
TTTGATAGTCTTGACCACAATATTTTATTACAAGAATTACAGAATATTGGAATAAGGGATCCAATGTATATTGTACTAAAGAACTACTTCAAAAAAAAAAAAAAATAGGATTAAACTAGAAAACAAACTAAGCAAAATATATAATCTAAAAAAAGGTGTGCCTCAAGGTTCTACTTTGGATTATTATTCTTGATATATTTTAGTACAATTTAAAACATTCAAACATCTTTGCATATGATGATGGTCTGTTATTAATAAACTCAAATAAAAATCTTTCCATAGCTCAAGAACAACTGCAAACTGATTTCATAAATATTATTAAGTGGACACATGATTATAAATTGGCTATTAACAAAGACAAAACTAAATATCATAATCATAAATTCAAAAAACAAAAAAATAAATATTTTACCTCAAATAAAATATCATGATTTTCAGTGTTTACACAAAAGCCATGAAGATATTATTAATTGTAATTGTGAAAACTTAGAAGTAATATATAACTATAAATACCTTGGTCTTTACTTAAATAATAAATACCCATGGCATACCCATTGTATTCATATATTAAAAAGACTTAACTATTTCATTTACATTTTCTTATCACATAAAAGATACTTTTCCAATTAAAACAAAAATAATCATATATAAAGCTTACATGGATTCTATAATTAATTATGGCGTTGATAATTGGATTTATTTAAATAAAAATGAAATAAAAATATTTATAGAATTTTAAAAAAAATATTAAATTTAATTTCTACAACTTTAATAAGCTTCCAAACAATCAACAAAATCAAGTGTTAGTAGATAATAAAATTTTGTTTCCACAACCAAAAGGAATTTTCACCTTGATTTTACGGTTTTAATTATAAAATACGTTATAATTGTGAAAATATAAATTCAACAAGAAGTAATAGATTATATAGTAAATAACATTTTGACAATCCCAAAAGTAATTTGACATATAATTAGGTCTGCCGAGCGGCCTGTGTGCCGGCACCCGGGTTCAAATCCCAGTCGAGGGCATAGATGTTTCATCGTTTTTCTTCTGTGTTTCGTCCGTTTCTTCCCTGGGACTCACTATCTCAGGATTATTTCTGGACGGGATGTGAATCTCGTCCCCTTCTGAAATTTCCTAGCCTCACCCTGACATTGTCAGTTAGGGCTAGTCCGTGGTCCATAGTTGGCCAAAGTCGATGAAAGGAAATACAAAAAAAAAAAATAAGTAAATAAAAACACTTTTAAATTTTAAATAGCAAAAAAAACAAACCAGAAATACAATAAATAAAAGTAAAAACTTGGTGCAAATTCGTTAATATTTTTGTTTATTGCAATAAAAAATACTCCTTAATTCAGATCGCAAAATAAACACATAGAAATGAACAATGCAATCCAAACCATTGGCAACAGTTAACATAAACAAAGCCATGTGGACAAATTGTATGTAAGAAGAAAAAAAAATTCAATTTAAAATAAAAAATTGCACATAATTAAAAGCCATATTGAAAAATTTGGTTTATCTTTCGCAAAAGCTGTTTTTATTCCTTCCTTTCATATCAGTTTAATAATTTACAAATTTTTCTGGGGGGGGGGAGGTTATTCTTCACTTTTATTTATTTATTTATTTATTTATTTATTGTATTTATTGGCTAGGTGGCTATTTCTGCTTGACGATGTATTATTGTTCTTGGAATTTTGTCCTTTTTATCGATCCCAAAGCAAAGTATTTTTTAAATTTTGTTGATCAATCAAATTTTGGTGTCAGTACGTTCATCCTTGCATATTTTCAGGGATTGACAATCCCTTAAACTATTGATTCCATCGCTTCTTTACCGATTACCGTGCTAGGCCTAATCAACCGGAAATGCCGAGAGGTAGGCCTCAGAAGCAGTTGCAGGACTCCAGCAGTTCACAGGACTCCAGCAATGTAAGTACTTTACAAAAAGCAGAGAAAATGACCTTTAATGAAGCTTTGAATAAAATAAGGGAAATCTGTATGGGAGTAGTAAATAAAAGACCTATAAACCAAACAGAAGCTTCGCAACTTGAACAAATGTGCCATAATGTTTCAGAAGAATATATTACAATATTAGAACAAAATGTAAACTTGCAAAAAGACTTACAAGTGATTAAAAGAGAACGAGAAATGCAGATTCAAACTCAGAGTAAAAAATACTCAGACTGCTTAAAAACAGTTGCCCAAGCAACATACAACCAAAGTCAAAACCAAACTACAACAAAGAAACAAAAAACAATCACAGTTGTTGTTGACGCCATTGATAAAGAACAAAAGGAAGATCATCGCAAGAAATTAATCGAAATCATTGAGCCTAAAGAAAACAAAATTCAAATTCAAAAATGCCGAGTTTTGAAAACTGGTCGTGTGATTTTAGATGTCTCTGATTCTGAAACAAAACAGAAAATTGTTGACATCATTAAAAAAAGTGAATCACAATATAACATTCATGAATTTCATAAAAAAAGTCCATTAATGCAAATTAAACACGTTCAAGATTGTCTTGACAAAGAAACATTATTGGAATTTCTTATAGAGCAAAATGAATGCATTGCTAATGCAATAGAAAATGGAAATGAGGAATATCAACTTCTTTTTCCAATTAAAACACATGGTGACTCAAAGAATGAAAGAACATGGCTAGTAAGAGTTTCGCCAAATTTACGACACAATTTGAAAAAACAGAACAGAGTCTATATTGAACTTAGCTCATGTCCAATACAAGATAGAATTAACCTTCTACAATGTTATAATTGTGCAAAATTTGGTCATTTAGCTAAAAACTGTCAACCGAAATCTCCTGCATGTCTACACTGCGGTGTAGAAGGGCACTGTTACCGGGACTGCAAAGACAAAAATGGTGTAAATATAAATTGCATAAATTGTATAAGATATAATGAACGCTTTAAAACTTCAAGAGAAGTAGATCATAAAGCATCTGATCCCAACTGCCCGATTGCAATTAGAACAAGACAACAAATCATAGACAAAACAAATTATGGCGAACATGGATACTGATAAGTTAAAAATAATTCAGTTAAATTTACATCACTCAAAAGCTGCAACCCAAGCTTTAATCTACTTCATGAACATCGAAGACATAGACATAGCATTAGTTCAAGAACCATATACGTATAATGAGAAAGTAGCAGGCGTACCTAGAAATTTTCAAATACTGTGTATTGACACTTCTAAACCCTTAGCCTCCATTGTTATTAGAAAACCTAATTTGCCAATTTTACACAGATCTGATCTAACTACAGCGTGGTGTGTATTGGCAACACTAGAAGTAGGTACTTCAATACAGCTAGCCTCAGTTTACTGTCAGCCTTCCAGGCAGATAGAAGAAAATTTAGAAGAATTAGAGACGATTTTAAACAATATCTCAAAAAATAAATTATTAATGGGAATAGACTCAAATGCAAGAAGTCCTTTGTGGCATGATGAACTAGAAAACGGAAGAGGCAGAGTTTTTGAAGAATTTATTGTCAGCAGTAATTTAATAATTTGCAATGAGCAGAGTGATCCAACATATCAATCAATATTAGGAAGGAGCTGGATAGACATTACTATAGCGGGCATAGATATTACAAATAAGATACGCAATTGGCATCTTTTAAATGAAGAAACCTGCTCTGATCATCGAGCAATTCGTTTTGATATCACCACAGATAAGAATTTTATCAACTCTAATGACAACAGATATAATATCAAACTAGCAAACTGGGATAAATTCAACACAATTCTAAGTATTAGTCTACATGGATGGATCCCCGTCAAACCTGATACCCAAGAAGAAATAGAAACTTACTGTCAACAATTAACAGACATTATCGTTGATACTGCTGACCAATCTATTCCAAAGAAAATACCGGGAAAGAAAGTGGTACCATGGTGGACACCTGAACTAACGTCTTTAAGAAAGACCACTAATAGACTGCGACGAATTTTTCAAAGAGAGAGATGTCAGATAAAACGCTTAGAGGCAAAACAAGAATATCACGATGCCAAAAAACATTATGCACATGAATTACGGAAAGCTCAATTAATTTCGTGGAAGGAATACTGCAATGGAGTCACAGATCCTTGGAAAAATATATACAGAATCATTTCAAGAAGCGCTGTAGGAAATACAAATATTCTTAACACATTTCATAAAACGGATGGGCAAACCACTTCCACCATACAAACTACTTTAGAAACAATTGTTGAGAACTTATTTCCCCTTGAAAATCATGAAAGTGATAACTCGGAGAATGTTAAAATACGCAGTGAATATCAGGAGATAATAGATGCACCAATAGCAGATTACGAAAATATTACTGAAGAAGAGTTAAAACAAGCTATACATTCTTTACATCCACTAAAAGCCCCAGGAGAGGATGGAATATATATTCAAATGATACAGAAAAGTTATCATTTTCTAAATAAATATCTTAGTTGCTTATTCAATAGCTGTTTACAGACTTCATACTTTCCATCATGTTGGAAAAAAGCCATGGTATGTCTACTTAAGAAGCCAGGTAACAACTCAGGAACTAAAGCATATCGACCCATAAGCCTTTTACCATCTCTTGGAAAGATTTTTGAAAAAATTTTATATACTAGGCTCAATTGGAGAGCCACATCTTTAAACTGGTTTAGCGAAAACCAGTTTGGCTTCATAAGAGGCAAATCTGCAGAAAAAGCCATTTTTCAACTAACAAATACTAATTCAACTAACAAATATATATGAAGGGCTGAAAAAGAAGATTTATAGTGCTGTCATTTTTATTGACGTAACAGCAGCTTTTGATAATGCCTGGCACCCTTCAATCATCTTAGAATTATACAAAAAGAAGTGTCCCATTTACCTCGTCAAAATGATTGCTGCCTACCTCAATGATAGAACAGTGATAATAAATAAACACAATCATCAAATTCAGAGGAAATTGAATAAGTCTTGTCCTCAAGGAGGAATCATTTCACCTTTTTTGTGGAATGTCATTGTAGATCCATTATTACAAAAATCTGATACTGACATACAATATTTTGGGTATGCTGATGACATAGCTGTAGTGGTTCAAGATAAGAATTTAGAAAACCTACAGAAGACATTAAATAAAGCTCTTAAACAGATACATAATTGGTGCTCCTTAAATAAATTAACCATTAACATTACTAAAACTAAAGCCATCCTCTTTACACAGAAATACAAATATCAGCAACCATCAATCTACTATGATAAACAACGCATTCAATGGGTAGAATCACATAAATATCTTGGAGTGACTTTGGATAATAAATTAAGTTTTAGGCAACACACTCAGGATATACTGCATAAAGCAAAAACAATTGGCAATCAGTTACAAAGATGTGCTAAATGCACTTGGGGAATAGGTGCTTCTGCGACAAGATCTATTTTCCTTGGAGCAGTACAACCTCTTGTCATGTATGCAGCAGAAAGTTGGGGACATGTTATGCTGCACAATAAAGCTTTACAAAATTTCTTTTTAAGACTGCAAAGGCTCTTTGCAATAAAAATTACACATGCATGTAGGACAGTCTCTGGAGAGGCTGCAATAATGCTTGCTAATATTGTTCCATGGCCACTAGTAATTGAAACAAAATGTCTTTCCTTCTATGCCAAGA
>JAFIDM010000006.1:37374219-37457451 GCA_023159025.1 Thereuonema tuberculata
AGGGATTTTTTAAATTTATTAAATGTTTTTAGTTTTTTTTTTTTTTTTTTTTTATCCTTTTAGTAGGGGTTTATCCAGAAGTGTCGAGTTAGTTGGCTTCCCGTTAATGTAGTATCCGACACGTTAAATATCTCACCTTCATAAATATCTCACCTTAATAATAATATCTTTTCAATTTCATCAACTATTCATAGTGTAATTCATTTTGATCAATACTTGTTCAAATACTATCATATGATTCTTGATACACTAAATACCTTCGGTAGATAGTAGAAGATTAATAGTAATATTATGGTTATCTTTGTATCTTGTGGGAAGAAACAATTTCTCTTTACTATTCATTTTTAACCTTATTAAATCTGGTTTTTGAGTAGAACTAAAGATAACAGAAAATGATTCTGTTTTATCTAAATTAAACAATTCTTCTCCACTTACTTCATGAGCGCTCTTTTCCATTTACAATCTTACTCATTTTTTGTATAAACCCTATACAATGTATATCATAATATCTCTAGTTTTATTTGTAATTTAGTTTAAAAATGTATTTGTTTATAATCCTGAGTTCGTATTACTTTTCTGAATTAATTTCTAATATTTGTTGTCGGATCCAGCACAAGAAATCGGAAAAAAAAGAATGTTAATTGTATTGACAGTAACATACAGTGAGAAGAAAAGCATGGCTTTAATTCAGTGATCAAAAGAATTAGAGTGGGAAGTGAATTATCTTTCACTTTTAGTATTCTAAAGATCGCACTAATAAGATGACCGTAGACTTTCAATTCGTTGTAGATTAATAATGAGTGAAGACTTAAATTTGTTTCTGAATTCTTCTGTAAACCTAAACAATAATGTTTCATTGAATGATGGAACATTCATTGATGTCTGAGACAGGACTGTACTTTTTGCATCTGATATGAAAGATGTTTGTTATAGGTCATAACACTGCATCCCATCAACAATATTCTAACAATAAATATAAAGATCTTTCAAGATGTAGAAAAACCAAACATTTTTATTTCTATGAACAATATTTTTTTTCGTCATGGAACTTTTTTTATGTACTCTTATCTTGCAGTTATTTGAAAATAACTTGCCTACTTTCCTTCCCCCAACAGAATGAAAATGCTGAACTCGTAATACATCAGAAGAAAGCTGTCTTCTAACTTCGGCTTTTCTGCAGCGTAACTTCTTCCGTAAGAAATTGGTAGAATCGACACACAACAATAACGAACGAAAACCAACTTAACAATGGCAATCAAGATAACAGTTGTCAGGACATTAGATTTATTTATCTACATTATAAATGCCACCACCTTTTAGAAGCCAGTGTTAGTAGGAGTAATAGCGATATATTTCACTTACTTTAAATGATTTTAACTGTAAGGGTCAACTACTGGTGCCTTTACTTTAAGCATAACAAAATTCTCTCATTATTATAAAATAAAATTAGATCGCTGAGTAATGATAAGGTTCTGTTAACAGGAGATCTAATCTTGAACAAAGATGAGGATGAGGAGGAAATTTTAATTAATGTGAGTGTAGATTTTGTAGTATTAAAATCTAGCCCTAGAAATATTTTCAAGACAATTAGATTTTCCTAAATATAGAAATTTGCAAAGCCAACGAAGGTCGGCTATTTTTGCATCGCTGAGGATGCAATGGCCATTGTTGGATTAGAGATGCTGCGCGACATTAGCGAGCGGATCTATTTGTCGACCTGATTGTTTCACGAGCGCAGCTGCCACGCATTGCGTGATGAAGAACATTTCTTCGTTGAGATGAGTAGAGCAGTCGAGTGAGTTCGTGTCGGCAGTCGAGAAAGTGAGTTCGTGTCTGCAGTCGAGTGAGCAGCGGTGTCGAGAATCGAGTCTCGACAGGATGTAGCTATGATAGGAAGGCTACATCTCGGCGTCCCTTAGTAAGGTAGTCCAGACGATGCGGCTAGGATACGAAGCCGGTATGTTGTTGTATCTCAGACCAGTACTGCGACGTAGCGTTGCAAAGTTAGGATGCAACATGAGCTGCTGTCATCTTGCCGAAGCAATGATCGGAAGCAGCGGGGATAGCCAAGATCACGGTGCGACTAGGAAACAAAGCCCGCATCTTGATGTCTCTCGGACCGGCGTTTGTGGAACCAGATGTCCGATGGACGGGAGGCCTGAACTACAGTTTTGTTGGCAGAGCCATTCAAGTAATGGAGTCACTCGGACCGGTATCATGCCACGAGATTTCCCTTGGACGGCAAAGTTGGTATCTCGATGTTGCTGGGGAGCAAACGGAATCTGCAGCGAAGTAACTCGACAGCCAAGATCACGGAGCGGCTAGGATACGAAGCCCGCATCTTGATGTCACTCGGACCGGTGTATTTTCCAGTGTGTCTGATGCAGTTCGGATCGAGAAGTCTCTTGGAACGGAGGTGTGAAATGGACATCTCTGGGATTAACAGTCTGCGGCGGCGGCGACGAAGAGATAGGCCCATGACGATATGAAGGACCTACCGGAAAGTTTATAAGGAAACGATGCTCGTTTTATTTGACACATTTCGGCGATCTATTTGAGTCGTCGAGTGAAGGCAACATAGTGACTATGGAATATGAAAGCTATGTGCCGGGGACGAATTCAACCAAGTTCAATGCTCACAAGATATGTATACACCACATCTTTTAGGTATCTCCACAACCAAAAATCGCATGGACGTAGGTCAGGAGATCTTGGTGACCAGGCAGTAGGGAACACGCGACTAATTACTCGATCATTGTTAAAGTGTTGACGCAACAAAGTTTGCACGAACCTTGCAATATGAAGAGGTGCACCATCATGCATGAAAGAGGTTGAATCAAGACAGGTCTTTCCTGCAGCTGTGATGTCACACAGTACTGGAGCATATCACGAGATCTAGCCGAAATCACGGAACATACTGAGAACCATAATTTCTTCAAAAAAATAAGCACCCAGGATAAACTATTTATTTATTTTTTTATTTACATAGTGATAATTAATTTCAGCTAAGAAATGAGAGAATTCTATTGTTTCTAGATTTCAGCAGTTAATTTTATTTAAAAATAAAGGCTTTTATTTGTATTATTTTCATAATTTAAAAAAAAAAAAATATATATATATATATATATATATCTAAATATATATATAAAGCGGAAGTTTTAATGAGAGGATAATCTATTTTGACTTAAGTTCTTTCAGTAACTTCGTGTTACTTCAACGAATTTCCACTAAATTCGTTAAAAATGTAACAAAAACCGTTCTTTCCAAATTTAAACTTTATGGTCACATATAAAAACGAAGTTTTTAATAGATATTAAATTATTTTATAAAACATTAAAATAAAACCAATCTGTTTACTTACTTTTCAATAACGGAATGGATGAAACAATCGTAAATTCCTCTTTCAAAAATTTTGGATTTGAATATTTTCGGTATTTACTCACTGAACATTCCTAAAAATATGTTTACAAACTTTAGAAAATTTATAATAATTCTACTTTTTTAAGATTCACGACTTAAGTTAAGGTTCAATAAGAATAACAAACCTTATGCTTAGGTAAGCAATGCCTTTCTCTCTATGATGGGATATTCACTGGTGACTGTTTAGAATTCATATTTTAATTAATGAGGTCAGTTCAATGGAGACCAATAGTTAATGATCAGAAAACAAAATCATTTGTTATCCTGTCGTAAAAAGTTTCGTAAAAAGTTTCATTAGTAAATCTAATGTAAAATCAGATAAAACTAAAAATAATAATGGAATTGACTAATTTATAACAATGTTGTCATCTAAATTTTTAATAGTTATTTCGAAGATTACCATAAATATCGTTAATGATTATTTTGTTTATGACTAGTTATTAAACGAATACATATATTTCAAACGACAAAACCCGTAGCATTACTTAGGAGTTTCGCAAAGACTTTATTTAATCATTTTCATTTTAAATAATAATTTTATTTTAATATTTTTTTAAATATAATTTATATAATTAAAATTTCATTGAGTGGAATGAAAAATCATTTTTATAAAATTAAAACAAATCTAAATTTAACTTGTAAAGTGAGATACCTTAAAATTTAAAAAATATTTAAGAAACCTATTTCTCATTATCGCAAAAATTACAATTTTAATTGTGTAGATAAAGTTTTATAATAATTTAGTTATAATTTAAAAATTACATTTTTATAAAATTATTGAATTAATAAAATGAAAAATGCGAATTTTTATATCTAAATAATTCTAATTATCCTCTTTTCGCTTATGTTGATTAATATTTCTTAAAATTAAAATCAATTTTGAAATAAATTAAATATAAGAGAATTGAAATTAGCAGAGACCTAAATTATTTCTTTATAAATCAACATAACATGAAAAAATCACGATGATATCAATATAATAAATTCTGTATTTAAAAGAATCTAATATATTTTAATGTTCGTTTTTCTTAAATTTGCAATTGTGAGCAATATGACTTTGTTGCTATTATAGCACTTTCTTTTTTCTTCAGGTTTCTTGTTTTCAATTTCACGAATATTTATTTTAACTTCACCTTTCTCTTCAGTTTCGTATCTGCCTTTTCTTTTATATTCAATTAAAAATCTTCTTAATAAAAATTTAAGTCTCTTGAGATTTGGTTTACCATAATTTCTTCAGCAGAAGAATCGTAATGAGAACTTTATCAAGGAAAATAATCACATTTCTGGCTGTTATATTGATTAGCCTACCTTTTCTAATTTAACTAATATAATTATAAGTTTTATGATGTTTTCTTTTAAATTACTTTTTGTTCTTGAAATTACTAATCGAATGTAGTTTCTTTTTAATTTTGTGATGTTTAAATAAAATTTCTTGTAGGTTTAACATGTGTTTATAAAATTAATAATAAGGATGAAATTCAGGCCACCATACATGGATCCATGTGTGGTGGCCTGAATTTCATCCTTATTATTAAATAATATTTCATATTGTATATTTAATTCAAGTGTAAACTTCAATTCCCTGGGTGATTTTTATCTTAAACTAACAATCTGTATTTGTCTTTCATCATTAATGAATTTTCTGAATATTTATATATCTATTTATACATCTACTTTGTATCTACTTATTTTCACGACGACGTTCAAAAACATTTCTACAACTTAGAGTAAGGAAAAAATATTTCCATTGTTTCACTTACGTCACCTATCACGAGAACTTGTACAGAAGAATAATTAAGATAACAAAAATATCAAAACTCTAAAAGAGTAAACGTTGAACAGTAAATTAATAGTAATACAAGATGGTTATAATGAAAGTTGGTCTATTTAGAGTACCCTGCAGCTGCAACCAATAGTCGGAGAGACACAAAAGTTGTACACATACTTTAATTACACTGCCAACTAAGTCTGCACTTTATTGTTTAAAACAATAATAAATTACATTTAAATTAATCACGTATTATAATTATTATTGTAATTATTGTTTTAAACAAAAAAGTGCAGACTTAGTTGGCAGTGTAATTAATGTTACACATTAATGTTCATTTTTTAACACAGCACGTTAAAATTATTATCAGTTGTACACATACTGTTCAAAGAATGCGCTCTGTGATTATGCAAAAAAACCGTAGGTGATCGCCCGTGATAGTTCGCGCATATAGCGTCATACTGTGTTGTAGTTCTGCTAAGGTTGCAATTCCTCCTTGTTACACTACATCTTTTAGGTATCTCCACAACCAAAAATCGCATGGATCACAATCAAAAACAGTAAATCTAAGGCTTACTAAAGGGAAAAAAAATCAGAATTATCACAATTAAAGAGAAATTGGACTTAGATAATTATTAAAATGAACTTACAGTTCAGTAAATCTAGTTCAAGGGTAATTAAAAATTCCTTCTAAATATTAGGTGTATTCCTAAATCTTAAATGAAATGAAACAAGTTATCATCAATGATCACTGGTGAATTTCCCGATTAATTTACCTCGTAAACATAAATACAATACCAGAATAAATAAACTGTAAGAATGAACACTTAATATGAAATCTAATAAGTTTCAAATAAATATCAAGTAAAATTCAAATAAATATTAGATAATTATCAAATGGACAATAATTGAATATCAAATAAATATCCTGGGATAATTTATTTCTAATCTAAATATCACAAAGCAAATACTTTATCTTAATAAATGCAACTGCATAAAACAGAAGTTAAATTAATATTAAAAGTCAGCATTGATGTACAGAACCGCAAAACTAAAATAAATTTAGAAAAAAACCTAAACTTAATCTGAGCCAGTTTACAGTCAAAAGAAAAATCTTACAGTTCTTTAGGTTTAAACATCTGTTCCTTGGAACGTTCCCATTTAATAATGGCGGCGACGTTCAGGAGCTTGGAGTTTTCTATCCCATGATGCGAGACCAAAGCAAAGGAACTTCTATACAGAGTACGGATACGTCTCCGGCTATTGCGGCGCAATTCTCGGTTGAAATCCTCAACTCGATGATCCACGAAGCGAAGCTGTTAACATCGAATCTTCCCCATGAGCTCGGGTTGAATCTTCGAGTAGGTCCGATGATGAGAGACCAAGGCAAAGGAACTTTTATGCAGAGTAAGGATATGTCTCCGACTATTTCAGTGTAGTTCTTTGGAATGGCAGCTACCCTCGGTGGGCTGTTGCGGAAGTCATGGCTTTTAAAAAATGAGTTTAGAATTAAATCTTTTTCATTCTTGTGTTTTTCAAAAATTTCAGGATATTTCAAAAATGTGGCATTTGGTTTACTTCCGTTAATATTGCCTCAATTTCGACGAACCTATTCTTTTAGGGCAGCAGGTTGCCATTATGTTTCATAATGAGAAACCGCAGCGCTGGCTACTATGAAAGTGGTAAATCAATTTTTTTTTTTATTTATTTATTTTAACAATATTATAATATTATTTTAACAAATAAGCCGATATTCAAATTACATATAGGCTGTTGTGGAAGTCATGGCTTCTAAAAAAATTAGCTTAGAACATATTTTTCAATCTTGTGCTTTTCAATAAAATGGAATTTTTTTTACTTCCGTGAATAGTTCACGGGTCGCAACTAGTATTATTATTAATATACTGATATAAATAATTAACTGAACTTAATTGTTAGATTTACTTACATTTTGATGCCCTAAGTTGCAAGGGGAGATCAATGAAAATTGTAATCCACAAAATGTAGGTGTTTGAACATTAAAAGATCTTGTTCTTCATCTCAAAAGCACAGTTCTCGTTAACCCAGACTATAAATCAGTAAAAATCGGTCATCAATAGTCACAATAATTAAACATTTGTAATCGGTTTATTCATGCCATCTTGCTTTTTACTTTAGAAGAATGAAGGCAATGCGAAATAAATCGATAGTTAAAGTCGTCCACGTGACCTAACGACTTCTTTCCTCTAATAATGAGACTGGTCAGAAGTCATTTCGTTGAGTTAAAAAAAAACATTTACAACTGTATAAATAAGTAATGTAATTTTCAAATATATAAAATGAATTAGGTTTCTGCTTAATTCTGTGTTCAACAAACTTGTTATTACTTTCTTTCTACCTATTATCAGATAGAAATTACACTTTATGGAATACATTATTAATAATGTTATTTAATATTAAATTTAATTTTCTTTTCCTGATTAAACTTATATTTTCGTAGAATTTATTATTAATCTTGTTTCTTTCAAAAGTAAATGAAAGGTGTTGTATTATTAGGTGGAAGATCGAATGCCATAAACCCTTTGCATTTTTTAGTAGTTGATGGATGACGCATCACGAATTCTTTAATAAACCTTTATTTTAAAGCATGAAACAATAATTTAAAAAAAATCCTGAATATCTAATAATATATCATAAGTTGAGGTAGGAAAAAGTATGGAACTTCCAAGTTTAAGCGAAAAAAAAAAATATACAATAAAAAAAAAGAGAAATTAATGCGTCTTCGCTGGCCTCAAACGAATTTTCTATGCGCATTAATTAATTAAAAAAGCGCCTAAAAATGCATAAAAACATTGAAAGTTCAGACCCACTGTTTTCAAGCGACAAAATAGCTGTTTCACGGTGAATTGCCGATCACAGTTGAGAGTAGTCCCCAGTAAACAACCAGATCTTAATACGGAGGTTAATATAAGTTCAGTAGTATGGAACCTCCAAGTGTTCACAGTGACTACTCTCAACTGATGATCGGCAATTTACCATGAAACAGCTGTTTTCGGATGTCACTTGCAAACACTGGGTCTGAACTTTTAGTATGTTTATAACATATTTCTTCAAGATTAATATAAAAGCCAAATATATTGTATCTGGCGTTTATATTAAACTGGAAGCGATATAATTGTAAGCAAATTAGGCTTGTTGACTACAAATTCTATAAATTTGATTATTAGAACTTCAATGTTAAAGTAAACGATTCGAGGATATATTGATAATGAATAGAATCAATTTCTGTAGATTTCTTTAAAAATTATATAATTAAAAGGAAATATATTATGAATGCACCATTATTGTACTTCACATGTATACAATTAATTTATATTTATCTCTTACGCATCCATTTCTTGGTCTGAGTAACAAAAATAACTTTAAGTAGGCCTGACCTCTCAACTATGACATTCTTTTAATTCTGTTGATTAAACCATTAAAACTTAGGATTAGAAAGTTTGTTGAGTCCTAAACGATAATGAGAACTTTAAATAAAATGAAGTAATTAGAGAATTAACAATATTTTTTTTTTAAATTTAAAAACATTTAGATATAGGAAAGGCTAATTTTTTTTTTTCAAAAGTTCATTAAGCAAACACACAAGTCTGACAAGATATTTAAAACTAGAAATATTTACAATAAAAAAATTAAACTAGTTTCTTTCCGAATTTAACGGAGCACTTCAGTAAATGAGTTCTGTCCAGCAATGCAGTGTCTTTTTTAAAGGCGACTAACCAGTAATTAACCAATGAGAGGCTTAGTTTGTTAGACCAATTGTCGGTATGATGCTAATCAACTTATTAAAATAACTGGAACACTTATTCACCTGGTGATCATCGGCTTAACCCTGGTGGTAATCGAAAGCACTGAAATAAACGCACATTGTGATGTTTCTAAACATTGAAGGGCTCGGGCCTTTGCGATCCCAGCGTTGAGCTAAATAACTTTGTTGTTGTTTTTAACCATTTAGCCGTATCCGACTATTGGCGATTCTATGAGTCATCTCTCGCCACTCTTTCCGATCTTGTGCCTTCCTTCTTAACTCTCTAAACTTAGGCCATGTTTTAATAGTGTCTATCCAGGTGATCCTCGGTCGGCCACGCCTTCTTTTCCCACTCATCATTCCCAACATTATTGCATTCTCAAGTGAATCAGATCGTGACACATGTCCAAAATATTTGAGCTGCATTCTTGTAATCTTCCCGCCAAGTGAAATTTCAGGTTTCATGCGTTTCAAAACCTCCCTGTTTGTAACTTTTTCTGTCCATGGAATTCATAATAGTCGTCTCCAACACCACAGTTCGAACCCATCTATTCTTCTCCAATCAGCTTTCTTCATTGTCCAACTTTCGCATCCATACAATGCAATAGGAAACACTATGGCATTGACTAGTCTGCGTTTAGTCGAAAGACCGATGTCCTTGCTTTTCCACACTGTGTTCGTGCTCAACATTGCTCTGTGGCCCAATGCGATTTGACGCATAATTTCAGGACAGCAGCCTTGACTCTGGTCAGTCTTGGATCCAAGGAAACAAAAATCTTTCACGCATTCAAATTGTTCTCCATCGATGGTTATTTTATTATCCTTTGTTTCAGCAGTCGTCATGATCTTTGTCTTTTTGATATTAAGAAGGAGACCCATCTTTTCACTTTCTCTCTTGATCTTTCCTAACAAGTTGTCTCAACCCTTCCTCAGTTTCTGATAACAAAGTTGTATCATCTGCGTATCTAAGGTTGTTGATAACTCTACCACCAATCCTCATACCGATCTCTGATTCTTCTAAGTCTGCTTTCCTCATTACCATTTCAGAGTACAGATTAAAGAGGAACGGGGATAAAATGCAACCCTGTCGCACACCTCTATCAATATCTAAATAACTAGGAAGATACTAAGTTTTAATTTAAAAACAGGAAAACGAACGTAAATGTTGGCATCTAATGATACTATGATGCACTTATATAAAGTTTTTGCAACTGCGGGCTGGCTATTAATAGTCTCTAAGCTTTTTGCGGAACCCATATTGGTCGATACTTTTTACTAAAATGCAGTCGTTAATACAATGTTCTGTTGGCGCAATCATTACAGATTCCCTACATTTACGTTGAAAGTTTGTAACTTCTACTGCCAAGATTTTTGGATTGTCAACATTAAAATTGTGATCTGTATTTTTCTTATGTTATACTATATTATATGTTAGATCCTTATTACGCAAGGCTCGCGCATGGTCCGCCTTGCGCTCGCCCAACTCTCTTCGGGTCTCTCCAATATAAGTCAACGGGCACCTGGTACATTATATGGAATATACAAGGCCTTTTGTTTTTTGTTATGTATAGGTTCACCTGTTCGTTTTTTTTAACATATTTTTGGTGGTGCTCAGGCTAGTCGCAGATATTGTCTTGTTTTAGAATTTTGTTAATTTTTGGAAAAATCTTCCAAATGATAAACTATGGCCACATATTGCTTTCCGTCTGTACGATTTTTACCTTTCATTATTATAGATCTTGCGCAAAGTAGCTTTTATTTGCTTGTCGATAAACCTTATGGGATAATCATTACGTATGAGTATGGAATAGATGTTGCATTGGCTTCTTAACGCTCGCATTCTTAGAGCGGTTGATAATACAAGAGAACAAAAAAAAAAAATATGGCGGACATACCTTAGCGTTGTATTCAATTCCTCTTAGTCGGTGGAATGCTGTGACCATAAATGGTAATCAAGCTCCAATATAGTATTGCGGAACTCTCAACCTTTCTGCAATTATCTTATAAGGAATTCAGAGATGTCTCAAATTATATATAGAAGAAAACAAGGAAGCGGAGATCATTATTTGTCATTTTCAGTCCTGCACACACCAACTTCTCCCCAAAAGTTTTCTTTGTTACCCAGCAACGCAAAAAGAAAAAAACGAAACTCGCCAGGAGTCGCCACGAACCAAAAACAAAAACGCTACTTCTAATGTATTATCAAAAAAAAAAACCACTGCGAGGCCGCCATGCTCCCGGCCTTGAAAGTTTCTAAACTTTTAATAATAATAAGAATAAAATTCAATTTGCGGGCGGAGAAAAAAACAAACAATTAAAGCTAAATCTAAATACTAATATATAATGTAAGTCTATATAATAATAAAAATATAAGCTAATGCAAAAAAATCAGTTATTGAGTAGGTAAAGGATAAAGTTTTACTACGGGACGTTTAAACGTTCCGTTTCTAGTTTTAACCAAAACCACTCTGACTACATTGTCTTTACCCGGAAAAACCTCTTGAATAATACCAACCGGCCAATGAAAGGGGGGTAAATCATTTTGATCTACAAGTACAATCGTTCCAACCCTTACTGGATTTTCTGGGGTACACCATTTTTGCCTAACTTGCAACATATGTAAATATTCAATTCTCCATTTCTTCCAATAAGACTGAACTAAACTGTCAAGTAAATTTTTGCGGTTAACTAAATTACAGGAACTATCAGGTAAATCAGGTGCGGGTAAGTATTGAAGAGGAGTAGACATGAGAAAATGAGCTGGAGTTATAACCTCCGGATGTGGATCAGAACTTAATAGACAGAGGTCGTGAATTGTAAAGGCACTCAATCTGAACAAGCACGATTAACATTTCCTCATATGACAATAATTACGTTGCTATTACTCGATATAAATGAGTTTTAACACTTTTAATATTCGATTCCCATATTCCACCAAAATGTGGAGCATGAGGTGGAATCATCTTCCATGTAATACGATAATTAGTTAAATCTTTTTGAAGAGCCATTCGATAGTCACTTGAAAGTAAAAACTTGTACAAATCATCAAGATGAGCCTTAGCACCAATAAAATTAGTTCCATTATCTGAATAAATAAAAGAGACTGAACCACGGCGAGAAATGAAACGCTTAAAGGCTGCCAAAAACGAATCAGACGACAAGTCAGAAACAAGTTCAAGATGAATTGCTTTTGTGCAAAGACAGATGAATAAACAAAGATAAGCTTTTTGCGAGTGATGACCTCTTCGACGAGAAAGAGTGATTTTAAGGGGACCTGCATAATCTACACCAGTGTGTACGAAAGTTTTGGTCTCACAAACTCGATAAGATGGTAAATCAGCCAGTTTCGGTGTAGGATGAGTAGGTGATAATCGAAAGCAAAAATTACACATATGAACTCTTTTAGGGATTATAGATCTGGCAGAAAGTATCCAAAAACGTTGTCGAAGAAGAGACATAAACAAATTCGCTCCAGTATGGCAATTTGTCTGATGAAAATCGTCAATAAGAATATCTACGACCTGATCTCGTTTGGGAAGTAATGCAGGATGTTGACATTCAAAGGGAAGATCAGATCTAGACAGTCTTCCTTCAATACGTAATATGCCTTCTTCATCAATAAAGGGACTAAGACGCCGCAGTGCTCTTGAAGGCAATCTGGACTGTCTTAGAAGGTGTAATAAATCAGCAAAATGCACAGACTGTAATGATGATATAACGACTTTTTCAGAGGCAATCAAATCTGAAGTCGTGATCCTATTAGAACATGGAAATTTTTTCATAAAACGCAGTACGATGCGGAGAAGATGCGGAGAATGCATCTACGAACTACGATGCGGAGAAGTTTATTGCAAGATGATATGCGTTGGCTAAGAGAATATATGGTTGACTGTTCAGACAAACAAGTTGCTGTTAATGTACAAGTTTTGAATTCAGGAATTTGTTCATACGATTCATTTGAGAATGGTTTAATAGGCCATTCTGATGGTCGTCTCTGAAGCCAGGAAGGACCTTTCCACCAAAGTTCATTAGATATTAATTGAGAAGGTAATAATCCTCTTGAAAGACCATCACTAGGATTCTCTATACCAGATATATAATAAAAGTTAATTGGATTAATGTTTTCTTGACATTGTGCGATGCAATTACTCACAAAAATTGACCAGCGGTGCGGAGAGGAATGTATCCAAGAAAGAGCAATGGTGGAATCAGAAAACGCATATATACCTTCAATTATCTAAATAATGCTACGGAAAAAAACTAATGTAGCGAAGGGTTAATTTAATAAATAATGCTACGGAAAAAAACTAAGTAAAGATCTTGGTGACCAGGCAGTAGGGAATATGCGATCATTGGTAAATGATTAACTATAATTAATGATTGACTAATTATTCGATCATTGGTAAAGTGTAGACACACCAAGTTTGCACGAACCTTGCAATATGAGGAGGTGCACTATCTTGCATAAAAGAGGTTGAATCAAGACAGGTCTTTCCTGCAGCTGGGGTGTCATAAGGTACTGGAGCATATCACGAGATCTAGCCGAAGTCACGGAACATACTGAGAACCATTAGCAGTAATTTCTTCAAAAAAATAAGGACCCAGGATAAAGTTGGATGTGAACCCAAACCACACTGTAAGCTTGGGCGAATGCAGAGACATTTCCTGGAGGACTTATGGATTTTCCTTGGTCCACACACGGCAATTTTGGATGTTCACAGTGCCATTCAAATAAAATTGTGCTATGTCGCTCCGTAGGATGCCCTATGACCACGACATACTGTACAGTTATTATTGTCTCCAATAATATCTTAGCGATGGTAATGCATAATGAATTAACTTTTGGAAAAACAATTATAATATGTATCACACCATTTATTGTTTGAAGAAACAAAAAGAGGACAGCACATTAAATTCATGATCACTATCTGGAGTGATTGTTTTATAATGAAAACAATCACGAAAAAAGAGCAACGGAAAAAAAGAAAAAAAATTGAAGTTTTAAATCGTTGGTAGTTGCCGGGTGAGAAGGAACGGAGGAATGAAGAAAGTTTTTTTAGTCTCGAATCGTTCGATGGGAAAGCTTTGGTTAAACGGCTTTTGTTCAATGATCACATTCTATATATGGATATGATTGACTTGTTAAGTATACGTATTGAATAAGAAATAATATATATTCGATCTTGGAATTTTCGTCCAGCCGAAGATAATATTGTGAACATTACGAAAGAGTTTTTACTCATAATGTATGTTATAGTTTTTCTTCTATAGAATAGCCGGAAGCTGAATAAATCTACGATGAATGCGATAATAATGGGAAAGCAGATGGAGTTGTTGTTTTCCAGGAGACTAGAAATAACAGATGAAATATTCCACGAGATCAACGCTTCATTCAATGGACTGCAAAGGACCTTTTTAGAAGTTCAGCGTTTGCAATTGCGGTTATAACGACCAAGGTCTGCCTATTGTATGTTAGAAGATTTAAAGTAAGTGCTTTTGAATATTTAGTACAAAGGACATATATTTAAAGAACAGTTGAGAAACACTGCATAAAGAATCAACTTGAGAAGAAGATATAGGACTCGATATTGAATTCTTAAGTGAACGTTGTTGTAAATTAAGGTAACATAGCAGTACGAACTAGTGCATCGAAATATTCCAGTAGGATCGGAACTATAGTGACAATTGAATATTTAAACTAGAATATTACCTACAATTAAGATAACTTTGCAGCACTTGGACTTTATTAGAATAGTGATCAGGAATAACTTAAAGGAACTTTGATTAATAACGCCATCTGTGATAAAAGATTACATTTGTAGTTGTAAATGTGGAGAACTTATTCTAGTGAACTAAGATTAAATTCTTGTTGTTGAATATTTAGAATGAGTCTTGAACTTTTCATTATACTGGTCGTAAATCGTACTCTTGTTCGATAGAACTATTTCCACGCTATATAAATATAGTTGATAGTTAATAATAATTAATTTTGAAAAGGTTATGTGCTCTCCCAGCCTTACGCTTCCACTGCGCAACTGACAATTGCAGGATTGACCTACGTAGAGTAGGAGTATTGTATTTTTTGAAATAGTAATTAAAGATTATATTTAAATTCGACACCATGGCTAGTCACAGGTTGATGTTTTAACGGAGAGAATTATACAAAATGGAAAAGCTCCATTAGAACTTCATTATAGCGAGAAGAACTCTGGTTATTGGCCAACAGTCCAATAAGTCAGGTGTACAAATTCCAAGTTGAGAATTTCAGAGCTGAAAATTTTTAACCCTAAAATTCAGTGTAAGCAAATTTAATTTACTCTTCGGCTGTAATTGATTTAATTACGAAGGTTGTCATTTTTTCATGTTTTGACAATGCTGCTAAAGTATTGTTGCTGCTCGCAGGAATAAGTCCTTCTCGAGCGTAGTTTAATTGTTTCTCGTGGGACATGGGATTATCTCGAAGTGAGATAGTATTGTTGTAATGTGTCAGTCGCAGAGTGCTTCGTCCCCTCATGTGATAAGACACGGGGAAAAAAATCGCTGCCGAGTTTGGCAGTGAGTGCGTTTGGTTCCCTCATCGAATACAGACCTGGGGGAAATTGCTGTTCAGTTAAAATTCTCACCAACGAAAATAGATGTGAGAATGTCTCATTTTCTCACTAAAGAAGAGAAGATGCCCGCAGAATTTAGCCGAGACTAAAGTTCGCTGAGACAATAGCGAAAGTAGCTGTTACTATCGGATTGCCCGGATACTTTGGCAAAAACAAAAAATAGCAAGCCCAATAAATACAAGTCTTACAGACGGAAAGCTGGGGACGATTCCAATATTGCATGGACGAAGTGCAAAAGGATTGATCGCCCGAAGCAGACGTAAGAAGCCGATAGGATTATTTGGATCGCAGACGAAAGCGTTAACTGCCCGAAGAACGCAGCTACGGCCGGGAACTTCGGTGATGATACAAACATAGGATCTATACTGGATGAAAAGCCTATATGGACAAATGCTAATCAGAGAGCCCATAACTACTGCTAACTTGAAGAAATAAATCCTCGTAGAATGTGTCTGACGACGTGAGAAAAACTACCGCCGAAGAATAACCCTAAACCCGGGAAAACTATTTGCAACGGAAGAAGAATTCCGTGAAATATTGCAATACGGCAAAGTACACACAACGAAGTCTAAAGAGTTTTTCCAGAAGCGTTCATCAGTGGAATTCGACGATTCGTCGTAAGTAAAGTTTTATTGAAATTTGTCTTTCAGCCTAGTAGGAATTAATAGAAGCAAGATAGGCCTAGATAAATCTATACATGAAGAAAAGTTAGGATCTTAGAAATTCAAAGTATTCATTTATGTTAGAAGTTAGCGACGAGGAGTTATCAAATAGTATCTCTAGCATAGAAGAGTAGATGTAATAAATCTTCTAGGACTTGTAGTTAGATCATCATAGAAGAAGAAACTAGTAATTTAGCTGACAGCGGCTGTAGTAAAAGCAGCGTAGAAAAGCTTCTATAAAAGGAGCATAGAGGTAGTTGTAGTAAAAGCAGCATAGAGATAGCTGTAATAAAAGCAGCATACAGTAACTCTTGTAAAACGAAATAAGACGAGGCTTTAGTAAAGGGAGCCTAAAGATATCTTCAATAAATGAAGTGTGTAGATGCTTTAGTAAAAGGAGCATAGGATAGACGGCTTTAGTAAAAGGAGCCTAAATAAAGCTTTAGTAAAATAAGCATCAAGAAATTAGATTGCCCTAAGAAGCAAGACCGCCAACGAGAAGCAAGTTGCCCTTATAAGAAGAACAGAAATAATGGATTAATAAGGACATTGAAATTTAAAAGAATCCTAGTTTAAAATACTGGATTAATCCTGAGCTTAAAAAGCTGTTTGTAAATATTTTATTGCATCATTAAATGTGTTTATTGATTTCCTGCTTTAGTATTATTTACTTAAGTAAGTTTAAGCACTAAATTTTACTCTGCTAGCTATTAGGCTTCGATAAAAATAATTTTAATCTTTACATCAGGTTAATGATATAGCTGATGCCGAGAAAAGAAGAAAAATGCTAATGAAGGTAAAAAAAGCTGTGGGCATAATTACCTGCTCAGTAGACGAAAAATACAGAGTTCTATTAAAGGAATCAGATGACCCCCAACTTCTGCTAAAGTAATTGGAAGACCAGTTCAATGTGACAGATCATTTGAAAATTACCGATTTGAAACGGGAGCTTTACTGTACTAGTAAAATGACTGACATTGATGACATTCCAGATAAAATAATGAAATTAAAAGCTAATTGTTGCAGAAATTGAGCGAAAAGGCGGGATCGTTGATGATAAGGAACTATGCTGTAATTAATTACTAAAAATTTTATAATGTAAAATAACAGTCAAACAGCTTTGGAATCAAGTCTATAACTTGTAAAGGGTATAAACCCCGATTGAAGTTAAATAAACTTATCTATCTATTTGCTAGAATCCCTTTTACCAATTTCTTTTTGGCCATATTCTATCACTACTGCGAACTATACCTTGAATAGAACTCCTCATGAAGGTGTTGGACATAAGATACCTCTGGCCATATGGTTTGGGAACCAGTATCAACCTAGTATCAAACACTTAAAGAAATTTGGAAGTTTAGCATATATAAAAGTTCCTAAGAATCAAATAAGACATAAATTTAGTAACGGAGTAAGGAAAGGAATTATGATTGGGTACTCTGTGGTTATCCGAGATTACTACATCTATGATATAATGTTAGATAAAGTCATTGATACACGGAGCGTGTATTTAAATGAGAATAAGAGAGGACGCGATTTCCTTAAATCTTCCAAAGTTAAATCATCTGACTACGATAAATTATTATTACTGGATAAGAAAGAAGAAGAGGATACTGATGGTTCGTCTGTAGACATAGAAACTGCAGAAGAAGAACAACAACATTGTGATTCCGAACCTAATGCAAACAATCACGAAGAATCGACTGAACCAGGAAATGAAGAATCAGAATCCAACAATGAAGAGTCTGATAACGATTATATGTCCTTAAGAGGAAGGAAAGTTTTGAAGAATCCTCGTATACAAGCGAATGTTATCACTACAAAAAAAGTACCTTCATCATATGAAGAAGCGTTAAATGGAGAAAATAGACAAAAATGGGAGAAATCCATCAAAGATGAACTTTGAGAAAGTATTACCGATCATAATACGTGGATAGAAACTCGTATCCCAGATTATGCGGTTTCATTACCGACCAAATGGATTTTCCGGATTAAAAAGAATGAAGAAGGCAATATTATCAAGCATAAAAGTCGCTTGGTAGTGAATGGTTTTTTACAGAAGGCAGCCGTCAACTACGATAAAACTTATGCCCCTACACCAAGTTTAGACATCATCCGATTATTGCTGGGATTAGCGATAAAAGACAATCTGGCAATTCATCAGTGTGACCTGAATAACGCATACTTGAACGGAAAAGTTGATAACGATGTGTATTTAGAGATTCCCAAGCGAGTGATACTAAAAGATGCAAAGGCAAATGCTGGACTCAGACTCATCAAGTCGTTATACGGTTTGAAACAAGCAGGCCGAAGTTGGTATATGACTTTCAAAGAAAAACTAATCCAACAAGGCTACAACAACCTGAAAACCGAACCGTGTATTTTTACCAAGAAATTAGAAGATAAATTGTATATACTTTTAGTATATATCGATGATGATATAATTTTTGGAAAGGATGAGACAGTTATAAAGAAAATCAAACAAGACCTTAGCAACTTATTTGCCATTAAAGACTTAGGATTAATAAATGTATACCTTGGAATGGAGATTATCCATAGCATTGTTAACAGAACTTTAACTATCTGTCAAGAAAACTTTATCCTAGAATTACTCACTAAATACCAGATGGATAAATGCAAAAGCGTGTCTATGCCATTCCTAGAAGGGAAATTCGACGAATCCAACGATACTGAAGATTCTGTGTATTTAAATGAACAAGATCATTTAAAATATAGGAGTATCTTAGGAAGCCTAACATATTTGAGCAACACCTATCAGACAATAATTACATTTAAAAATTCAAAGTTTATTTGAAAGAGTTTCTAAATTTTAAAAAATTACGTTTTAAAGTTAATTTGAATGTTTGTTTTTTTTTAAATTTGGGTGTTTATTTGAATGTTTGTAATAAAAAAGTCGAAAGAAATATGGCTGGTTTTCTTCATTTTTATTTCTGTCTGTCTGTACTAGATACATACAGGGCTGTTCGTAGGTACAACGGTACCTGTTCGTAGGTACATCGAGATGTTGTACCTACGAACAATAAAATGGTTTTTGGGTTATGAATTTTGTACACCCTAAATAAAATACTTTCACGATGTTAAAAATTTCCGCACTTCGGTATATCCTGAAGTATGGAGGAGAACAAAAACATAATGGAAAAAATCACTCTAGCAGTAATGAAAAATCAAAATGTAAATTTTATTCGTAGGTACGGCGGTCTCCCCTACGGAAGAGTTTTACTCATAATGTATGTCATAGTTTTTCTTCTATAGAATAGCAGGAAGCTGAATAAACCTAAGATGAATGCGATAATAATGGGAAAGCAGATGGAGTTGTCGTTTTTCAGGAGACTAGAAATAACAGATTAAATATTTCACGAGATCAACGCTTCATTCAATGGACTGCAAAGGACCTTTTTAGAAGTGCAGCGTTTGCAATTGCGGATATAACTACCGAGATGTACCTATTGTATGATAGAAGATTTAAAGTAAATGTTTTTGAATATTTAGTACAAAGGACATATATTTAAAGAACAGTTGAGAAACATTGCGTAAAGAATCAACTTGAGAGGAAGATATAGGACTCGATATTGAATTCTTAAGTGAACGTTGTGGTAAATTAAGGTAACATAGCAGTATGAACTAGTGCATCGAAATATTCCAATAGGAACGGAAGTATAGTGACAATTGAATATTTAATCTAGAATATTACCTACAATTAAGATAACTTTGCAGCACTTGGCCTTTATTAGAATAGTGATCACGCATAACTTAAAGGAACTTTGATAAATAACGCTACAAATTTAAATACATACAGTAGAGTCTCGATAATCCGAGGTAATTGGGGCTGATGGTACCTCGGATTACACGGAAAAAAGAAAAAAATCTGGAATTTTCAACTAAAACGAGTGAAATTTAACTTATAATAGATATTAAAGTTACAGAAACATTAACAATGTTACCTGGTTACATGAAAAGACTCTTTATAAGCATTTACAAATTTAAAAACTGTCCAAGGTCTTCTGCTTCACAGTAGAGCAACGCTTTTTAGCAGCGATGTCACGCCATCGTCTAAGTAGTAAAATGGAAAACTATCATACTGACCCCTCAAATGGCTTCTTCGAATCGTCACCCTGCGTGACCTTGGACTAGCCTCACCTCGATTACACGGAAGCTCGGATTACCGGGACTCTACTGTATATATATATATAGTTGATAGTTAATAATAATTAATTTTCACATATCAAGTTCCATCCTCGCAAAAAGGTCATTGCAAAAGTGAGTGGTTTCTCCTTGTCCTCTGTAAGTTTTTATTTGTGACAATTTTGTAAGGAAAAAAAATGAAATAAGTTTCCCAGGAAACTTACAAACTGTGCTCCAGTGTAGATTTAATTGTCGTGATGCGGCACGGGCTCTACCTGAACCTGCAGCATTTTCCAACGTTTGAATGATTGATGTGGCAATGTCTTCAATCACGGGATCACCGATGCACTTTCGACCGTGAACACGTTGCACACTTAAAGATCCGATTTAATCAAATTTTTTCATCTTTTCTTTTCATCTTTTTCATTTTTTTTTCAAGAATAACAAACCTTATGTTTAGTTAACCAATGCCTTTCTCTCTATGATGGGATATTCACTGGTGACTGTTTAGAATTCATATTTTAATTAATGAGGTCAGTTCAATGGAGACTAGTAGTTAATGATCAGAAAACAAAATCATTTGTTATCCTGTCGTAAAAAGTTTCGTAAAAAGTTTCATTAGTAAATCTAATGTAAAATCAGATAAAACTAAAAATAATAATGGAATTGACTAATTTATAACAATGTTGTCATCTAAATTTTTAATAGTTATTTCGAAGATTACCATAAATATCGTTAATGATTATTTTGTTTATGACTAGTTATTATACGAATGGGTCATTCCATATCAAATCATCCAGAAATTTTAGGAAATGTCACCCACCTTCACAGAAAACTTTGAAATTTTGTATAGTTGAAGTTTACCTAGATATATGAACATTTCCAAAATTTAAATGTTGCAGGTTAAGTAATTTTTCAGTAATGGTCTCAAGAAGTTATATGGATCCAGGAACTCAGGTGTTCCATGGACGAGCTCCTTGATAATTTAAAAATGCAATAGTTCCTACAGTTTTTGCAGTAGAACCTTGATTTTTTTTTTTAAATTAAAGAGGAATGTTTATATTTTTATGTTCATGCTTCTTTTATTGAGTAATCATAAGTTTGTTTTTAGAAAAAAAATGTAAATAATTTTTTTCAAATAAATTCGATACCTGGGCATTGTATTTTTTTTAAGGTATTGCTCCATCAAAGATTCCTTTGAAAATTTTACAATATTATTATAAATCTTTGTTTATGTCACACACAAAAAATAAGTTTGTAGAAATGATGGGAAGTGTAGAAAAAACACTATATTAAAAAAAAATTAAATTGATAATTTCTGACTATCATGCCACCTGTAAAATGAGCACCATAAAAAATACATATGAACAGAAGCGTCTTGTTTTAAGTAATTTAGCTGAAATGTATTCTCTCTATAAAAAGAAGTATCCTGAAGACAAAGTAGGATTTTCAAAATTTGAATCTCTTCGACCAAAACAGTGTATACTCGTAGGATCATCAGGAACACCTACCGTATGTGTCAAAACTTACAGTCAAAATGTTAATTGCCTCTAAATTCCATTTCTATTAAAGTAACATACCATGATCTAATGAAAACAGTAACATGATATAAACAACCGAGCCTGTATGCTCCTTGTGTGAAAAAAATGCCCCCCCCCCCTTTCCCAGTTCTTTACTTCAAACACACTTAAAAATGAAATAGAAGACTATGATCCTGATGTGATGGTTCAGTACAGTCAATGGGTATCAACTGATAGAATGACTTTAAATGTTCAAATCACCACTCTATCAGAATTCTGCGACACACTAATTAAGAAAATTGAAACACTTACTCCACCCTCTTTTATTGCTCAATCACAGTCTGATTATCTGAAAATGAAGAAGGAAACACTTGATGAAGGATCAGTGTTAATTTTAATGGATTTCAGTGAAAATCTCCATTTTGTTGTTCAAGATGAAGTACAGGGGTACCATTGGAACAATGGTAGCTGCACTCTTCACACTGTTGTTATATATTACAAAAAAGATCAACAGTTGCAAGCAAAAAATTTTTGTATCATTTCTGATGATCCTTGTGTATCAGACTCAGAAGACTGTATTGAATTTTTTGAAGTTTGAATTTCCTGAAATTCCACTTGCTTATGCTGAATATTTCTCTGAAGGATGTGCTGCACAATATAAAAATTGTAAGAATTTCAGAAATATCTGCTACCATGAACACGATTTCAATATAAAGTGCAGCTGGTCTTTTTTTGCAACCAGCCATGGCAAATCTCCCTGCAATGGTATTGGTGGCACTGTCAAAAGACTTATCACAAAAACAAGTTTGCAAAGACTATATAAAGATCTAATACTTACTGCATCGCAGGTATTTGAATTCTGTCGGGAGAACCTACAAGGTATTTCAGTTCTCTCTGTTTCAAAAGATGAAATGGTTCAAGTCAGAAATTTTCTTTTCCCACGCTTTGAAAGTGCAAAAACTTCCTGGAACACGATCTATGCATCACATTATACCACTATCACCAACCAAGATTGGAGCAAAAAGGCTAAGCTGTGATACTGATTTTAATATCATTCATGATTTCTCTGCACTTCCGCCACTGATGCCATTACGCTCTGTGCAGCCCAACTGCTATGTTGCATTTGTATATGTCTCTTCTTGATATCTGGGGATTGCTGAGAAAATGAACGGTGTAGAAGGAGATGTTACAGTAAGGTTCATGCATCCTCATGGACCATCCCCGTCCTTCTATTGGCCTGATAATGATGTTTGTGATGTCCCATTCTCACATACCGTATATGCTCCAATAGAGGCCCCGGCGTTTATTTGCAAAACTAGCCTCGGCTCCCGGCGCTTAATAGAGACCGGCTGCTATTAGAGGCCGGCCATTATTAATAAAACCTTCAGAACGCAATATTTTTACATATAAATACTGTTTGTATATTACAAACAGCTACTTTATTTGAATTTCACATGCTACATAAGACTGTTAAAGATAAATGGCAATGTCTTTCTGTACCTTTCGCTGCTATTCGTCGCCCGAATCCGCAATGACGGGTAGCCGCCTCACCGGAATTTTCTTTCGCATATTTCACCTTAAAGGCAATGTCAAATGACCGTTTCGGCGGCATTTTGTAAGGCAATATACTATAAGCTGTTATGCACAACTACAAAGATATGGACGCCTACACTAGTACCGGTAGGCAACTATCAAAGACCTGGCTACTGTTAGAGACAGGCTACTATTTGGCCGTGTTCCCTCTGCAGCCCGGCGCTTATTAGAGACCGGCGACAATAAGAGCCTCGGCGTTTATTGGAGCATATACGGTATTCTATGTGAAGTTGATATCACCACAGCAACAGGCCATACTATTCTCTAAACAAAAAGTCTTCTAGATTGGTGGAAGAAAAGTGGTCCTCGTACAAAAAAATATTAAATGTGAAGCATTAAAGCATCTTGTCATATATATAGTTCCAAATGAACTTGAATGCAGATTCATATCTTATATAATGTACAAGTATATTTTGTAGTTTGTAGTTTTGTTTTACATTGCAATTTTTTTTACATTTGTATACTTTTATGCTCCCTTATGTTGTTAATGTTTCTTGAGTAGTTAACAGTATTTCTATTATTGTGATATTGTGGCAATGTTAATGGCTGAATGAAAATGTTCTCAAAATTCAAGATGAATTTTTTTTGTGAGTACCATGCATTTCTCAAAATTGATTTTTTTTTTTTGTGATGCAAATTTACTATTTGCAGATCAGTTTCTAATTTTTTTCAATGATTTTCAGAGGGGAGGGCAAGTGTCCAAATTTTTATTTTTATTTTACAAAAAAAATTATTCAACAAAATTTTATTTGGTCAATTCTTTCACGAATTTTTTTTTGAGAGTACCATTCATTTCTCAAAACTGATTTTTTTTTTTTTGTGAGGAAACTTTAATATTTGTAAATCACTTTGTAATTTTTTCAATGATTTTCAGAGGAGGGCAAGTGTCCAAATTTTTTTTTAGAAATTTAACCAAAAAAACATTAAACTACAAAATTTTTTTTGGCCAATTCTTTCACGATTTTTGTTTGGTAAGAACAATTCATTTCTCAAAACTGATTTTTTTTGTGATGAAACTTTACTATTTGCAAATCACTTTCTAATTTTTTCAAAAATTTTCAGATGGGGGCAAGTTTTCAAATTTTTTTTTTGAAATTTAACCAAAAAAACATTAAACTACAAAATTTTATATGGCCAATTCTTTCACGATTTTTTTTTTGTAAGAACAATTCATTTCTACAAAATGATTTTTTTTGTGATGAAACTTTACTATTTGTAAATCACTTTCTAATTTTTTCAAGGATTTTCAGAGTAGAGCAAGTGTCCAAATTTTTTTTTTTAAATTAACCAAGAAAAAAAAAACAAAAAAAATTATAAAACAATTAAAAAAAATTTTATACGGCCAATTCTTTTATGTTTTCATAAACTACATGTCACAATGCATATTCAGGGAAAAAATTGTCATCCTACTTGTTTCCATTTAAAAAATGCAACCAATTTTCAAATTTTCACAATTCGCTTTGAAGTACCACATTGCATCAAACTTTCTGCTATTATTACCAACAGAATGTATGTAAAGCAATAAAAATTGGCAAAAGTTCATGAAATTAAGTATAATAGCAGTACACAAAATTTCAGTTCTCAACTAGGTAGTGGGTGACATGGCCTGGATGACTTGACGTGGAATAACCCGAATACATATATTTCAAACGACAAAACCCGTAGCATTACTTAGGAGTTTCGCAAAGACTTTATTTAGTCAATTTTAATTTTAAATAATAATTTTATTTTAATATTTTTTTAAAATATAATTTGTGTAATGAAAATTTCATTGGGTGGAATGAAAAGTCATTATTATAAAATTAAAAACAAATCTAAATTTAACTTAAAAAATGACATACCTTAAAATTTAAAAAATATTTAAGAAACTGTTTCTGATTATGGTAAAATATTATGGTACAATTTTAATTGTGTAGATAGTTTTGTAATAATTTAGTTATAATTTAAAAATTACATTTCTACAAAATTATTGAATTAATAAAATGAAAAATGCGAATTTTTATATCTAAATAAATCTTGTTCCAACAGTTCTCTCCTCCCTCGGATAGTAAAGTCCTCTTTCCATAAAGGGTTAACTTATTGAGTGTCCAAAGATCGAACAGGTTGAATCCAGTCGAGTAGGTTGTAGTCCTATTTCGGATTTACATGCATAATCTCTGCATCAGAATTAAAAGAATGTCAATACAATAGTTAACAAAACAATCTTTGATTCTAAATAGGTTTAATAACTACCTAGGGAAGATTCCCATCTTAAGGCAAATTCTTCCCAAAAAAAAATGTTATCGATTGGTAACAGGAAACCCCTCGTCTACCAAAAATAAAATAATTCAGCTGTATTTCCGTAGAACTCTAAGGCTGAAAACAAAAAGGCCACAAGTCCTGTCTTCTCCATGGGAACGAAGGAAAAAACTAGTGATAATTCACTAAAAGTAATTCCTCTAGAATGAAATAAATCACAATCTATTCTTTGGAATTAATAATCAAAACTAGATTTTTCATCCATAGAACCTGAAAAGAAAGGAATAATTTTCCCATACTTAATGCAAACATTTTTTTTAAGAAAACCCATAAAAAGAAAAAAAGAAGAGACTACATCTCTTTTGTCTCGTCTTCGTGGAATGTTCGGAGAAAACTAAACGGTTCCCATAACCAAGAAAAAAATATTACCCTATATAATAATAATAATGGAAAAGCGCCCGAACGTGCACTGCTTTGATATACAATTTCCGTAATTAACAATAAACTGAGAAGTTGTTGTTACCTTCTCAAAAGTAACAATCAAAGAAGAAGAAATAACTTACAAGTAATAAAATTGCAAAGGAAAAAAAATAGATACGAGAATTGAACTTGGGCGTTTCACATGTAAACAACATTCAGTCAATACATGTGTTAAGCGCAAGACCGAAAGCTCTTAATGAGCAAAACAGAAAAAAAAAATGGAACGATCAGAATTCGTTGTTGCTTTAGAGAAATAGCTACAAAAACAAAACTTTGCATCCTGGCTGCTTTTAATGAGCCACAACGCCTTCTGTTATATTGAAAACTGTCATGATGCGAAATTCGAGTCATGTCTGGTAAAACAAACGACCCCAAGATATTCTGACAACATTTGTAGGATTTAAGCCCATTGCACACGGATCCGAAAATCGGACGGTCGGATCCACGAGTCGGACGTATTCTCTTGCACATGGCCACGAAACTCTCTCCGACGTCGTCTATACGACATGTAATATTCAAATCGTTCGTATAGGCGACGTTTCGTGGCCATGTGAAAGAGAATACGTCCGATTCGTGGATGCGACCATCCGATTTTCGGATCCATGTGCAATGGGCTTAACATCTACCCTAGATCGAAATCTGGTTTTTCCTTTCCTTAACTTTCACTAGTAAAAATTCCCAAGAGTCTGTTGCTACTGATGTTTCCGGTTTCTTACTATTTCAAAATTCAATTTTCAGATCTTTTTCTTGAAAACCGCCACTACTACAAGGCATGAGTTAGCTATTGGATATTCAAGGATATCAAGGATAACGTCCGTTCAGCATCGTAATTCAAATATGATGTTTTATGAGTTATAATGTGTTTCGTTGGGGGCATCGAATTGTTCTTGTTCAATGTTTAAGATACCAGATTCTTTATTGAACTTGATTGTCATTCCTGAAAAATCACTTATATTTCCAAGATCTTTAATCCCAAATAGTTTGTGAAACAATTTTGGTTGTTTCGATTGTATTTAAGTCTGGAGATAATAACACTATATCATCCCCATAAATCAATTGTGCAAGTTTCTTCTTTACTTTCCAGTTTATAGACACATACATCCGAGTGCAAACATCTAAAATGATTATTCTTTAACTGTTTCCACAGAAATCGTTCATGAATGAAAGTATCCTCCTTCATTATTTATTCTTATTGGTCCACAAACGTCTGAATGTATCAAGTCGTCTTTTGCGAGGCGTATTACACATTTTACTCAATTTAGATACTTCACAAATTGGTCTTGTTGGATCATGCATCTTCCATTTAACTTATCTAGTCGTTTCACCATATTCTTTTTTGTTATAATACTTAATTTATTGTATAACGTGTGCCAAAATATTATGCCATATTTTTTCTGTGTATCTTTCTATATGTCTTGTAGTTCTCCTGTGGGTTTCGTGATGGTGGACGATCCGAGCTGGGCAGGTTTTCTCGGGGTTCTCCCGTTTCCCCTGCACTTCTCCCACCATACTTTCTCAGTCTTTCTCTCCATCTGTCTTTATTTCCGTGGGATAGTATAATAGACCTCCGGTTGCAGTGCTTTGCTTCTCTGCCACCCACATTCACTACATAACATAACATAACATAACATAACATAACATAACATATGTCTTGTAGAATTATTATTTCTTATTCCACTGACAATACGGCTACTAACATTTATCTGTGTTTAATTATAAGAAATTCTAAAGAAAGAAATATTAACAGAAATGACGGAGTAGATTTAGATGAAAGATTTGTAAAATTAGCGAATAATTTGATAAATGTATCTCAAAAATAATCTAATAGAAAAATAATTTTTAAGGAATTAACATAATAATAATCAGTTATCATGATCTGGTCTTAGCACTTAGCATATCAAAAATAGAATTATGTAACATGATGCTATTAATAGTTTTTAATTTGTGTTAACCCATTATTATTAGTTTTTTAAAAAAAAATTACTTGAAAAAGGAAGGACGATGTTTTTTTTCTTCCGAAAATTTGAATTTATTTTAAATAATATCTTAATAAATAAGAAGGTAACACGACTTTATTGTATGAATTTATCTGTGTTGTTTCATAATTCATTTCATAAAATCCATTGCGAAGTCCTCCATAAATTACTGTTTTTTCTCTCTTGTCTTTAATTTCGTAACTATCACCCTTGAGAAACTGTTGATAACCAGATTTTTGCATTTCTGCGAGCTGATACTAAATTTACGTTCAAATTCATTATATATTTCAACCTTTTAGGGTAAACTCTCCGGAACGAAAGCTTTCAATTTCACTGTCCCTGCATCAACGGGCGTTGATGTCGCTCCGTATACCTTTACCGGATTTTCAAACTTCTTATAATCATAATAAAAATTTAACGTGTCTCTTATAAAATAAGCAATAAATCAAGAAGGCACCAAAGGTAAACAAAATATGTCGCTCTGAGCTATCAACAGTGGGAGTGTGAGACGGCCGTTTCTTCCTCTTTATGGACTCATCAGCCACACAAACCCTATGCCGAAAGCTCAGATCGCGAAACCAAGTAAGGGAATCCACTCAACATCCGCCAGTGGGTTTCCAATGAAACAAAAGCAAAAGAAAAAAATCAAAATAAAAGAAAAAGCAAAAGATAAAGAGGACGAAACGGCCGTCTCACACTCCCACTATTCATAGCTCAGAGGCGAAATCTTTTGTTTCCCTTTGGTGCGTTTTGGTTTATTGCTTATTTTTATAACAGGGACGTTAAGTTTTTATTGTAATTTATGTGGCTTGCCATTAGCCTTGCTTTCTTCAATTTCCTCTGTGCTTGACGGATTCGCAGGCCAGGAATAATTATTTTATTGGGAACCCTCTCATACTCCCACTGTTGATAGCTCAGAGGCGAAATCTTTTGTTTACCTTTGGAGCCTTCTTGGTTTATTGTTTATTTTCTTATAATCATGTAAATATTCTTTAATACATATTATGTTGTGTGACGAAGCACTATCTATGTACCACTTTTTTAGAGTTTTGTTTTGATCCTTTTTCTCAGCTGTTTTTAGACGGGTTTTACATGGGTTATGCTTTTCTGTGATATTTGTTGTGGAATACAATTTCCTCATTAACTTCCTAATCTTAAGATAATCTTTAGCATTGTGTCTGGCTTCTAGAAGAGGTACGAAGTAACCTTTTAGCATTCGAATCCTTCTTTACTAATAGGCGATATCTATCATCGAGCATTAATAAAATAGTTCCAAGTGCTCTGTCTAGTTTTTCAAACAGTTTTCGCTTTTCAGATAATTCCTTGATGTTTTCTACCTCAGTGATATCTGTATTAGCGATCTTCCATAATCCTTCTTTTTGGAGTATGCTGCGTAGGTTTAACTTCGAGATCGCATAGTTTTTTCCATGAACTATCATATTTGTGTTGTCTTTCGACGATATTAACATATGAGCCATCTTCATAAATGATTACTTGCAATGTCTTAGAAACTAATTCTTAGGATCCTTAGGGTATGATCAGCTTATTTTCTGGAATCAGGTTATCTGGTCTAGAAATAAATATAAGCCTAATAATAAGTCGAATTGAAACAAGAAACTTTGAAAACATTCGTAATAAGTAGCATGGTCAGATGTCCAAATACATTTTTGAAAGGTATTTTATTAGAGATCCTTTAGAGACGTTATTGATTTTTCGTGACTTTGTGTGTGGTTTGTATGTGTCTGTGTATGTGTGTGTGTGTGTGTGTATGTGGTTTATTGTGTGTTTTTGTGTGGCGTCTAAGTCATTCCCAAGGTCATGATAATCTAAGCGTCTGTACGCACTCGACCCAATTCTGATTTTTAATTTGGAAAGTAATAAAACAATTAGGGGGAGAAGATGTGGAGGGGAGCTTTCCTGACTGCAGGCTATAATGTGGCATTGTGTTTCAGTTTGCTAGGGGCGTTTTAGGAAGACTTGGGATATCGGACAATGTTCGATCTTCCAATTCTGACTGAAACGCCCCTAGCAAACTGAAACGCAATGCCACATTATAGCCTGCATGAGTCAGGAAAGCTCCCTCCACTTCTTCTCCCCCTAATTGTTTTATTACTTTCCAAACTAAAAATCAGAATTGGTCGAGTGCGTACAGACCTCTGCCCACCACAGCTTTCGATGTCATCAGAATGAGGGCATAAATCTTGCAGGTGTCCAACCATCAGAGGTTTCCCTCCAAATCTGAAGTTTAAGGGCTGGCAGAGAGATTTCAGGTTTTCGAGTTGATAGTATTTAGATCATCCTTAGATTGTTTAGCATTTTTTCTTTTTCATTGATTAGTGAAAATTTTTTTTTAGTACTATTAATTTTTTTTCAAAAATCAACATACTTAACGTAAAATGAAGTTTTTTTTGCATTTGGCAAATTTAGTGAAACATTTTATTTTCCTTAATTTACTATCTTTTTAATATTTAAAATGATAAATGTGTTCAGTTCGTCGGTGTAGGGTAAATGAGTTCTCAAAGACAAAAAAAAATGAGAAAAAAGTGAATGAAAGACACCCCACGGAAAGATATTAACAGACTATTCATTTAAGAGTAAATAAAAAAAAAATGTCTGCAAGTTTTGTGATCAGAGTCATTCATAAATTGATTATTATTACAACATTTTTATTAAAAAGACGATAGGTATATAAAATAAACACACTCATTTATTGGAATTACTTTCATTTTATATATCAAAAATAAACATAAGTAAATAAATTTAACGTGCAGAAAATATTTCTTAAAATGAAAACCAAGACTGCACATGAATAAATAAAATCGCTTTTCGAGTTTATCATCTGAGGGAATCGGGAACGGCCGTTTCGTCCTTATTGGGACTCATCAGCCCTATCCACATTATTTCATTTTAACAAACATCTTCTGCACGTTAAATTTATTTATTTAGGTTATTACACTTTTTCAGTTGTTGGTTTCTTTATAATTTAATACCTGTCAATTATCAGGAACAAAGATTTTGTGTTCACTAGATCACTTATTTTTTATTGTTGTTTGTTTGGGGGGTCACTGTCGGGTGCGAGGATGACTTCCACTTATATTCACGCCTTTCTGGGTTAGTGGGTTTGTCCTGATTGGGCTGATGAGTCCCAATAAGGACGAAACGACCATTCCCGATTCCCTCTGATGATAAACTTTTTTTTATTCTTTTTATTTTAAGGGCTTTTTATTTATTCATGAGCAGCCTTGGTTTTCATTTAAAAAAATAAAACATATTCGCACTTATTTAAAAAATGCTCGGATACGTAATTGTTAGACTTATATTAGAATCATAATCAATTATAAAAGGCGCAGTTCAGTGGTAATTTAAGTTATTGTTAAGGAACCCCGACATGTACACATCGGTATAATGCTCGAAAAAACTATTAAAATTTAATTATCTAATTTTATATTATTTAATTTTCTAGAGATATAATTTTCTCAAAATGTGATGAACTGATTTTTTCCCTCCTTCAAAATGTAGATAGTTTTGTAAAATATTTGTAAAAAGAATTCAGATTTTAATCTCTGTGTTTTTTTTCTCCCTGTAATGCTTTTTATTTTAATTTAATCTCTTATTTGCCTCGATGCTGACACTCTTTTGTCTTCTGAAGACAACTGGGATGTCAAAATTGTAATCAATATATACTGTTGTAAATATTATTTTTAGGCAATAAATTATTATTAGTATTATTTACTATTATTATTATTATTATTATTATTATTAAATTAAATATAGTGTTGATTTGTACATATAAAACTTAATTGTTGAGATTTAATATTTCTGTAATTGTTTTCCAACGTTTAAAATTAGGTGGTAAATAATACTAATTCCCTTGTCCAAAAATAAATAAATATTTACTTATTTATTTTATTTACAAAACCAGAAAATATGTTAGTAATTACATTTCAAAATTGGGAGCTCTTTTAGTTTGAGAAAGTAAATGATATGATAAAGCTAACGGGAGGGACAAAGCTCTTCTTTGAGACGTCACGACTGAGCAATACGAGACCCCCTGGAGAACAGACAAGGGTGCAAAGGGGGAAATATTTTGGTCATGTGACCGTCGGGGTGCTGACAGTTCTCAACGGCTGCTGTTTGTGAACCATGTGCTCGACATGCTTTTTACTTTATTAACAGACCTATAGGATTGAATTTATTATTTACAAGAGCAGTAGATTTTTTGTTCATACATATAAAGTAAGTTAGTTTATTTCCATCTTGATCTTAAAATAGTAAAAATGAATTTGTAAACAAAAAACGAATTGGCGGACATTTCAAATTTCAGTCTGAACGCACGTGGTACTTCATTGATTTTAAACAAATATTTAAACTTAACATTTACAGTATTGGCTTTTATTTTGTTTTATTTTTCATTATTAAGACCTGATTTGTTTTATAATGAGAAAAATAATGAAATCACAAGAATGTGATAGGATGTGAAAGATCTAGATTAAAATAGCCTAGTTTTACTTAATATATCAAGATAAAGAATACCAAATAATGACAGTTAAATAATTCTTCATTACTTACAATTAATGCAGGATTTTTTAATGATCAAGGTTATAACTATAAATGACAGCACATTAAAGGGTTTAAATAATCATAATCTAAACATATTTCTAAAGAAACCATTTTAAATAAAAAAATATTCTTTTTTCAATGATGATTAGAATAAAAAAATATTATTAATAACTTAGTAAAAAGAGAAATGCTGTGGATTGTCACAGTAAAAATAAAGAAATTGAAGCCTAATTAGTAAAATCATTGAAAACATTATTTTTTTTTAGTTAGTTTAGAATATTATATTTTATAAATGTACATCTAAAAAATAAGGAATAATCTGAATGTAAATACATACATAAATTAATCATACTTCTTTTGTTTTTTTATTTATTGAAAAGAAATATAAATAAAGCTCATCATTAAATGAAACAGTCCTGAAATTTGTTAGGAAGTTTAAATTTAACACAGATACTTTAAAATTATTAGATATATTTCAGTAGGATGTTTCGGCACCTTTACTTCAAAGTAACTTCAAAATAAATAATAGTCTTTTGAAATAAATTTTAGGAGAGTTCGTCCATCAAAGGAGAACAATGCCAGAATCCCCCACGGGAACCAGGGTGCCCAACGGGGACTGTCCATTCGATCTATTGGGGAGGGGGAGACGCGTGTTCTGGTTTATGTACAACCGATGGGTGAGAATTTACGAACTTTCGAATAAAAAAATTGCGATGAATGAACAAACATTTTTTTTTCTTTCTATCCTTTTTCCTTTCTTTGATTTTATTCTGTTCCTTCCTTCTTGCTTCATACTTTATCTATATTATTCCATTTCTCTGGTCGTATGGCTATTAATGTTTTCTGCATCTTCATGTTTCTTGTTTATATTACGGCCCCAAGAGGAATCTGATAATATTCCGTACTGTAAGTTGTAATGATAAGAATATGCATGGTAAGGCGTGTATGGATGTCCTACATTGTCAAAATCAACTTGGTTTGATACTATCGCCAAAATTTAGCAGTTAAATGTTGCTTAATATCATCCGTTTTTACAGCCTTTTACTGCTCTTCAATTTATTTATTATTAATTTTTTTTTCTGTAAAATTCTGCCAGTTATTTAATGATAATTAGATGAAGACAAAAAATTATTATAATTTGATTGCTTTTTTATTAGACTTTTAGGGAATTTAATTTGTATTTTTTATTTATTTATTTATTTATTTACTCCAATTTTCTTGTTTCTAAATGAAATCCTTATCGAAAGTCGCCAGAAATCGTTATTTCAATAATAATAATAGTTATAACAATAATAAACACATTCGGATTACGAATTAATTTTTCACTTGTTATAGAAGTGACGGGAGATCAACGATGTTTTCCTTCCTCCGCTTTAAGGAGAGATGGTGTCACCACGAATATGTGCTCCTGCGCAATTTGTGTCTCTCGCAATGCTGTTTAACTGGTTTACTGTAATTTTTTTTCAGTTTAATTGTGTGTGATGCCGGTACGCACCGAAGTGCGAGCTTCGTATCCGAAGCCTCCGTGTTCCAGGGAGCGCTAGTTTATTTAAACCAATAAATAAGTACTTCTGTTATTTTATTATTTCTTTTGATTTAATATCTTATTAGATTGCCTAGTTACTAAGGATATTAAATCTTAAATAAAAATCTTAGTCGATATAATATCGTAGTTATCTTTGTTGATAATCGTACTGTTTTACAATGACTTAAATTAGGCACGGTATTTAATCGTTAAACATATTTTCTTACTTTTTATCCTACATTCTAATGAATTTCAGAATATTTTTTATGTAGACATTATTCATTTATATTTTTATGCAAGTTTCATTAATTTATTGTGTCAAAATTCTAAATAAATAAATAAATAAATAACATCGTAAATATTCACGCACAGATAAACAATATTAAATTTATTGCCAATGTATTTTATGAACAATAAATAATGCAATATCTATCTGTAACTTTCTCAAAAAAAAAAAAAATCATTTAAATATTAATTACTCATACAAAGTGCATTTGACGCAGATATCAGAAAAAAAAATACAATTATAATATCCAAAGACAGCTAAAGCTTTAGAAAAAAATTAACACACATTACAAAGAAAAATTTAAAATCAAATCTTAGCAAGAAAAAAAAAATGAAATATATTATTTATGAATGCATATTCTTTAATATACATAACATTTTTATGAATAATTTCATCATATATTGAAATTCGTCAAAACAATAGAATGAAAAGAAAACACATTCAATAATTAAATGCGTAATTTACTACAACATTCATATAAGTCATTTAGAAAAAAAGATTCTAAAGTCATTAGTAGATATTAAATCAAAATAAAATAAACTAAAAGAAAATAAAAATACAGCGAAGCAGTCAAATACAATATTGCGATGAGAGAGACATAATTTGCGCAGGGGCACATATTCGTGGTGACGCCACCTTCCTTTCAGCGGAAGGAGGGAAACGTATCGGCCATGCGTCACTACTACAAGAGGTATATTCCTCACTTTATAGGTAAGCACGTTTTAAATAGTTAATACAAACATCCAACATTTATTCAGATAGCTAAATGGCTTAAGTTCGGGACGTGAATAATGCACATTCATTCTTCAGGGGGTCTAGGGAGCAGTAAGTCTCTAGGTGAACGATCTCCGGTTATACTCGTTGGCCTAGATGTTTGGGGAAAAATCCGATTTCCGGTCCAGACAGCTGTTGGGGTCAGCTCAAAATTTAGGTCTAATTATACTGAATTTTATAGAAAAGGCGGATAGGCGAAATCTTTCTCTCCCTCAGCATTAAGGGGGCAAGGTCACTGCGAATTTATGCTCTCGCCATGTAATTATGAGACAATATATTTTTTTTTTTTTTTTTAATTCTTTGTAAATCTTCTAGGTAGTGTTTTTCTATTTCTTTATTATTTCTTTATTTAACATCTACTATTTTACAATTTCTTTTTCTGAATGTCTTCATGTAAACTACTCATTAAACTATGATAATTTCTTTAACGTGTCATATAACAATACGAACAACTACTACTTCGACACTTGTTAAAATAAGATTAGCCAAAATTTAAATTATAATTGACTAAAATTAAAAAAATTTGATGAACATCTGATCTTCGTTTTTTAAAATTTCTTTCTTACGATTCCCAGTCTCGCATGAGATCAGCAATGTATGGGGGGAATAACGACCGACTGTTAATTTTTTAACTTTTAATTTTTTAATCATTTGAGAAAGAAACCGATCTGCAGAGGTTTAGAAACGTACGTAATGAGAGTTTTAGTTTTTTAATTTTTTTTTTTTAGTTTTAGTCAATTATAATTTAAATTTTGGCTAATCTTATTTTAACAAGTGTCGAAGTAGTAGTTGTTCGTACTCATTAAACTGCTGAATATTTTCTCTAAACTTTTTATCATACTATTACAATGAAGATTTTTAGATATATATTCTTCATTTATAATACCTTTATGACGAATTTCATTAATTTATTATGTTAGAATTCTAAGCAGAAAAAAATAAAGAAATAATAACAGAAATAATGTATGAATGGAAGAACAATACAAAATAAGCTAACGCATTTTTAAACAATAAATAATATAATATCTAATGGTAGCTAATCTAATTTAATCTGATCTAATGGTAGCAGTTAGAAAAATAAATGTCAGATTTGAAAACACTTTAAAAAATAAATTAAAACCAAATCTTATCTACGAAGAACAAATTATTTGAGAATTTTGCTTTTGATATTGGTCAACTTTTTCTATGTTTGAATTAATAGAAATTAATTGTATTACTCATAAAAGATTATGAGTAATGAAGAATACATTTTTTAGTCATAAAATTCGTTGTAATTATAGGATAAAAAGTAAGAAAATCTATTCAGTTTTCTCAATATTTAATTTACTTTAAGCAAATTTAAAATTATAGATATTAAATAAAATAATAGAAATGCTTGCGTAGAAGAGTTACATAGGAAAGAGATCAGCAGAACAGTCCCACATAACATATATTCGTGAGGGCACATATTCTTGTGACACTGCGTCTGTAATAGGGATGAAGGGAAGTTTATTGGCCATCCGTCACAAGATATCCTTGAATCGACAATGCTGAGAATGTGGCAACTTCCTCTTTGATCCACTTACCGCTTACTCAGAGTCGTTCAAATGGTGTAAATTCTACTGTGTAGCTTGCTTTTATGTTTCGTCTTCAAACCTGTGAATTGACTTATTTTCTCTAATATTTTATACTTTCATCATAACATATATTTTTAACTATTGAAAAAAATGAACTTTTAAATATCATTTACAAGCGGTAAATATTTAATTCTAGTCGTAACTTGATGCAGGATTTCATGGCTATATGAAATTTA
The DNA here is from genome assembly GCA_023159025.1 of Thereuonema tuberculata. Taxonomy (NCBI): domain Eukaryota; kingdom Metazoa; phylum Arthropoda; class Chilopoda; order Scutigeromorpha; family Scutigeridae; genus Thereuonema; species Thereuonema tuberculata. The sequence continues at coordinate 37,411,352 of JAFIDM010000006.1, forward strand.
AAATTACTATTACTCTCCTATTTATCAAATTTTATCTCCTTTTACATCTTAATTCTATTGTAACAATCATTCATGTACTGCAGCACAGTTCTGTGACTATACATGAGCAGAATAATCATTCTTGTTATTTCAGATTATCAAAATCATCAAATTGGATTGTAAGGAAAACTTCAAATTTTGAAAATTAATTTTAAAGTAAATTTGATTGCGCTAAATCATTGTATTTTTTTTTTTTTTTTTTAGTTTATTTTTGTTGTTTAATGAATATTTATGCATTGCAATTGAAAAAGAAGCAATGGAGTTATTTCGAAAATTCCCTAATAGGAATTATGAGGAAATATATGCTTTGTAAATAGATACTGGTGAAAGGTGAATATTTAACCCTGGAATGTCACTCATATTTTTTTAACATTAATACTACTATTGGTGAAAGTTCACCTACCTTTTATTATTATTATTTAGTTCTTTATGGCTACTTTATTGGATGTAAGGTGTCAGAATAAGTATTCCCTAATATTAACAGGACAGGATCTAGAAAATTTTGTGTGTGGGGGGGGGGGCAAACTCAGTTTTTGCCGCCAAAACGTGTTTTAGGCCCCCGACGCACTTACATATATTTCTCAACGAAGTCGTAAAATACCACAACATTGAGTCTCCCCTCCGCAGGGAAGGGTTCATTAGAGAACCCTCAATTCGCCTGAGGTCTGAAACCAACGCGTACATATTGAGCGAAATCTATATTTTTTCTACTGCAAGGGGTCATCACAATAGGAACAATTATTACATTGCTTGAGGCAGCAATAAAAGGGGAAGAAGGGAAGATTTTACGACTTCGTTGAAAAATATACGCAAGTGCGTCTTAAGCCTTAGGGATTAGAAACTTCACTTTCCTCTCTTGATATTATTGGCTGGCCTTCCCCCCCCCCCCAATCAATTCTCGCAATTCCGAATATCTTTTGTTATTCAGAGGTGAGTAACTGAGGATATTTGTTGAATAGCCAATACAAACTCGAACAAAAACAAATTTAAATATTAAATCTCATTAATTTTATAAATACGCATTACCGTACATCAATATATTCTCGTAGTTTGAACAAAGCTATTTTTTTTTGTAAGGTTCATTTGCCGCCCAGGGCGAGTGACTCTCCCTTGCTTCCTCCCGTATCCAGCCTTGATTATTAAGCTTATTTAAGTCAATAGGGGGATAGGATCCAAACGCATGTTCCAATGTTACTACCACTCTTATCCGGAATCCTCTTCGAATTTTGTCCTTAGAAACCTATGTGGAAAACATCAACTTCTCAGTAAAATTTTACCGTTATTTCTTAAATATCATCAATAAATAAATTATATGCCTTTCTTCTATAAATATCCTATCAACGACTTTTTCGTTTCAACAAAGCAATAATCTTCCGAAAAAATAACGCAGACCTATAAAAAAATTTTTTTTTTTTTGGTGCCTAGGCTCTTTGAACTGATTTGAGCTATGTTTGGGGTGCTGAAGCTAAAAATGAAATCAGTTTTTCTATCAGTTATACTTTTTTTTAGATGCAGCATACCCTACCAGTAATTACCCTACGAGTGATATATATAAGGTATTGATAACGTACAATTAAATAAATTCATAAATAAACTATTTAAGCGCCGTTTCCTCTTTGTTTATATTATTTGTATATATATTTTTACAACAAACTATAAGCTTATTGAATATTATTTTTTTATGAGCCAAATTCATAAAGTAAACTAAAATCTCTTAAGTACGGTGTGATAAAACTGTAACTCATTTCACTCCCATTGCTTCTTATGCTGGCCGAACACGTAGCAACACGTGGCAATATTGCTGGACAATATTGTTTAAAATTGATATTCAGTTCATATCACGCGCGAACACACAGTTTTGTATAATCGAGTATTGGCCTGATTATTGATGCTTAACGGCGCATTACAAACTCACTGGGACAGTATTCCCAGCGATTGTACGATATCGGTTTTATACAATTTATTTGCGAATAAAATGGGAGCGATCGAGTGTTCTTACGTGCATTTAGGCCTAATTTTACGATCGTACAGAATCGCTGTAGTATTAAACGCCTTCCCTCTGTAGAAATCAATTAAGAGTCTTTCATTATCAATTGACAAAATGTTTTTGTATGAATTATCTTTTTTGGGCCGACCCATTTTGATGATTTTTTTATGCCTTCTATCTCACAAAAACTGCTCGAAGTGACGCTCCTATCGTGAAAGCGCCGCCTTCCTTCTACGTCACCATTGTCACGTGATTTCATCCGTTCATGTGATTCGCTGGCGCACCAGCAATACTTTTCGACAACTAAAATTGTTGCTTTTTTTCCAGCAATACCAATATTGTAAAAATGGGCAATATTTTTCATTTTTATTGCTGGAAACGGTTGTCAGCAATAAAAATGAGCAATATTGTCCAGCAATATTGCCGCATATTGCTACGTGTTCGGCCAGCATTAGAGCAACTCCTAAAATGCTCTTATTTTTATCATCTGTGCTGTTATCTGTCGGTATCTGAGCTTCTAGCTTCCAGATTAAATGACAAGAACTTACTGGAACAAAGAACAAAATTACTTTCTACCGTACAAGGGAGGAGCATCTGCTACCCTTTTTCACCCAAGAAGAAACTCTTGAATTCTGTCAAGATTCTAGAGGACACCTGGAAAAAAATGGGTCTCCCTAAATATAATGAATATAATCCTGATGATTGGCGCCTCTTGAAAATTTAGGCGATACAAGTGAAGAACAAGGTAAAATAAGGGGAAAAAAAAAAACCTTCAACATTAAAATATTAAAAATGCGTTCTGATAATTTGTTATTTTTGGTGTCTTTTTCTCCAAGATCCACTTGGTCGTAAGTTATTTCAATGCAAAAATCCCTAGCAACGGACCATAGGAAAAGGCTGTTTGAACTGTGACGTAGGTTGTAACGACACCATTTAAACTGTCCATTTTGCTAACCTGCAGCGAACATTTGAATTAGCCCATGAGGGGAAAAAATCACCGTGAGTGTCATTCCAGGATTAAAAAAGTTTTCTTATAAAATATACTCTTCAAATTGCAGCTTTAGAAATGCTTGAGACTAATTTCTATTGTAAACTTACAACAAGATATAGAGCAGGGGTGGCCAAACCGTGGCGCATTGGATGATAACAAGTGGCGCATTGCATCCTTTTGGTTGTAAAAATAGGATTGTCGTTTTTTTGTTTTTGTTTTTTTTTTGGTTGTTAAAATTGAATTGTATGGTGCAACTGAACTCGTCTGTGAAAAAATTGGCGCTTGGTATGCTTAAGGTTGGCCACCACTGATGTAGAGGATTATGAGTTACGTAATAGGATCCTAAGGGAACCTAGTCCTATTAAAGTAGAGGCTAACATGTTTATTACATATATTTGTGGATGTCAAATATCCGCTAAAATTTGTATTTTTTTTTAGTTTATAATATTGGTTTGAGAAGAAACTCCCTAATGAAGGATGCACTGGAAGGAATGGTGAACGGTAAAAAAGTTCGAGGCAGAAGAAGATTTAAGATGATCGACAACATTATGGTAAATGGATCTTATGTGGAGACGAAGAGGAAGGCAGAAAATAGGAAAGATTGGAGAATGCTGGGTTTGCAGTGAAGGACCTGCCCTTGGCAGAGAACTATGAATGAATGAATATTGGTTTTGCAAAATCATGCTTAAAATCGAAAAATTTGTAAGGAAGAAAAAAGTAAAAGGATATATCACAAAAAATAATTTTGAATAACTATAAATCATGAATATTAGAATACCTCATATCGATTAAGAACAACCTTGTGATGAAGACGACACTTGCCATGAATTTGACACGACTGAATCTGGCTTTGAGTTTTGATATCTCTCTCTTCTGCATTTATTTCTTTTTAAAAGAAGGCTAAAGTCTACCTGTCATCTAGCAATGCCTCTAGGATGTAACACTCAATGACAGTAGCATTTCTATCTAATATGGGATAAGACAATAACTACACCGGAGTAGCACATTGCTTAATATTATTACCTAACATTCCTGTTTGTTGTTGATTAAAAAGCCTATTGCTCAATTTTTAATAAATGAAAAATTAATCTTGGATCGTGCCTCATCTATTCAACAAATTGTTTCTTTATAAGAACTGAGCCTTTTTTTATTAGTTAGAAAATGAAGTGGTTGCATATCCTGTACATTAAATAAATTGTAATCGTATATGATAGACTTTATGTTTATATAGCTCAAAGTCAGTTAAATATTATAGAAATCTTTGCAAGACACTTTCTTATATAAGGTTTCCGTGAAAATTAGCTGTAGTAAAGTCTTGAATATCTTGTATTAAATTCCATATTTAATCACAATATTTCGTTTCATTTTAGCAAGAAACTTCATCGGTATTAGAGGACAGGAAAATGTTTTTCTTTTCCTCAAAAATTCGTTTTTTTACATTTAGAATTTTAGCCGTAACAATTCTATTCTTAGAAACAATTGTAATCTAATTACAACAAGATCAACATATAATATAACATACACAACAATTAATAATTTTTCTCTAAATAATATATGAATCATTGATAATTATAAGAAGTTTTCTTTATTTTTGAGACAATTTACAAAACTACCAAAAGTTATTTTACTCATGAAAAGAAATTTAACGTGCCCGATGATTCAAAGAATTAAGTAAGCAAACGAAGGCACAACGCTACAAGAAAGGAATCGCATCCTGAGTTGTCACCGGGAAGAGACTGGGACGGACCGTTTCATACTTATTAGGACTCATCAGCCAGCTAAACTCTGTCGATGACAGACTCAGAAAGCGTGAGGGGTTAGCTTTCCCGGGACTCGGTCCCGAGAGCGGTGACTTTCCCGAAGAAATCCTAACCTTCGTTTGCTTACTCAATTATTTTACTCACTTTAAAAAAGTTATCTTTGTTGATTGATGCAAGGGAAATTGTTAATAATACAGGATTCAATCATGAGTCTTTCTTTCTATTCTTGTATAGGAAATAAAGTTTCAACTAGTGGGTCGGATTATGATTTAACTTTTTGCAGTGATCAGCCCAATCAGAAATATTAGTTTTATCATTTTTTAAAGGCTCCAACATGTTCCAATACACGCTCTTTGAGAGTTCTTCGTGTGCTTTCGTAATAAATTTTACTACAATCCCTACATTTCAATTTAAAAATTACCCCCGTAGTATTCTAATTATTGCTTATTATTTGATCTCTGCTTTTCTTCATTAATTTGTTGGCTATATAATACAGCAATCTAACGTTATCTTTACATATAATACCTTTTATTATATATGATTTACCTATTTTAATTCCCATTGTTTTTTGTTGTAATTTCATTGTTTTTGTTGTATACAATTTCTTTTTTTTGTCTCTTCTTTTAACCTTTCTTTGAAAATCTATTTATTATTTATTAACAAATTTTGTTGGGTATTCATTCATTTCAAATATTTTTTTTCATTGTATTAATTTTACTTGTCCGCACTTTCTTATTTTCTGTGTTATTTATTACTCTTTTAATATAATTTTATACAATAGCTTTTTTAGTAAATATGCTGTGTTCAGAGTGTATCTTACTGTCGGTGTAATTGAGTAAAAGTTATCAATTACAGATGAAATGCATTTTAAGAAAAGCTCAAAAATGCAGAAACGAAAGAAAAATAGGTTTCCGCACCCTCAGCCATCATCTCGGGAAACTGGGGCAGCTGTTTCAGCCATAACAGGCTTCTTCAGCCAGTGCGAGAATAGAGTTCATAACTTTAAACCCCGAAGATGGGATTTTCGCGCACAATGATCTTATCGTCAAGGGATAATCTGGCTGAAGAAGCCGAATAAGGCTAAAACAACTGTCCCAGATTCCCGAGATGAAGGCTCAGGATGCAGAAAGCCTGTTTTTCTTTCATTTGTGCGTTCGAGTTTTTTTCTACATGTTGACATAAATTTCACATTACTTTTTACAATAAAGGGCCTAAACACTCTTTATCATATTAAACATTATCATATTTAGTTTAATAAATTTGACATTTGGTTTAAGATCCGACATAAAAGTTGATAATGCTCTAAAATAAAAATCATTAAATTTTAAAAGGCTTTTTAATAAACAGAGTTTAGGAAAAAAGTTGTTTGTTCTTATAAACCAATATTTCTTTTTAGATAAGTTTTCGAAGACTATTTCTGTATCTAATTTTATTTTTTTTTTATCTTTACAGAACATCACGTATTCAATTTAAAGTATGTATCGCAAATTCCCAATCTCCATCCGTCGTTTTAATCGTCGTAATATGTGGTTCCCAGTAACATGCTTGATCCTGTTATATCCTTTGTACTTCATTGCTTTGAAAGTATTTATTAAGCTTATTGATACCACAGCCATTGAAAATTTAGATGTAGAATTTCAAGTGATTGAAAACGATGTTCTGAATTCTTCGTCGTGTATAAAATCATTTGTTCATCCTTGGGATATACGTGTAAAACCATTTTTCAAAAGACAATCGAAACTTGATTGTGGCAATTTGCAGCCATTTCTCTTAGAGCTCCATGATAACGGTACTCTTCAGTGGAATTACACCGAGCTTCGGATTCAAGCAATTAATGTAAACACCATTAGCTGCAGTTACTCATTCTTCAGAAGATCCTCGCAGAATGACGATGAAGTACAGTACAGCCAGTTTCTTCCATTCACAGGTAGTTTACAGATGACCGACGAATTTTTAACCATTATTTGTACATATTCAATTTTTTTTTATACTAAATATTATTACTCAAATGTGTATTTTTGGATTCCGTCAAAGAAGCTTTCGACAACACGTGAAGACTATCCTACGAACAAAGAATATCCTAGTGTAAATATTTTACTTATAGATTCGTTATCTCAGGCAAATTTTATCAGACAGTTACCAAAAACTTACCACACACTCGTCAATACCTTAAATGCCAACATCTTAAAGAATCTAGTGAGCGTTTCTTTGAGTACTATTACAAATGTTATTGCTTTGCTAATGGGAATTAGACCTTATTTAAACGAAGTTGGTTTGCCTAATTGTACTGAGGAATACTTTGATATGTGTCCATTCATATGGAAAAACTTCTCTGAAGTGGGATACATCACTGGCTATGCGGAAGATGTGAGACCTGCCGGAACGTTTAATTATCTGAAGAAGGGATTTTTAAAACAGCCAACTGATTTTTACCTAAGACCATTTTGGATTGAATATAAAAATTCCCCCCTTAGAAAACGAAGTAAAAATATGTGTTTTGGCAATGTACCAAATTACGCTTTCTCATTTGCGTGGATGTCAAAGATACAGAATGCAGCTCATTCTCGTCAAAAGCCCTACTTTCTCTTTACCATTCTTAATGAATTTAGTCACGACTATTTCAATAGACCTCAAGTCATAGACGAAGCTTTATCAAAACTGCTTCTTGAACAACACAGCACTGGGAAACAAAATAACACCATTACCATAGTAATGGGTGATCACGGATTTCGATTTGGTGATTATAGCATGACCGTTTTAGGTCGTAGAGAGAAGGTGATGCCATTCTTTTCTATATCCATTCCTCAGTGGCTTCGGTCCAAATATCCTCACCTGACTGAAGCTCTGAAGCTAAACGAAGAACGTTTGACTACATTCTATGATATATACGATGCAATGATGGACATTATAACACAGCGCTGGAAGGAGCCAAGGAAGCAATGGAGTCCTTACGGACACAGTGTGTGGTATCCTATACCACAAGATAGAACCTGCGTTGATGCAGGCATTCCTTTAGATGTTTGCCCTTGTAATCAAGAGGTCTCAGTTCCCGTTAACGCAACTGAAGTGGTTATCGCTTCCCTGGTCCTGCTTAACAGGATCAATCAAATAATTGCGCCTCATTCCGAGTGTGAGCCATTGCGAATAAAGCAGGTGATTACCGCAAAACGCGTCAGTTCCTACGCCAAGGAAGTATTAAGTAATTCTCGCTATGCAATTTATGCCCTTCGAATTATAATCGAAACTGCTCCGAGTAATGCCATATTTGAAGCCATCTTAACAGGAGAAGTAGAACAGTACTACTACTTTGAGGAAGTGAATTACCAAAGAATTAAGAATGGATTCCGATTAATAAAGGATATTTATAGAATAAATAGATACAATGATCAGGGTCATTGTGTTGATGATGCAAATCTAAGGAACTATTGTTACTGTAAAGTACAGTTGCATAAATGATATTGTAATCAACAATGAGGATCGGGAAAACAATGAAAATAAAGAATTTCTGTTTATAGAAATTTTAAAGTGCTTGTATATATTTTTATACGTTTATAATCTTTGGAGGAAATAACATTTAACAAAAATATTACATTTGATATAAAAAATTTTACTAGTAAAGATATTTTTAAGAAACAAGAAAAGTCACATTTTTTTAGAAATTTGACTTAAAACCATCGCCAGTTATTGTTGTTGTTTTAAGTCTGCAAACAGACAATCTCTTCCATTTGAATTAAATCGGTTTAAAAGCAGTCAATTTTGCAGAATACTGCAGAATGTTTCTTATTGTCAGTTTTTATGCATATCTATAAAATATCAACAAAAGTCCTATCAACAAAATCATACATTATCTGCTTTTAAAACTTGTAGATCCTGCACAACTGCCAAGTATTCCAGTCAGGAGAACTTTATTAGACGTGTATTTTCTTCATTAACATTTTGACAGTAAAAATTCCCATCTTACTGCATGAATTCTTCCGTTTTATATGTAGAATTGTTATTACTTTTTCATTTGATCCTAATCCATACTTACTTTTTATATTTATTAATTAAACTGTTTTAACGTGCAGATAAAAACTAATTAAACATAAAAATTGTGATGCACCTTTACACATATATTGACAATTAAAATTAAAACAAGGTGACGTTTCAAAGTTCCAGTCTTCGAACTTTTTCGTCAGGCGAAGAAAACAAAAATTGAACAAGCATTGAATATTTATGCACTTTTAACATTTTTTCTTCATATTTCTTTTCTTGAATTAAAAAATTAATTCTCTATTTCTACATTATATCTATTAAATAGGTCTACTCTGTTTTTTGAGCAAATGAATCCACAGAATTCTTTCCATATTTCAAAGAATTAATATAAGAACTTTTTTATTACCTAAATATTTATTCAGTAACTATAATTTCTTTTTAAAAATAAAATGACTCAAGAGATATAGAAGCAGGGCATGGAAATAGAAATGCTTCAAATAAAAAATATTTGTAACTACAAGCAATAATCAAAATAGAAGCATTATTATATTTAATAGATTTTAAATATAAATTTACATAGTTTTAGAAAAATATAAAATATTCTGTTATTCTAGCATTAGTTAAATATAAAGAAATATTTTTAGTCTTCTTTAACAAGTTGGTAGAAAACCTCCTCTTATTAATTAAATTGGTTAATCATTTCTTGATAAACGATTCCATTCCGTCATTATTATTTCATCACTTCGAAATCTATTAGCAACAAAGATTAGAGCTTCGGTTTGAATTGTTATATAAGACAGTTTCGCAAAAGCCCCCTTTCATAAAAATGCCATTCAATTTTAAATATTGAGTAAATTAATGTAATGCGAAGGGCCTAGAATCAACTTTATTGTCTGATTCAATACTCCGCTACAGTCCGACCACGATATCTTGGCGATTGGAAGGAACCCCGCGTGATTATGACGTATCTATCATTCGGCCAATCACAAACAAGCGCGCCTCAAAGCACAGGACTTCAAAAATATTAATAATATTTAAAAGAAATACATAAAACTTAAATATAACAGTTAAATCTTATATTGAAAGCAGTCAACCAATAACTAACAGTATCCTTTAAACATCATTCAAACTATTTTTTTTTTTTTTTAGCTGAATAGTAACATTCTTCGGAAACTCTGAGAGGCTAGTGCTGACTTCATGGGGCTCTGGAATTTTCCCCTTGAATCGTCAAGATAGCGTGATCGGACTGTGTGTGATTTCCAAAAAAAAAAAAAAAAAAAAAAATATTTGATATAGAAAAGACAGTGCATCTCAAATAAAGAAATTTTTCAAGCTTAGGCGGTCCCAGAGAGATCTTCATATCAATGAATACATTCAGAAATTATTTTTTTTTCTATAAGCGAAAATATTATTTAAAATCTTGTTCTCACTGAGAGTTAGACCTTTCATCCTCTTTCTATTTGAAATGATCTCGCTATTAACTTATCTCTTTCCTTTATTACCCTTTAATCTTCTTCATTCGTTATTTCTTCATCTATTTTTGCCTGTAATTATGGATTTAGTTGGTTTTGCGTTATTCTTTTAATTAGACTTTGATATCACTGCGCCTTTTATAGTCTGAACACAATCTAGCAGATATTCTCATAAATTCCATCTTTCATTGGGCACAAGCTTCGATATTACCAGCATCTGACTATAGTCAGGAATCGAACTCTTGAAGCCTGTAAGCAAACGCCTTCCTAACTTATATATGGAATGAAAGTAAGAAAGCGGTAAAAGTAAGAAAAACGTAATGAAAATTGTACATCACATGTTACTGAAATCTGAGGCCAGAAGAAAACTTTGGTTACTGAAAACAAAACAAAAAAATCATGCGAAATTGGAGCTATTGGATGAAAGAGATCTAAGCAAAAACACTATATAAATATACTTAATAATTTTAAATAATTGTAATACAATAAGTTCAAATTAAATATTATCTAAATTGTAATTTCAATTTTGATAAATTAAAAAAAAAAAAAAACTTTTTAAATTAAGTTCCTTTTTTTTTTCTTTCAGCAACTTTTCTTTGATTTTTATTAAAAAGTTATATTTAATTAGATAAAGATATTGCAAAATAAACATATGTATTACATACATTATTATATACATATATTATGTGTTACATATATTTTTACCTCATTATAGATGAACTAGCAGCAAAGCCTGTCGGACGACAGGCACAAAAAATCTGAGAAATCATTTTATTATCAGCTATAAAATATAAAGTAAATGTAATCTAAATACTGTGCTAACTTGTGAACGAAGCTTCTACGGCAAAAATGGTTTTGAGTTTCATAATCAGCGTAAAAAACTGAGTAAGTATGCCAAATTTCACTAAAATGGATTCAGTGGTAACAAAATTATGTGGTTTTGAACGTATGTTTTGTTAGAATTTCAGTTGTCGAGGACAGTTCCCAAGAATAAAAATTTCATGGAAACAACATGGAATGACACAATGAAATAAAATTTTCATCCAATTTCAGTACCCTTGATTCAATGGTACCATTGAGAACCGTTGTATCTATCTTAATAGCTTAATTATATCGAGTTATAGACAGACAGACAGACGAACATAGCCAATTTATATATTTGATTCGATTGATGATTTGATTTAAAAAAAAATAAATTAATGTTTATCAGACCAATTTAGGTGTACTTCTTACCTGTACACCTGAAATATAGGTTCTGAGAGCTTAATATAAAGGATCATTTTCCACCCAAAAAGAAAAACGAAATACCAACCATATCTAAAGTTTAATTTATCTAAGGAATAATTATTATATTTGACTCCGAAATTTTAAACGCCGAAAGGCATTTAAAACTCACCTTCTATAATCTAAATATTGCGCTAACTTGTGAACGAAGCTTCTACGGAAAAATATTGGTTTTGAGTTTCAAAATCAGCGTAAAAAACTGAGTAAGTGTGCCAAATTTCATTAAAATCGGTGCAGTGGTAACAAAATTATTTGGTTTTGAACGTATGTTTTCAGTTGTCTAGGTCAGTTTCCAATGATAAAATTTCATGGAAACAACATGGAATGACAAAATGAACTAATATTTCATCCAATTTGAGTATCTTTGATTCAATGGTACCATTGAGAACCTTTGATCTATCTTAATAGCCTAATTATATCGAGTTACAGACAGACAGACGAACTTAGCCAATTATATAAGTTGATATTATCTGTTTTTTTACAAAAATGACATACATATACCCACACACAAAAGAAGATGAATTATCCATTTTTTCAAGAGATTTTATAGAAAGCACAAAATAAAAATGTTTATTATTATTTATAAAGCATCAGTGTGTTATTATTAATACATTTTAATTTTAATTCATCGTAACGTATCTTAAAGTACTGGATCAGTTTTATTTGTTTCCAGTTTTTTTTTTTTTCTATTTGTCAGTGGATGATTCTTCTTGTAAAATTAAATCTTCTGATCCATAATAGACAAGCCTTGCCATTCGTCCAAATGTCGTGTCGTAATCTTGAATATTTCTTTCGTCGAAAGTTTCGATATGTGGACGTAAATCAAGATGAGAAAGAAGGAGGTGAAATGTATAGAAATCATGCCAGTGGATATCGTCGTCTTCATATAAAGAAGCACTCAAATCTACATCAACACCAAACCAGTTCTGGAAGAAGAGACAAGGTAAATTAATACTTTTAGTCAGTGTCAAAAGCAAAGTGGCCCCATAATATGCACAACTGTATAAACAAAATCATTAAAAGCAAGAGCATATAAATGCACGACCGTTCCTTTATGTTTTACAGGCAAGCTGTAACTTAAAGACCGCTAATACAATGCTTAGTACATCATTTGGATATGTTAAAGAATTTATGAAACAATACGTTTTTAAATATTAACAATGACGTCCTGTTGGCAATTGTTAGTATTGTTATGTACGAAGCAGCAGTATTATTACTGTATTCATTGTTATCATTATTACTAACACTGCTATGGAAAACGTTAATTTGAGAGGTCAGCGAGTGGTCCTACAGGTCTGATTTTTTTTTTTATACGTGGTCACCTACTTTTTGATGCTGAACACAATGGTGAAGGTTTGATTCTCTCTCTAACCGTTTGGCCGCTACAGAATGTGACAGACAGACAACACATAAGCAAGAGCTGTGCCCTATGTTAACTGTAACATGGGACCGCCAAAAAGAAAAATGTCTTAATGTTATCTAGAACATGACTATGCAGAAATGCAGGTGAGGATGCAAGTGTGAGGAGTCATTAGTGCTTCAGCATTTTTATTTTCTCACAGATCTGTTTAAACAGGTCAAAGTAAAATGTATTGCGTCTTTTGCAAAGGTTTTGTTTTTGTTTGGAATGTCTGGTTTACTTAATTTCTAACAATATTTATTAATAAGCTCTAAATATACAGTGAAACCATTTCAGATATTCTTTAAGTCCTTTTGCTCTTTCGATAAATAGGACCAAAGTCTTGGCTTTCCAAAAAAATAGTGTCATTGTATCTTTAGGTATTATAGTTTATAGATGTTATAGTAAGCTCTTTCATATATTAAGATAAATTCAACCCATAAATGAAAATCTCAGGCCATTCGATGCTTAACCCTTAGCAAGACATGTAGACTGTATGATTAAGACAAAACTTAAAAATCGTTTGATAATTTAAACTGTGCATTATTTTCGGTTCGATTTAAATTGAATTTATAAAAAAACAGCTTAAGTTTAAATAAAATGTTAAATGTTTCTATGCGGGATACAGAAAGCTTAAACTTGGAAGTTAAGTTTGAATTACATTAATTTATGAGTATTTCCCAAATACTTGAAATGTGGTTCACATAGTATTCTAAATAGCTTAGGACTATTTATTGGCTTTCATATACAAATGTTTCAGAGTTCATTCATTTTTTACAGATGCAAATATATTAGTTGTTGGAATTAAGATGAATACAAAATAAATAAAATGAGTATAAAAGAATACTAAACCATATGACACCATGTGGACCAATGCTTTAATCACCTGATCACTCTGATAATATAAGAATTTTAGCACAGAATCAAATGCTTTCACAACAAAACTTATCGAAAGTATTTCATCAGGAAATTGGTATCTTAAATACTAAATGTATCAATTAAAATCGTTGGAAAACATGAGCCCAAAGGTTCTAAAAAAGAAGAGCAAAATCGCTCCATGTATTACGATCACATGTCACCTTTAGCCAAATTGATTTGAACTTATTAATTTTAATTATTATTAATAGTAAAATATAAGATAGAAAGCCTGACCAAAGAAAGAGATCAATGTATTCATGTAATTAAATTAACAGTAAAGAAAAAAAATCATCGATATATTCCCATCTTCTGTTTATGGTTTCAAATCCATCATTTCAATCCCATTACAACTTTATTTTTTTACTTTACACTGACTGCTCAATTGTGGTATGGAATAGATGCTTTATTTACAGCGTGTCTATTAGAGCGTACTATGGCCTTTTGCCCAAAGAACAGCATCCGCACGCCGTGGCATGCTCTTCACCAGTTTCTGATAGCAAGCAACCGTTATTTTTGCCCAATCCTCCTTCAAATGCCTGCACAAGTTGGATGCATGTTTGCGGTCGCATCGGACGCGCACGAATCCGGCGCTCCAATTCATCCCACAGATGTTCAATAGGGTTGAGGTCCGGACTCTGGGCGGGCCACTTAAGTTCCTGAACATTATTCTTCGGAAACCAGGCGCTGACAATACGGGCCTTATGACACGGCGCATTGTCGTGCTGGAACACAAATGGCCCTTCACCGAACTGCGACCACAACGTAGGAAGCAAGCTATTGTCTAAAACGTCCAGATACTGTGTGGATACCATGTTCCTCTCGATCACAATAACAGACCACGTCCAAACCAGGAGAAACACGACCACACCATCACACCACCACCGCCAATCTTCACTGTAGGGATGAAACACTCAGGTGTCTACTTTCAATTGTGCAGTCAGTGTATTTTTAAAATAAGATAAAAAAGTGGACTCAATATTCAAGGTGTCTGGAAACGCTTATTAACTGACCTCTTAACCATTTGTATATTAAACCCTCAATTCAGTTTAGAGTATTCTGCAGAAAAATTATATTGTAATGTTACATTACTATTATAGAAATCTTTGAGGAGATTCTAACCTTAATCCTATGGAGTATCTCTGGATGTTTCCACAGAATGGCTCTGGTTGGCAATTCACCGCCATTATAATACCACCTCTCTCCTTTATAATCATTATACGATTCGAGCCATAACTTCAGATATCGGGCTTTTTTATGGGCGATTAATATTTGCATTCCTATATATTGGTCTTCGTCCCATCCAGCTGTCATTTCAAATTTTCTGAACTGATCTAAGCTCTGTACAATATAGACGTCGTTATCTAACATAATACCTCCATATTTCTGCAAAAGCTAAAAATAAAAGAAAGGAAATTACGTTTGCAAAGATATTTTAAACTACGAATTACCAAACATAATTTGGGAAATAAATATGAACTTTTAATTATTCTACATAGGTTCTAGAGTTCACAAACCTCCCTATGGTTTGATAAAAAGCTCCACTATTGGCCAACATTAAAAAGAATTGGCCTTTTTGAGTACTCATAGACATCATCTATGGTACACAATTTTAAATCAAGAGATAATGTCACATGTTATTCAGTCAGACAAGAAAACACTGCAATAAAAAGCTACATAAATCCTCTGTATATGTAGGAAGTGCAAAGCGAAAAAAAGTGCTCGTTCCCTTAAACCTTGAAAACTATTTCTACTATTAGATATGGTTTTCACCACTCAATAGAATGTGCAGTAGGGATTGTTTATGGCCACATATCCCTTTACTATCTTAGGTACTTAAGCAGTGAAAAAAAACAAACTTTAAAAGCCTCACGGAGATTATAGAAATTAGACAAAAGCTCTTATGAAAACCGAAAACGAAACGAAATTTCACTGTATCTTTTCATTACTGCACTTTAGAATTAACAGAAGTTATCGCTTATATCTTTTCAACCATTCATCTTATTTTGATGCCGTTTTCTGAATTTGGTAGAGAATGAAATTGTGCTTTAAAGGTATAAATCATTTCTACATCCCATAGGATTATAAGATTTTTTTTTTATTTTTTCTCGCGCCAACGGGAACCTACGAAGAACATTTTAAAATTGTATGTTTTGTTTTGGAATATTTACTGTTCAAAGTTTATTGTTTTTTTTTTTTATTTGCTTTATGTAATTTCATACATTCTAAGTAAATAATTACTAATTAAGTAGTTACGTGTAAATAATAACAATAATACATATTTATCTATCTTTTACTTACATCATATATAAAGAGCAAAAACGATTTCGTATGTTTATTGTTAATTCTTTATCTCCTATGCAACGGTCCCAGCCGGATACTTCGGCTACTAAAAAAAAAACTTTACCGCAATCGGCCCTGAAGGCCCTGGAGTGCTCGAGAGGTTTTAGTCTTCCAGCGATTTTCGACCAAAGGGATTAGTTGAGGTTGGAAGGTCAGTCCGCCTCTCGCCCCTCTTTCACCTGCGAGTAAGAAACTCGGTATCCATTTGACAGAGGTCTGTCTGGAGGAGAAATAATCGCGGAGAAATCCCGATCACAGCCGGGAATTGAACCCGGGCTCCTCCAGTTCGCAGTCTAGCGCCTAAACAACTGGATCACCGGACTTCCGCCAGTGTACTTATAAAATTAAAGCAATGTTTTTTAAAGTTGTTCATTTTCAAAATTGCAGCCAATAATATTTCATTTACCTGACTTATGATTTGTTTTTCTTATTTGATATTAGAGATGTCATATCAGTAATTTAAATAAACTTTGTATTTCGATTTGATGTTGATGGTCCTCGTTGATAATCGCAAGGAGTAACTGCAATAGTTCGTTACTTTTAAACGGAAGGTTTCATTTATTGAATTTTGATGAAGTTGATTAATAACAACAAGGTATGGAAAGCGATTAGTAAACCAATCACAATGCTTCGCAACGTCTTCTGATGATATTGCTTTAATTTCCTTACTATTATAAATGTGATTGCTGCGAATGCAAGAGGTGCAATTGTTGCGAAAGTTGTGATTGTTGTAGAGCTGCATTATAAATGTGATTGTTGCGAATGCATAGGCGCAATTGTTGCGTTTACTGTGATTGTTGTGATTGTTGTAGAGCTGCATTATAAATGTGATTGTTGCGATTGTTGTGCTTAATGATAATATAATGAGATTTTAATGATATTTGTCCTCAAAAGCGGGATTATAAATCTTCTGACACTAAAAAGTATTGTAAATGTTTACCCTGATTCGAGCTACGTCCGCAGAATGCCATACGTTGTCGAATTTCTTTCCAAATATGTCGGTAGGTGGTTGAAACTGTTTCAATTCAATAATAGGGATTTCTTTCTTGGCTTTTTCCCAATAAGGTCCCTGTAGATCACATTCATTGCAATGAATCCAAAGCTTCTCTGGTTTCTGATGTTTATAAGCAGCCAACAGACAAACTAAGTCCACAAATGTTACATATCTGAAAATGATTTATGCAATTTAACAAGATAAATCCTAACAAGTAATTGCTGTGTATTCAAAGATTTTGTAATTTAAAAAAAATGAATGAAAATGTGACAGACATACCTTCAATTTTTCTTAAATTCAATCGATAAAAAGTATACATTTTTAATGTAATGTTAACGCACATAAGAACACAGATTCGATGAAACAAATTAATTCTTATTTTGATTTGAATTTAGGCTTTTTTTTTTTCTTCAACATTTTCCATGTGATTTCTCTTTTAATATTTGAATTAAATATTGTATTTCAAATTCAAACTTATACAATAAAATGAATTAAGTATATTTTTGATCTCTATGCCAAATTATAAATATAGGTAACAGCCTCTGAATTACATTGTGACTTTTTGTTGGATATTTAAAAATTTGTAACTATTTAATTTAATATATTTAACGTTTTTGAAATACCACGAAAAATTATAGATGTGCGACAATGGCTCAAAGAAAAAAAGAAATAGGTGAATTCTTTACGTAATAAAATCGTAAATATGCCCAATGGCTACTTTTCTCGTAATTGTTCTATCAGTAATTCCCGTTATTGACTAGGCTACAAGCGTCCTTATGTTTTCTACCAATTGTAGTTACTACAAAAGTCGCCAGATGGATCTGCTTAAATTCAATCCAAAATCTACATCCTAAACATGATATTTATAATGGGCAGACGAAATAAAAATAACTATACATATTCAACAATGGCTCAGGGAAAAAAAAATAAAAAAAATAGCTGAATTCTTTACGAAATAAAATTGCAAAGAAGCCCTATGACTACTTTTCACTAATTGTTCTATCTGTAATTCCCGTTATTGACTAGGCTACAAGCGTCGTAATGGCTTACTGCCAATAGTAGTTACTGCAAAAGCCGCCAGATGGATCTGCTTAAATTGAATCCGAAACCTAAACCCTCAACATGATATTTGAAATGGGTTCAACATGATATTTGAAGTCAGACGAAACAAAGAGAATGGTAATTGCAAAGAATGTATTTCTTTAAAATTTAATAAGTTTGGTAATTCTTTAACAGTATTCCAAATACTCATTTCAAAATTATAACGTTTATTTCAGGGGCTGGGAGAAATACAATATTTCTTAATATTTCAAGATGATTACGAATATAACAATGGGTGAGATTAAATTATTTACAAGTGACATCCTGGAACAGCTGTTTCACGCTCCTTGGTGATCATCAGCCAGGAGAAATCAAATGCGCAGTTTGAATTTTTATGCTTTAAAAAATTCATTGAAGCCTGCGCACTGCTGGTACATGAATTTTCTCACCAATTTTTCATTGGTGAGTTTTTCATTGTGCATTTTTTTCCTTTGAGGCACCACTGCGCTTCTGATGTATGATTACGAAAATCATAATAAAAACATTAAAATATAATCATTTAAAAAAAAAACTTAACCATTTATAAGTGAAACAAGTGAATATAATATTGTTCTGAAGCATAAATTTAAGGGCGACCAATAATAATAAAAAAAAATTAAAAATAATAATAGAAAAAGGAAATACATAAATGTAAGTAAAAAGAAAAAAAAGTTAGGGGAAAAAAAAAACTTTTCCCCATATATATTTATACTGTAGTTTTATGTGTTTAACTTCTTAAAATTGGCTGGATCATTATGAAATTTAAATTTTCTTTAATAACTCTCTTCTACAGTTCTAATGTTTCTAAAAAAATTATAAATTTCAAATTACGTATTTTGGTGATTGATGCGGAACTAGAAATGCTGTTAAATTCTTAACTCTTGAAAGTTTAACTCTTCATTAATACATTTTTTGCAGTATATTTTACTTATTTCTACATTACAGTAAAGATGTTTTATTTATTGATTTATTTGCAAAGCTATCTTCCATGTGCTTCCTCAGTAATAACATTCGTAGTTTATTTATTTGTTCATTACTTTGCTATTATAAATTTGAACTTACCGTTGATCGATTCGCACGAAATGAACGATGTTAGGTACGACATAATCAGGGAATCCTGTCTCGTTATCTGCTGTTAGGAAAAAGGGATTTTCATTTAACACTATTTGGAAAAACTCTTCAGTAAATACAAGATCATTGGACGTTGAGATGACGAAATGAACAACAGGGATTAACGTTCGAAGTATAACATAGCAGCCACCGATTATTACAGCTATTATGGTAGACATTAACCATATTTTTCTGGACTTTCTGGAATAAATTAGGGAAGAAATCTCCATTTCGTTGTCTTAAATGTTAGACTAATCTCCTGGAAAGTAAGGAAAAAATATTATCACTATTGTTTTTTCTTCTATTTCATCCTCCCAATCAGAATAAATCCAAAGCACAAATGTCAACATTTGCATAACGGTAAAGCATTTTATATTTACATCTATTTCGTATTACAAAAGAAAAATGCTAAATAATTTACAAACTACAGAATTTCAAGAAGTAATGTAAGAAGTTTAAATCATTTTTCTTTGCTTTGAAACTGTACAAATTCGAGAAATTATATAAATGAATTTTTTGCACTTTTTCTTTTTACTTCTATGATGGCGGCATTTCACTTTTGTATTCATTTCTGATCTGTTTTCGAATTTCATCACAATATACATATTCCACGACTTATTTGTGGATTTCTTTTCAAGGAAGTTTCCAATAGCAAATGCAGCGGGTATATTTTAAAAAAAGAAATTACTTAGGATTTGAGAATTAAAAGATGTAAGGTAATTTCGATTAGGATATTATCCATTTTAAAAAAAAAAAAAAAAAAAAAGATTCATTTCTAAAAGTTTAAATTATTTCTATATATTTTGCATTTGTTATTTGAGGGGTTTTAAGCTATATTAGCCTAACCCTCAAAAAGCAAATTATTGGGAAATGGTTTGAAACAATGGTTTGGTGGTCATGTACAAAAAAACAATATACACTTTGCTGCTGTAATTTATTAGTAAAGAAAATTAACTATATAAATTACAGCAGCAAAGTATATATTGTGTTTTTGGAAACGACCACCAAACCTTTCAAACCATTTCCCCAATAATTTGTTCTTTGAGTGTTAGGCTAGTATGGCTTAAAACCCCTCATTTATGATATCATCATTTTTATTAATAAAATAGGAGCTGTTACTTTGGGGCACCATGTATCTTTAGAGAGGGGTGCCTGGGCTGAAATCTATGGGATGTTGAATAGAATTACTGGTATACTACGAATTATACGTTATTAGTTCTAACAATAAGAATCTGTACTTTTTTGACATAAATAATAGATGTTGTGAGGCGGTGTGATTTTTATATGCTTTAATCTACTAAGACTAACTTAAGATCTTACTTTAATTAGAAATGTCTGAAGACATAAAAGTAGATGTTTATTAATTTATTTGAAATGTTTTCAGGAAGATTCATACGTTCAGAAAACTGTAACTCAGTGATAAAGATAATTTCATTGTTGCAGTCTTGTTCCCAAAATACTACCTTGTATTTTGGAATAAATTTCATCTTTGTGATACTACCAAAAAGAGATTATCTATAATGACAAGTAAATACCAAAAGAACAAGATAATCATTTAAAAGTCTTACAAGGGGTGAAAGATTCTGAAATGGTTACGTTCGGGCCTCCCATAGCCAAAATTTGTTCATTTAATGAAAAGATAACATAGAATTATTATCATAAAATGTGGCTAAAAATGCTGAGTTTTGTAGCAGAGAAGAATATACAAGATTATCTGATTGATGTTTTTGGTTTTGAAGTGGGGACAGCACTGGCTAATTCAAAGAAAGGAGAATACTTCAAATTTGGTAAAACATTTTATTTACTAACCTGAATTTTAAAATTAAAATATAGAGAATAAAAATCTACATTCTGAAAATGACATGAAGTAAATTAATTACTTCATGTATTATATTAAAATATATTATATAAAAATAATAAAATAATTATATAAAATAAAATTATTGTATTTTTTATTATTAATTATAAAAGATTATATAAAATAAAAACACGATAACTATCAACCTTCCACAAATCTTTATTATTTTCGATATTTCTGCTTTGTCATCTAGAACTTTCATCAGAAAAATTACGTACGAAAGGAAGAAACTAAATATGTTTCCTTCCTTGACAACAAATTTGAATAAACAATCATAAACTATCACTTAATGTTAGCAATAATAACAATAGAATAGTAAGAAACCTACATTTTGAAAAAACATACACATCAATTGTAAAAAACTTTATAATTAAAACAATCGACAAACAATTATTAGGGCTTAATTGATGTTTGTCAATTGTTTTAATAAAGGAAAGAAATAATAAAATAAAGAAAGAAACAAATATATTTTGTTTTTTCCTTTCGTATGTAATTTTTCCTGAAGAAAGTTCTCGATGAGAGAGCAGAAATATCGAAAATAACGAAGATTTGTGGAAGATTGATCATTATTGTGTTTTTATTTATTATAAGTATAATGTTTTGGAGAAGTTTATCTAATGATTATATAATTTCTTGATAATTATAAAGTCCATATATTTATATCTAAGATACAATGTCAGCTGTTATAAAGTATATGTTGACTTTGCTTTTACTAATGTATTTAGAGCAATAAGTACTTTACTTTTTACAGAAATACAAAGAATAGATAACAACTTATACTCACAATTATAGATCAATCGAGCTAACGCTGAACTTCCTGTGTCGACTGTGAGACAGGAGCCTTTTAAGCGAAAGCGGGAAAAACACTCCAAAAATCATCAAATATCTCCAAAACGCTTGAGTGTTGGACCCCAAAACCTGGTATACTTTTGAAGTACTTCGTGAGTACTTTCATCTCCCAAAAGGGCATAAAAATCTTTTTCGTACAACCCGTGACCTCTCCTTGTCAATTATGAATTTAATCATTTCACATTTAATCATTTCATCTAAACCAGCGGTCGGCGGCCCATGAAGCGTTTTGGTGCGGCCCGCGGGGCGTGTTGGAAGATTTTTTTTTTTTGGTTGTTAATTGAAGATTTTCCGGTTTTTTTTTTTTGGTTTTTAAAATGAGATTTTCCGGGTTTTTTTTTTCTTTTTTTTTTTGGTTGTTAAAATAAGATTTTCCTTTTTGGCCCAAGTGCGGCCCGCAGTAATCCCCACATAACATATTTGGCCCTTTTACAATAAAAGGTTGCCGACCACTGATCTAAACAAACCTTATGCCATTTCAGACATTCTTTGATGATAATAAGAGAAATGTGCACTATGAAATCTTTGTCTATAGTGTTGCCTACAAAAGTTCCAAATCCGAATTGTAAGTTACAATAACTGGAATGCAGAATTTCGGTAAAACGTATCTTTAGCTCTTGATTTTCATAGTTAATCATAGTTAATAGATAGTAACAAAATAAAGAAAAAACATGAATATGATAAATTTTACCATCACTACAGTTCAGTTCATGAAAGAAGAGCTTTTGATGAGGTAATTTCCTTATAGATTGATGTTTCCAGGACGTAACAGCGCCATCTGTTGCTAAAATCCGTAACTGAATCTTATAAACATTACGAAAACAATCTGGTTTTTATATTTTCTACAGTTACGAATACATTTTTTTTGTTATTGCAATTATTAATTAAACACGTTCCACACTATTCCCCTTGCTTGGCTATGCAAAGTTTGTCCTTTCTTGGTCACGCTTATGCGATCACAAAATGACGCCATCTTGAACTGACTGCTCGGAGGTCAAGTTTACGTCATGACTGACGACGTTTATTCCAGACAAAGTCGAGCGCTACGTAATGACCATATATGGCAAACCCTTCTTTTTGAAAAATACTATAGAATTTCACTGTTCAATAAACAAATTTTCTATAGGTAATGTACAAGATATTAAGACTTTAAAACAATTTTAATAGAAAGTAAAACGAAGAAAAAATGGCTATTTTATTTCATGACTGCAATTTATCTATAAACATGTTAATTTTTAAGGGAAATAGTATTTCGACGTAAATATCCGTAGTTATTATTTAATAATTAAATATTATTTACCTACGCCATATTCTCTTATTTAAAAAACAATTCATAACTCTTTTAGCACAATTTTTTCCCCCTAAACTAATTCGAAAACTTTAAAAGCACTGTAAATATAATTGAGGTAATCATTGAGAAATAAAATTAAAAATGTAAGATGAACGAAACTATCTAGCGAATTTGCAATTTCTTGTCAAGAAAAAAAGAATTTAAACTCACTGGATCTGTAGCTATCACGTTCACATCTGGAATATGTATCCGAGAACTGCGGAATCTGGATATTTATAAATCAGTTAACATTTTCATTGACTGCCTCCAAAACTTCACTTTCAGGAGTGTCTTCACTTTTGACAGAATGAAACTTCAATCAGAATAATTAAATTTATGTTGAAGAAAGAACAGGAGATGTAGATCCCGTTCCTCTAATTCACAGATCTGAGTGTGGAAGTCCCTCAACACTGGTAAAAAAAAAAAAAAAAAGAAGATTGATTATTGAGAAGGCTGTTAGCAATTTCACAATCAGATTCATACAGCTGCATAACAGACAGCTCATATGGCAAAATATCTTTTTTATATCTTGTTTTTTCTTCAATTTTTTCAGAAAAAAAACAATACCAAAAAACAATTAGAATTAAATCAAATTTTTTCTTTTAAGTAATAACAATTAGAATTCGATTTGGTAATTTAAAAATTAAAATCTGAGAAATATTGAAATTTTCTCAAATTTTGCTTCTTTATATTTTATTGTATTAAATCATTTCATTTCTGATTTTGTTTTTACATCATAAAGGGAAAACTTTTATTGATTATTTATATTAATTCTACAGAAAAACTTTAACTAGTTATTAAATTTGTGGATTAGTTGTTATACAATATAATCTTCATTGAAGTTTAGTAGTTGACAAGTTAATATTGATATTGGAAATGCTTACATAAAAACCTATTAAAAAAGTGTACTTCTGTTTTAGTGATATACCTTTTTACCTATTCTTATTTAACTCACAAGAAAATATGTATAACTGCACATGGATCCGAAAATCGGTCGGTCGGATCCATGTGCAATGGGCTTAAGGGGAGCGCCTGAGACCAAAATTATCATATTGAAATGACAAAAGGTAAGGTGAATGAGGAACACAACTTAAAAATAGGGTGATTCAGTCCAAAATATACTTATTCAAAACACCCTCATTCATCTTATCTTTTTTCATTTCAATATGATAATTTTGGTCTCAAACGCTCCCCTTAAGTCATTGCACATGGACCGACCGATTTTCGGATCCATGTGCAATGGGCTTTACTTGTATTATTACTATTGTTAATTAGCAAATACACTTCTACAAGATAAGTTTGTTTTTACCTTTATATAGTTGCTGATAGTAACTAGAAGTTAATGTAGTACAAGAAAATTGGGAGTTACATTTACAAAAATCAAAAACACTAAACATTTTTGAGCAGAATAATTGTGAATACCGTAAATTATATTAAAAATATTATAAATATGCATACATTCGTATAGATAACATAATGACATAGTAGAATAATAGGTCTGATATAAACTTTAGAAAAGCTTAGCAAGAACAATAATACCAAACATCAATACAAATATTACTATTTATTTAATAAATATACTAAAATATATATATATATACATATATAAATAAATATAGCTCAAAATTTGAAATTTAATTAACATAATTCAAAATAAAATGCAGAAAGTATTTCGAATGATATGGGTAATTTTTTTTTCTTATTTTTTTTCCTAAATCTGTTTTATTTTCCCGTTATGTTTTTTAATAAAAATAATTATCCTTAATAACATATTTTTTTCTATATTAACGCTGTCTACTGTAAATTGATCAAATAACTTATTAATTCTAATGTTTTTTCTTAATCCATAATTAAGAAAATTATGGATCATTTTGTGTTAAATCAAATTCTTGTTTCCTATAAAGTTTTATAGTTCTAGTGTTGTGTAAAGTATTTTCATTATGTTTGTAACATATTTTATAATAAAACTTAGTTATTAAAACATATATCATTTTTTCTGGGGGAATAGCATTTTGTTAGCAATTAAGATTTGTTATTATTGACCTTTAAGCAGGTAGAAAAATTATTAAAAATTAAATTTAAGATTGTCTTTAAATTCCTATTAATGCTTTCTAATTCTGCTTTATTTAAGTGTATTCAATTTAGAATTCCATAGTTAATTAATGAATCGACATATATATTATATAATGTAAGTATAGTTTAAGTTGGAAAAATATTCTTATTATGCCAATATTACTTATTATTAATATGTAAGCCTACATTTTTTAAGCGCAAATAAGTTAACAAAAAAGATGGTAAATTTTCTTTTACTTCATTAAATTATTTGTACAAGAATAACAAATAGAAATTAGTACAGAAGATTTCGAAATATAAATACCATTTCCCAATAAATACCAATTACCTCCTGAACAATGTTGAGAATATCAGTGATGAAAGCGTCGTAAAACTTCTTGTCAATAGTAGTTGTATAAACAAACACCAGGTGGATGCTCTTCCTTCATTGGGGATCCGAAATTAAGGCGCAAAGTTTGACTTTCGATACCAGTCCGTTCGTGGAAGAAATTCAGGAGGACGCATTGGATATTTAATGGACCGGATGTTTTGCGAAATAGCCACAGAGGAAAAGAATCTGCTATAGTTTCCTGATTATCGTTTATGGCTTCAAAAACCCAATTTGAAACTTGTAAGTTAGCTTTTACTTAACGATTATCATCTGAGCAAAGGGGAGAAACCATTTCTTTAGGGATACATTACACTATGTAACGAATTGTCAAAAAAGTTCTGTTTCTGGTTTGACAGTATTGTTTTCTGTTTAGTTGAGCATCAAGTATGTAGAAAAGAGTAGTTATACCCCTGAAACTTCGCTTTTGTGGCTGTCACATTAGTATTTACACAGCTGCCAACTTTTATGCTTTTTTTATTAATTTGCTACCACTTTTTTTAATATAATTTTTTCTAAATAGTCGAAAAGTCTCATTTGAATGCAAATTATTGTCTGTTTCATAAAAGCCGTTTTACATGTACCATTTCACAAGCCATAATGCAGGCCACAACGCAGGCAATGTGACGGTAGATTGCCAGTGCATTGGAAGCATTTAGTGTACCGTCTTACACGTACCATATCGCCTTCCATCACACGGAAAATGTACACTTCTCAATTGTCATCATGGTTACGTTTTATTTACGAAAAAAATAGCATTGATTTATATAAAAATCATTTGTTCAATGCATCGGATAGGTGAAAGAATGTTTTTAATTAATTAAAATAGGAAATATTCATTTGTTTTTCATCGTTTTGTATTTCTTTGTTTTTCAGTTTCGATAGTTCTCGTTAAATCTCGACCATCCCACGATATGTTTTCGAGATTCCAATCGCTCGCAAATTCAAATTTTCAGGCTGAAATTCTGTAATGATTTTGATTACTAATATAACGTTTTCTCAAAGCATCCACTAAAACATAAGGAAAAGATGCCCTCCGATCGTGAAAATTATTTTTGTAATCGGTAATTTCGATAAATAGATACAAATCGATTGGACTTCAAGTTCTACAATTCGTCACCTGAAGCGCTAGTGTCAGATGGCGAGCCATCCCATGGCGAGCAATCTCTTTGAATTTAGAGCACGTTCCAAGTGGGGCAATGTGCTCGCCATCTCTCATGGCGAGGTGATGGCGACCATTATGGCGAGCTTAAGGCGTGTGAAATGGTACATGTAAAACAGCTGTTAGTCTGATACGGGTGCCTATTTCGAGGAGCAAGGAGAGCGCTTTCATCAGGACACGCAACATGAGGAAAAAACATTATTAATGTTTCATTCCCCTTTCCCCCATCAATAATGAATGTATTCAACCTCTTTTTTGAATCTCAGATTGTTTATTTATATCCGATCCCAAATGGTTGCCTTCTTGATGGGTCATCAAGGAGGGTTTACTAAGTTTCCATGCTATCTTTGTCTGTGGGATAGCAGGGACACTAAAGCACTCTACCATAACGATATTGACCTAATCGTACTGAGTTCACTGTGGGGAAGCACAACATGAAATGGCGCCACTTGTAGAACCTCGAAAGGTACTAATGCCACCTTTTCACATAAAACTGGGACTGATGAAGCGATTTGTGGCAGCATTGGACAAGGAATCTACAGCATTCAAGCATCTACAACATCTGTCCTCAAAGCTTTCCGAAGCAAAAGTTAAAGCTGGCGTTTTCTTTGGACCTCAAATCAAGAAAGTTATTGAGTGTCAAGAGTTTCCCAAGCTTCACAGAGCAAAGGAGAATGAGGCATGGATCAAAGTAGTCAAAGGCTTCCTTGGAAATCATAAAGCTGAGAACTATGTTGAATTGGTTGAGACGCTGGTTAAAAATTACATCGAAATGGGCTGCAGAATGTCTCTCAAAAGTACATATCGTTGATGCCCACCGTGATAGCTTCAAACAGAACATGGGTGCCTATTTGGAGAAGCAAGGAGAGCGCTTTCATCAGGACATGCAACATTTTGAACGTCGCTACCAGGGAACATACAATGAACATATGATGGAGGACTATATTTGGGGACTTATTCGTGAAAGTGATATGACATATACTCGCAAATTCAAAACTACACATTTCTAGGTTCTTTGTCATCAGTTTATAGAATTTTGGTTGAAATATACTATTCATTTAAAATATAATGTTCCCTTTTTGTCTTTAAATAAAGAGGAAACCCGAAAATTTGTACATTTCCTTAATGACAGTACGCAAATTTCAACTTTTCGTTGTCTTGGCCACAAAAGCAAAGTTTTTCCAGGGAAATAAATTTTTTTCATGTTTTTGTGATAGGACCAATTACAAAATAATATTGATTACCCAGAAACAAAAATCGTGTTACATAGTGTTATCAATTCATTATCATCTTTTTTTTCCAGTAAAAGTGCCAAACTAATAGAATAATTATAGTGCGACATAGTTTCACCATAACTCTTGAGATCTGATATCGACACCGAAAGTAAATTGGAATATAATAGCAGTGTTGAAGGCAAAATAAAATCATCTCAGCCAAGGCAGAAAGCAAAATGGCTCAAAACAGACTTTGCCAAAATAGGTCAGGCCAAATATCAATGGAATGCAGATCCACAACGTCCTTTCAATAAGCAAGGCCTCCGGTTCAGGTGCTTTCAGATATCAAGGTTGCAAGATCAAAGATGTCAAACTTAAATTTGCTGACAAGACCTATGATGCCTTAGGCTAGTATTCAGGGTATTAGGTTTATGAGGCTTCAGTTCCTCTATCGTCTGCAACTCCTGTTCCTCAGCACAAAGAAAGCATTGAGTCCTCACTAATAGGAAGAGTTAATGCTCCTTCTGTAAAGGATTTGGAAACTAGTGATTCGGATGTCAGCAACTCGGGGACTGTTATAACGGTTATTTCTGCTGAAGATGCAGCAGATTCAAAAGAGGATGTTATTTCTATTGAAACGGATATGAAAGAGGATAACATTGATAATATTACACGTGAACTGGACTTGAAAGACGAAAGTGCAGCAGATTTAATTTCGGATATACAATCAGAAAACAATAACATGGAGGCCACTTCTTCTGAAATTCTTGAAGAAATGAGTGCGATTAGTTAAATGTGAAGTTCTGCAAGTTGCTCAAAATGAAACGGTTTGAATAATAAGGACTTCCTGTTAGCAGCTGAGGGCCATTTTATTCAACATTCCAGTAAAACCAAAAATCTCTTAAGAGAAGGAGGCCTTCACCTGCCAAACAAAAAAAAATCAATTCACATTCATCAACCATAACATTATAAATAATTAAAAAAAATAACACTAAATATTGGTAGCAACAAGTATCTGACCCCCCGAGTTCTGATGAACTTATGGTAATGTTTCCTTCATTCTGAAATTCAGCATTATTTTTGTTTTTTATTTCTTTCCTTTTTTTATTAATATATAGCTAAAATCCTGAAGCTTTCAATTTAACGTTATAAAATGTGGAAAAACCGAAGTATTAAATTTATATAAAATAAAAAAATACTTATCCGGGTGGCAAATGGCAGCATAGAGGAAGAAATACAGATACATTTTTTTTTTTTTTTTGGTAATGCAAGGCTGACTGCGTAAAAGTTATAGTCACATCCTAAGCATTTCTGGGTTTTAAATAAAAATAAATTCAGTGTGTTTAAAGTCATCTCTTAAAGTGTTAATTCCCTAAAGGCCGCTCTACATGTATCATTTCATAGGTAATCTACGCGCCATGAAAAGCACATTGCCCCTTTTAGAACGTGCTCTAATTTCAAAGAGATGGCTTGCCATCTCTAAGGAGCCATCGGACACTTGCGCTCCTGGTGGCGAATTGTAGAACTTGAAGTCCAATCGATTTGTATCTATTTATTCGGAATTACTTATTACTGTATAAAGTAGCATAAACTGTTAGTTTACATTCTATGCACTTATTATTACTTACCTAATCTTGTGTATGTTATTGATTTACATGGTAAAGTAGCCCCATAAAAACTTTTATTAAAACTTGGTTTTTTGATTTTTCAGTTGCTACTGTTTTTTTTTTTTTTTGTTTTTTGTTTTTTTTATTGTTCTGGCCCTATCTTCTCCAAAACCATAAGACACAGAAATACAAATAAGGTGGTAAATGGTAGGTATAGTATTGAGGATGCTCACATTTTAATTGTTATCTAAGCGGGTCAATCTAAAGTCGCATGACTTACGATTAAAAAAAAAAAAAAATGATATCTCTGCTTTCTCAAAATCCGCACGTCTCAGTCACAGGTGGTAAGAAAATTGTCTCAGGAAATTGTCTCTTTGAATCCAAGATCAAATGATCACAGGTTTGCTAGTGATAATTAGAGAAATTACCATATGAAGTAAGTGGGCAGTTTTAAATTTTGGTATTTATAAAAAAGTAAAATACCTTTTTAATGTTTGAAAATTAAAAACTAAATAAAAACTTTGTCTATAGTTTATCATAGTAATAATAATTAGTAACTGTAACATAGAATTATAACTTAAGATTACTATAGAGACTATGGTTTAGGTTCTACTTTCAATACACTGAATTATATATATCTAAATGTTCTTAATTTTGATAGATAAAGCTTTTAATTTTCTTCAAAAAATTAATAGTGAAGAGATATTAAAAGTTTACACAGCAAAATCGTGCAATTATTATCATTACATGTTTTTTTAATTATTTTGATTTGATTGGAACTGGAAGAGGCCACTTTCATAACATTTGTACAATTCGTAGGGAAATCTTTGAACTGATAATAAAGGACAACTAGAAATACTGGTTGGGTTCAATGCAGTTTATTGATCATATTTGTTGAAGTGGTCGAGGCCTTTCCCCAGGGATTAGTAATTTTGAGTTAAATTGTTGATGGAGGTCGGGGATTTTTCTCAGTTTATTACTGTTCCACATACAGAAAAAGGGATGTTACTGTTGTACATTAAAAGTAAATGCAGTCTAAATCGTCCTATTAAGTAGGAATAGTTAAGATTGTGCCTCTATCAATGGGACCTAAATGAAACAGTGGAATTTTAAAAGACTTAATAATTTTGATGTAGGAATCTGACTGTGTTTTGTGGGTCAATATAAAATGTTTTTTTATAGTAGTTCATAAAGATAATTATTTAATTTTATTTTTTTTCCTGTTTGAACTATTTCATACAATATTTTTAATGCAAATGGGATATTTCTAATTTAAATAACTATCCTAATAATCTAGAAAAGGATTTTTTTTTTTGTTTGTTTAACATATTTGTGTTTTTTGAAAATGTTAAGATTCCTATCCAACCATATTATTTATCTTAGATTGTACAGCAATGCTGCATCCTACATTATTACTAAAATCGAACCTTGATTGCAATGAACTTAATCGATATTTTTGTGTCTATATCTGTGTTTCACTAAAAGTCTCTTAATAAACATACAAATTATAGGAAAGTGATGCATTGCCAAACATTCCGAGATGTGTCACTTTATATTTACAGAAGTGACAATGAATATAGAAGCATTTAGGTTAACAGACTGATAACCAGCAATTCAAACAATTATCATTGCTAATATGACATAATTTGTATAGTTTAATTTCAGATTTTCATTATGCTTCCTTTTGCATTTAAAGAATTATCTCTATAGTTTGTGTAAAGCCTCTTTAAAATAAAAAAAAAGAAAGAAAACTACATTTATTTCTATTGAAATAATCTTTAATGTCTTGTTACAAGTCTACATCTTTAATAGTAGATAATACATGACGGAACTCAGATTGTTCACGTTCTATTAATTTTATTTGGTTCTAAATAAATTACCTTGTCAGAACAGTGCGTTCAAATAATTTCGCTAATGCTGATGTTAACAAAATCTGTCTGTAAATTTAAGTACAGCTTGCTTTTAAGATTAATGAATATTTTCAGTTTAATTCCATATTTTAAGAAGTATTGTTCCTAAATGAATAATGAATTCACCATGAATGTGATCGGATCCTGCATTTAATAAAACGTAAAATGTCCTCCAGAGCTCTAGTAGGGGAAAGTTTGACAAAACGGGGTGGTAGGACAAAACGGGGCAGTGGTCCTCTTGGGCCCCCCTTATAGTGAGATCTGTCGGATGGGCGTGGAACTAGTTGCCAAAAGCGCTACAAAGAATAATCCGTTAGTTCGTGTCATTGTTCCGAGCTTACTGGGCCGTGGACGAATTTTTGTTTGGAATTTGTGTGATTTTGTGTTTACTTGCTTGAGATTTCAGTCATCTTTGAAGCTTCGGTCTCGTCAAACAACTACAGAAGTTCAAAATGTAAGTACCTCTTCTTATTGTATCACTATTTAGCTGTAATGTCATATTATTAGATTTGACTTTGTGTAAGCTGCGTCCTACCGCCATCTTGAATTCCAGAAAAGTGTAGTGGTCGGACAAAACGGGGTAGACGCTAGGTCCCGAAGAAGGCCCGAGGCACGGGGCCGAAATATCCAGATAATATCTCATCCCGGAGTGAGGAAATCCCTCAAAAAAGGACCTATATAGTATCATGTCTCACTCCTCCTTCAGAACCAAACCATGTTGTAAATATTTTACATTTTCAAAAATTTAATAAATATAAATATTTGATGCGATTTCCTTATTGAGACCTTATCTTATTACATTAATGTCCCTGTTCCAATAGTTCCTGCACTGACAAACACATATTGTGAGTTACAATTAGCGTTTATAGCCATATAAGTCAATTTACTATATGATTTCAATGGCTACCCCATTTTATCAAACCGGTTGGACAAAACGGGGCAAAGTGACTTTTTTCGGAAAATGCATTTTTTCTGAAAAAAAAAAAAGGAGTTATCGAATTTTTAACTTCCCGACCTTGTGTTAGAAAGATATAAGATTGAATATAGCATAAAAACATATGTCTCACTTCTTTTATTTACCAACTGGAATGCGTCAAACGCTAGGTACCCCATTTTGTCCAACTTTCCCTTAAGTGAATGGAGTTAGAATAAGTTAACGAAAGTAGTAGGTCGTACTATTTTACTGTTTCTGAATTTTAATTAGGTCTACGTATTTTTTGTTTTTCTTCTCAAATAAGGTTTTTGTTGAATTTAATTAACCTATGATAAATACCAATGCTTTGTTATGTCAGGACAGATCCGAACAAAGTTTGACAACACAAACTCTGGGTGCTTTGGTAACAAACTATCTTGCAATTTTGTACTAGTTTAGAAACTAGTTACTAAAATTCACTGATAAATTATTATAATATACATATTTTTTATTTGATTGAAGCCAACCATTGACATTTATGCTTTGCTGTCTTCTGATTTGTTGTATGATAATATACATAACTATTATTACAAATTTTTAAAAAATTGAAAGCCTAATTGCTGCAAGTAACTTCACTTTCAGTTATCTATTCTTTTCTTTTAGAATCTTTTCGAAGGATAAATTTTTATAGTGAGGAAACCCCCCCCACACACACACACAAAACAAAGGCTTCGATTTATTGAGTAGTCCATTTATCTAAGTTTGTATTGCAGTAGTTATTTTGCAAAATAAAGAATTCCAATTAGATTTGTTTTTAATTATTTTTATTAGATTCCATTTTAGATTTTTTTTTTTTTTTTTTTTTTTTTAAAAAAAAAATAAGCTATAGATATTAGATTACAAGAAACTTCGAATTCTGAGGTGCATACAAATTTTTAAAAAGTTTGTAGAAAATTTATTTCTGATAATCAGACGTTTAGAAAGCTTTTATTTTGTCCACTGGGAATGGAAGTCCTTTGAATCAGTTGGGATACGGTCTTTCTCGATGGAGGTGATGCGCTGTAGATATTGAAAATACTCTTTTAAAAATCGCTTCAATAATTTAACATAGTATTAAAGCAATAATACGAAGGACCAAACTCAAAAATAATTGATGAAGAATAAATAATTTCATGACATGTTGCGAAGGTACACTTCCTTCTTCGTCAGATAATACTAAATAAAATACATGAAAAGGAAAACAAGGCTCGGAATTTGAAATTTAAATGTAACAATTTTAGATAATAAAATCACAACTTGCAAATGTAACATAATCTATCGTAATTCATATTGCAGCGCGTTCCCAGGTCATGAAATTATTACTGTTAGTTTTCGTTTACGAGAGCCTTCAGCACTTTTGCGCATGCATCAGGTCTGCTGCGATTTATTCCAAATAGGGGCGAAGAAGATGGGATGTTTATTTTTTATAGTGTTAGTTTACTAGTAGCTGGGTTCTATTTGCGCTTTTCGGGAAAGAATTATGGAAAAAATAAATACTATTGCAAAAATAACAGGTACTAAAAGAAAAACAGGTTTTAAGAAAGTGCCCATCTCCCCTTTGTGGGGTAGAATCGTCTGTGTTGTCGTGGTTCTCGGATATCGAAACGGACTGTAATTCTTTATATCTATTGTTTTTGCGTGTTTGGTCTTTTGTATTAATGTTTAAACACACAGAATGGATAATATATTAAAGCAATCTTTACCTGTCGAGTGATTGTGCTTTTCATCTAAGGAGCTTCGTTGGGGAACCACTACTTGTAGTAACGTCTTTTAATGGAAGCCTTTAATCACGGTTTCTGTAAAGTTCTTGTTATCTAGAAAGAAACAAAGAAAACTGTAGATGAATGTGGTCTTTATTTTCTAAACAGGAATCCAATGAATATTCGGTGAAACCGGAGATAAGGGTACAAGCCTTTGACGAGCTTTTTTTGATGGACGCTTCGCCTCTCGCTAAAAGGGGCAACCACGGTGAATTAGGCGTAAATAAACCATTAAACCGGAAAAATAAACAAAGCACAAACCCTTTTTCGATAATTCCAAGCACCAACACAAGTCAGGAATCCACTTAGTCCACTGCAACGAAGCGGTAAACCACTCGTCACCGATGTACCCTATTCTCCGTTTTAGCCGAATATTCTGCTCTGGGTATTTCGTACAAATGATCTTTAGTAAGGGACAACGGCTGGTTTTTATCTGATTTGCACCACAAAGAGGCTGTTCACGTGGGTCAGGTCAAGTTCATTGGATCGCCAGGGGAAGGATAGGTTTAAATACGTTACGTCACTCTTAGTGATTCTTTATAATTATTGGTTTCTATATATTGGGGGGGGGGAGCAAGTAATCAGAATGAAATACCTTTCTCAAAAAAAAACGTAAAACTTAAACACAAAATACTTCTGAAAATTTGAAGTTATAAGACAAATTGCATATCCTTTAATAAGGCTAAGTAAACATTTTAAAAAGAAAAAGAAAATTGGCATGACAAAATTTCGAATTCAATTTTGGAAAGTATCTACATTTTCAATATTGGGTTCGTGTCCATTTGTACCAAAATTAAGAAGTTTTTTTTTTTCAATAAAACTTTATTAATAAATTTCAGCTTCTACGATACTTAGATTTGTATTATCTTTTGGAATGCTCTGAATTTGTAGGGGGAAAAAATTCCAAAACGCCAATACCATT
Source organism: Thereuonema tuberculata (assembly GCA_023159025.1). Lineage (NCBI taxonomy): Eukaryota > Metazoa > Arthropoda > Chilopoda > Scutigeromorpha > Scutigeridae > Thereuonema > Thereuonema tuberculata. Next base: position 37,446,705 of record JAFIDM010000006.1, read on the forward strand.
AAAATTTAATTTTCTAGTGTAAATAGAAAATTAAAATAATTAGAGAAATTTAAGTAATTTTAAATTATCGAAGTGAACCTCAGACAGATATATTGGATTGGATTTTATATTGCATTTGCGTGATCGTCGTATTTTAAAAAGATTAAAAAAAAAATAACATCTTAATTATTTTACCCTTTGAGTTTTTAATTTTGCAAAAATTTTTGGTTAGTGTTTTTAAAGAATCAGACTCTCTTTAAAATCTATCTTAAAAAAAAAAAAACACATAGTGACATGTTAATTTTTGAATATTCAGATGATAAGAAGAACTTACCAAAATAATATTTTGATTATTGTTTTATGTTAAAATCAGAAACCATTTTGAAATCGATGTAATTTATGCTTTTCATTCATGAAGGAAATCAAATGTTGTTCAGAATAAATATCCTTCAAACATCGGGAGAGGCAGGGTTGGGCTGATGAGTCCGTAGAAGGACGAAACGGCCGTATCCAACTCCTCTCCTAATAATTGAATCGGAAAGGCAATTTCTATTTGATTCAGGTGCTGTTCTTTTGTTTTCTTGTCTCTTTTTGGTTTCTTCAATTCACCTCACAGCACGTTAAACTTTGGTTTTTTTTTTGCCTTATTTTCTCAAATATGGAATTGGGGTTTAATTCTCGACGCAGTTAGGAGATGTTTCGGTCGGTGTTTATCCTCTGGTGTTCATCAGCTCTTTGTATAATGGAGATTGAGGTCCTTTCCAGGGATTAACGGCGTGGGAAAATTCATTCCGATGAACGATGAATTGATATCTTATATCTCCAACCTATTCCCCAAGAGGCCAACGCGGTCTCTAAATAGGGTCTTTTAATCAAATACCTGGAATTGCCTGAAGTTAGCTTTGTCTACGTAATGAGGAGACGCACGCAATCTCAGATTTCAATATCGTTTTTAACTATATCGCTTAAGAATTCATGCTTTTATTTTATTACAGATGAATTTTAAAATAGAAAGATTGCATGAAACATGATTACTGTTATTTTCGTAAAAAATAGTTCATAAAAACTTGAGAGTTCCACATTCTGTTGACAAAATTATATATCTGAATATTTAAAAAAAAATCCTAATTAAAAAAAAAAAAAATTCGAATTTCCTGTTTACAGTTTTAAGTCATTAACTTTTGTCTGAAGAGGCTTCTTTAACAACTTCTCTCTATTTTATTATTTTTTAAACATAGTAATTAAGTAAATGTAATAATGCTCTATTTGAAACTGATAATGAAACAGAAGAAAAATTTATTCGTCGAAAAAACATGATGATTCGTGACAGGAAAACCATATGTAAATTCATTCATTGTATTATTTTATTAACTATTGTAATATTTAATATTCATTCAAGGATCTCCTGATAAAAGCTTAACATAAAATATTTGCGCTTTGATTTTGAATTTGTCGTCTTTTATTTGTTTATTTCTTCCACTGAGTTTTTATTATCCATTTATTGAAATTATTTAAATGTTCTACATTTGACTGTCATATATTTAATAATTGAAATAATGTCTTTCTGATTGCAAATTATTGCTATTCTGATTTTGTTAGTATTTCCCCCCAATTAAATTTCCTCCAATCAGGTTATCAGGCTAGTTTCGCAGCAAACAAAGTTATAAATAGAGGAAATTAAGCGGTGGCCAGAATTTTTGGATCAATCAGAAGAGAGTTGTTGCTGATCTGTTCGACTCCTGAAGGATTGTGGGAAGACTGCTAATGTCAAAGAAAGGAGAACTAATTTGGTCTGTGGTACAAAGATTGCTGCTGTTGCTATTAGCTGACACATACAACGACTTTTGCAAATAACATTTTAAAATTAATAGGAAATATGTTTGATTCTTTTTTTTTTTTTTTTTTTTTGCAGTGAAACTTAACGGCTTTAATATGAAGGACGGAAAAGTCCGCCGCCATGTTTTAATTGAAATCCTTTGGGCAAATATTTCAAAGAGAGATAGATTGTAGCTTTCTTTGAATATTTCCACAAAAAGGGAAAAGTCAGCGCCCCAAATATTCAACCAGTTGGAAAAGTGACGAACACGTCATCGACATTTCATTCTATGAAAGCACTTGAGACCCGAAGATTCTTCAAAAGAAAAAACCGAATGAATTAGACAAGAGGGAAGAGAACCAAGGTATGTCTATTATTTTTTTTAATTTAGATAAATACTGAACTTTATAACTTTATCCAGTACTGAAATTTTTAAGGAGGAATTTCATAAAAAAATTGGAGAAAAAAATTCGAAGCACTCTAAATAGAATTTTTTTTTTTTTTTTTTTTTTTTTACTTTTGAGTAGAAAAGTGGAAATAGGTCGGAGGATTTTGAATTAAAATATTACAAATTAAATTATATGTTTAGGATAAATAAATTACATTAATAGATTAAAGGAATTAGGATACTTTGACTAAAAATTCGGATTTGTATGTTTGATATGTTTTAAGGGAATTACGTTAAAATGACGAAATTTACGTTGCTGTGGACAGATACTGATAGGTTGAAAGAAGTTTTTTTAGTTAAAGGATAGGTAGTTATGGTTGATTTTAAGTAATGGCTTATAGAATTTCAGATTCGTGACGTTGACACCGAGTGACGTCACCTAATGGAAGTAAAAAAAAAAACGTTAATGGAAGGACTAACGTCATTTCTATAAAAATCCTAATTTTGAATGAAATTACTGTTTAAAATTTTATTAGAAATAGCTTGAAATACGCTGAAGATGGATTAAAATTATGATTTGCTTTCGACTGGAAATTCATTTAAAAATTTAAAATCATAAGGAAGTCCGTCTTGGGAAACGTCTCCTGCTCAGTTTTCGGTTGTTTGGAGTTTCCTGTATTCCAATGTTATTCGACTATTATTCGTATTCCGAACTAACAACAGTAATTAAAATCTGAAATATAATTTTTTGAGTAGGGGGAGCTTAGAATGGACTTTAATTAGAACGACCTGGATTTGGTAAGGTCAGTTCTTTCGACGAGTAAATAAATAGGCCTACTTTTGCGAAAGTCTAGAAAGATTAAAAATAAAAAAAGAAAATTCATGTGCTAGCCTCTGGTTTCAAATTTTAATGTTTCTATGTGTTTAGTTTAGATTTACGAAGGTTCCACTTCTGTTCCCACTCAATCTAGAAAGTTATCAAGGCGAATTTTTAATTCCAAACCCGCGCATTTAGTGATGGCCAGTTTAGCACAAATGACCGAAGAATGTTGATAACTCTTTATTATTTCCCACAATCTTCAGTGAAACCTTAAAAAAAAAAAAAAAAAAAAAAAAGCAATGGTTAAACCGGAGAATAGGGTACAAGCCAATCGCAGTGTTCGGAAGGATACATTGGTGACTGGTGGTTTACCGCTTCGGTGACTGCTAGTTGCAGTGGCCTAAGTGGATTCCTGAGATGTGTTAATGCTTGGAATTATCGTAAAAGGTTTGTTCTTTGTTTATTTTTCCGGTTTAATGGTTTGCATACGCCTAATTAACCGTGGTTGCCCCTTTTAGCAAGAGGCGGAAGCGGCCATCAAAAAAAGTTCGTCGAAGGCTTGTACCATATTCTCCAGTTTAACCCTAATTTGGATTATGGGATAAACATAATAGCTTTCTTAGCTTCTGGTTATTTTCTACAAGTCTATTCAGTAACCGAATGAGATCCTATATTTGAAAGTAAATATTTATTTGTTTCATTTAGTAATTACATTGATAATTGATTGATAATATATATTTCAACATAAATTTCTGTCTAAAACTGTTTTCTTTCTTCATTGCTTATTAATTCTGATTAGTATTAAACCATTTAATAATTGATAAGCTGATATATAAAGTATACAACTGATTAAAGATTAAAATTTGTGTAAGTGTACCATGGTATTTTTCAAATTGTAACAATCCACATGTTTTCATTAGATATTTTTGTTTTTAATTAAGAAAAGATTAAACTGAAGTAATGGACAATAAAACTGGTATTTGATTACATGATTAAACTGTGGCTGCAGATGAAAACTTAATACAGTGTAAGTACCAACTGTCGAACAGTCTTTAGAAAAAAAAAAAAAAAACTTTTGGACTTTTTTTTTTTTTTTTTTTATTTTTCCTTCATCTAGTCACGTTTGGATATGAAACCCTAATGAAATAAGCAAGATTGCTGATGTCTGTCTTGGCTGTCAACAGAAATTCCCACCTTATATTATTGTAGGAATGTTAGTATCTATAAACATTGCTTTCTCCATTTTAATTGTTACAGAAATGGAGATTTGTAAGCTCTGTTCATCTTTTCAATGATATCATCGTACCTACATTCCCGAAACATTTCTATATTTCAATCTTTGTTATTGAAGAATTACAGTTAAAATTTGTAAATTGCTATTATGAAGGCAATAAATGTCTTGGCAATAGAAAAAGTGCTCATATTTTATGAAGCGATGATTCAAAAATGTTAAAAAATCTAAAACTTGAGAAATCTGAATTCTGAACAAATTTGAAGTGTTATAAGAAGAAAAAAATATCTAGCGAGTTGACGTAGTAATGATAGTTGAGAAATAAATAAATAACATTTTATTATAAATAACATTTGAGGAAGAGAATGAGTTTTATCAGTTTGAAAGATGGACATAATCTATTGCTACAGGCAACTTATTTTTGAAAACTATTATTTATCAGAATGAAATGAATTAAGAATTTGAGCGAAGAAATTACGGGATTTTTTTTTTTTTTTAAAGCAATAAACAAAAATTTCTAGCAAAATAATGAGTTAAAATTGATGTTCTTTTTCTAATTGGGAAAGTGCAGAATACAGAACCACCAATAGACGTTTTTGTAAGGGTTCAACTTCTTCCGAACCCGCGCAAGGATACATGATAGCGCATACTGTTATCGTGCGCCAACTCATTCTTTACCTCAAGAATGCAGTTAGCCAGATGAGGATTAGTGTTTCTAGTAACAGATCGTGCAAAACCATTTTCAAATCTTAATTGCTAACCTCATTGTACTTTTTCACTAATTAATTGTAAAAACTTTAAAACTCGTATCTTAAAAGTAGTGCCAAAGCGGCCATCTTGTCAATGCTCGGAAAAATAGGACAACATCCCTTGTAATCTGCACTTTGTTTTAACTTAAATTATAAAGTTAATGTGCTTTTAAATTTGATGTGAGTGAAATGTCAGCTTACTATATTACTTTGTTGCTTGTATCTATGATGCTAATTTTTTTTTTTTTTTTCTAAGGAACCTTTGTGGAAGGGAGTGAAAAATCTTTGAAAAGGTAAAGAAATGGGTAACCTTGTATTAAGTCGTAAGTAGGAATTGAAAGATATTTGAAACATTTGAAAAAAATCAAATATTTTAAAATATAAAACTGCGAAATTAATTCTTTTTTTATTTATTAGAGGTGGGCACGTTTGTGGTTTGTTTTTATAAAATTCCACAAATGTCTTAGAAATAAACAAAGTGTATAAGATATTCAATGATACCACTTCCATCTTACGAAAAATGTAATATAAAGATAAACAGTAATTTAACATGCTTAGAAAAAAAATAGAATAAAATTTCTGGGAATTTTGGATATACAGGGTGATTGATAAGGTACTGGAAAAATAGAAAAATATTTCGATGTTCGTTCTTTATAGGTCTGTCACATTCGGTGTAAAAAAAAAAAAAAAAAAAAAGTAAGAGTGCATGGATTTCCGGATGGAACTTGCGATTCTGAGTCGGATGATGGGGTCTCCATTTCAGCTTTTTTTCCTGCCCCTATGAAAAAAAAATGGTCTAGTTAACACCCTTCACAACCGGGAAGAGCAAGGGAAGGGAAGCGAGATTAGAATAGGGTAAGTTAAATGGAGTATTGACTCCATTGGGTTTATTTCAAGGAGCCGGGGGGGGGGGGGGCGGAATAAAACCAATTGTAGTGAGTCCGTTGGATTTATTTCAAACACAAAGCAGCCCTTGGAGGTGTTTAGCAACTTGGGTACTAAGGTACTTTTTTCCAGTACTTTACGAATTACTCTGTACATATTTTTATTACTACCCATTATAGATAATGTGATAACTATTTTTTTTTTCTTTTGTTTAAATGATGAAGTAATCTTCAGGTAAACTAAATAATGGATTTACATACGAAGATTCTCCAATACCAATTTTTGTTAGTTTTTGAGGAAGGATTTCAGAGAAAGAAAACAAATGCTTTTTAACGAGTAAAACTGAAATCCCGAATTAAAGTTGACAAAGAATTTCAGCATTTGTAGTATTTGAATTCAATTCTGTAGTTTTAACATCGTACTTAATTCAGTGTGTCGTCTTTTAATGTTTCAATGCACAAAGTTTTAACACATTAAAAAAAAAAACCAATACATATGAATGGGTGAGTGAAAAAAGAATAAGATTCTCTCCAAATGTGGCAAACTAATGTGATGTAGCAATTTGACTGCTATATATAGATAAAATACTCCTCTTCAGTGAGCTTTCCTTCTTTCACTGAATGGGAAAAAATACGGAATGTTCTTTTTTCCACTCGGCGTCACTACTGCCTGGTGATACATGTTGTGACTTGTCAGTCGGTCGTGAAGCGATCTTTAAAGAAGTTCGATCGGATTTATTCTGTTATCCGGACATCAAAAAGCCTCAGTTTCAAGTAAAGAGGCTACAAATACTGACATAAACAACTTCAAGGACTAGTGGCCTCAATATTTAAAAACTGTCGAGAAGAAACAAGTCTTTCAGCATCAATAAGAATAAGACTCCTTACGTAGACCGAGGAGATGAAAAGTTAAAGTAAGGCCTTTGAATTCATTGATAGTTCGATCTGTGGGTTTTTCAATATGAAGAACCAAGATATTGGGGGAACTAATCAGTGCTATACTGGAAAAAGTATCGATTTCAAAAAGTTACAAAATATTTCAAAAGTAGCCGACTACACAGCTGAAGATGATGTAGAAACCATTCTATATCGATATCCTTACGAACCCTACTACAAACCAAGAGAATAACGATATTAATGAATAGAAATAGGAAACTACTATTTATTAATCAACCAAAATTTAAAAAAAAAGATATTTATTCATAAATTTTGTTTTTAATCAGCTTTTCCCTGATTTTATGGAAGTTAGTGGAAAAAGGATAACATTCCAGCACTTTTAATTCCTAATACTTGCTAAACTGATCCACATTGCTTTGAAATTTTGGTTCAATTGACTAAGTGAACCATTGACTAATATACCTTTTTAATTAAATGAAATGTTTCGTCGAAAATAGTTTTTTGATTTCCAAAAAATGAACTTCCCTATAATATTTATTTTCCACTCACCCCTTCATTCAAATGACTAATTTCGCCACTTGAATATTAAATCGTCTGATGATCTTATTTAATCAGTCATGTGACAATTTTCTTAAGATAAAATTAATTCTTGCTCTCCTTAATAAATGCACTATTCAAAACCCAATTCTTTTCATTTTAAAGAACAATATTATAATCAGTGTAGCCTTTTTATGGGTCTATTCACTTCCGCCCCCCTCGCGGAAATTGTAATAAGTGTGGCCGACAGAAGTTCCCGTACCCTTTAATTGGTAGTCATATTTTAAGAAAATATTCTACACATTAAGTGTCCAATGCATCGCCATCATGCTGTACACAGAAGGTCATACGCCGCCAGGTCCTACTTGACATTTTTTGGAGCATGTCCAGTGAGATTGTTCGAAATGTGTCCTCAACTGCATGGCGCAATTTGTATAGCACAACGACGTTCAGACACGTAGGTCTTGATTGCCCTCAATGAGTTGTCAGACGTCGGGAGGTCAGGACTTCGGGGTGGCCATTCAATGGAGCTGTTGGTGCTGAAGCACAGTGACCTATGTAGCACAGCGTCCTGGAAAATGTTCATGAAGAACGCGCACAGTAAGAGCGAAGTGAGCAGATGCCCGTTCTGCTGTAGCCATACTGTGGGATGAACCATATCTCTAATGTGTAAATAAGTTTCGCCATTAATATGACTATTAAAAAAGTATGGTCCAAAAATATTGCATAATAGGGGTTAGGGCAACTTCCCCAGCCACTGTACATTGAGGATTAATTTTTTTTTCATTTTTAATAGATATACTTAGATATCCCGTTATATTGTAGATACATATATAAAATATAAAATCAAGCATTCAAGATGGAATAGTGGACATCATGAATGACATTCATCCATAATGAATGGATTATAATGAAATTTGTAAGAACATTGTAGAAGTATCCAGTTTCTCATAACACGATACAAGGTAACTTTTTAACTTCTGAAATATGGACGTTGATGAAGTATTATACAAAGTGAATGCTAAGGAAATTATAAGAAATAAATACCATTGAATCAGTATTCGTAGACAATTACCCATTGCCACAAAACATAATTGTTATTGAAATTGCATTACAACAATGATAGTTATTGCTTAATTTTATTATCTAATTTCATTACATTCTTATCCTGTGTTAGATCTCAAGTTAAAATATTTTGAAGACCTTAATTATAGTAATAACATTTCCTAATAATAACATTCTGCAATCTATTGCTTGTAAAAGATATCCACATCACAAAAGGCGTTGTTTATTCCAAAACAAATGCCGGTATGTAGGAGATGCACGGCAAATACAGTGAAGCTCGGTTATATCGCGATCTTTCGGATCCAAGATCGCGATCTGCCGGAGCTTTTTTACTTCCCGATGTCAAATGTCGTATACTCGAACCCTATTATCGCCCACACGATTCCAAATTGATTTAAAATGGTCATTTCGCGATTACCTACATTATTCAGAGCGATGAGAGAATTTTATATTTGTAAATCATTACCTTTTCAACACTGAAGATTTTGGCTAATATAATCTATCATACAGTATTTCTGTTTTCTTACGGTATTTTGGTTAAATGAAAAAGTCCGCGATTCTGGTATTTTTTTTAGAAATTTATATATTTTACGCATTTTCGTGATATTAGGGTGGGTATAGTCTCAATTACTTTAATATTCAATTTCTAACGTGTGTAATAATTAAGTTATAACTAATATATACAATAAAAACACACAATTTATTTTATTTACAATTAACTATTTTTAATTAAATTATTTAGGAATTTTTAACCAAAATTTTACATTATAATTGTAAATACTATTTAAAATAATTAATTATTAATTTCAGTAGATATTTACAATTAATATTTGCAATTAATAATGATCTTGCTGATGATGGGAACTATGTCATTCCTTGAAACTGTCCAATCGAAGTATGGTATGATTTTTTAATTTTTAATTTTTTAATTATTTTTATTAAATTATTTATTAACTTAAAAATTTTTTTTAATGGGAACAAAAAATAAGTTTCTACCAAAATTATCCTAATTGTTAAATATAATAATGTTTTAGTAATTATAGACATAATAATTGAAAATAATTATTTGGAACTAATAATTGTAAAAGTGAAATGTTAATTCGAAATATCAAATTATAATATTAATTGTAAATATCTACTGAAATTAATAATTATAATTGTAAATACAATTTAAAATTTTGGTTAGAAATTCCTAAATAATTTAATTAAAAATAGTTAATTGTAAATAAAATAAATTGTGTGTTTTTATTGTATATATTAGTTAAAATCTCAATTACTTTGCAATTTTACAATTATACAACTTTTCCAAAATAGAAGGGGTCCAAGACCAAATCGCGTTATATCCGAATTCGCGATGTAAACAATCGTGTTATAGCAGAGCTTCAGTGTATTACAAAAAAAAAACATGTCACAGCTGTTTAGGCGATTACAAATCGAGATTCAATTATTTCACAGCTTTTCATTCATGTAATTAATCATTCCATCAACTTTAATAGCCCTAAAATATTGTGGAGAGAACAATCACTTACGTAAATGCAAGGAGCGTTAATTTTAACAAATCTCGATTGCTATAATGATTCTTTCTGTGCGTTCGATAGCTGAATATGTTGTATTAACGTGGAAGTTTGGTCACTTTACTGATATTTTTTTTTCTTTATAGCTGTCTGAAAATATCAACTCTGAATAGACGAAGATAGTCCCCGGATGTTTACTGAGGTTCCAGATTCTGACGTCAATAAGAATTCTAAAAAATCTTAGGAAAATTCCAAGACTGCCCTGTAACTCCATTGATCCATTCATTAGTTTTTAGTTATTATATAAATTCTCAATTGTTAATGGTTCAGTTTGTTATAAGTAGTCTTGTAATGTATTTTTTTAGCGTTTTAAATTTTTTTACTTAATTTAGTGTCTGCGTCTTCCTTTAATCTTTTAGTGTTTCTGTAATTTAAAAAACAAAATCTACAAATATTTTCAGATTAAAACTAACAGCAAGATTTAACTTGTTTTCTATTTAGTAATACTTTAAAATATGCAGAACTAATAAAAATAAATGAAAGTATTACAAAATTGAAATTCATCTAATGCTTTCCTTCATTTCGAACTAAAGGCACAAGAACCGAATGAATGGACGGGTGAGGCTTAAGAAGCGCTGCCTCCACTTAAGACAAAGAAATCCCTTGCATTATTTTGATTCAGAAGTAGATGGGACATGAGGTAATCCTTGTAATAGTCTAGTAAATTACAGAATTCTTTGAGTTACGACTTCAAATCTGACAGTAACTAGAAATTGAAAAATAAAGATTTTGAATTTGTAATTAGAAATTGAAAAATAAAGATTTTGAATTTGTAATTAGAAATTGAAAAATAAAGATTTTGAATTT
>JAFIDM010000006.1:37457461-37557725 GCA_023159025.1 Thereuonema tuberculata
GATTTTGAATTTGTAATTAGAAATTGAAAAATAAAGATTTTGAATTTAATTGCATTTGTGTTAAATGAAATTATTTTGAGATCTAAATGGCTTTACATTAGATATTTGAAGGCAACTGAGAAAGTTTAATGTAAAGAAAATAGAAGATGGAATTGAAATTAAGTGAAAAAATTAAAACTTAAATGCTTTAATTAATAATTTTATTCAAATTAGACTAAACACGAATTCTGAATTTTAATTCTTGTTACTGGTATTTAGATTACTGAAGTTGTAAAGCAAGATTTATATTGTTTTTTTTGTTTTTTTTTAAATGGGAGATCTGGTAAAGTAGATTTTTTAGTTTTTGGAAGATTAGTTTAATGATTTCATCTTTAAAAGCGTAAAAGTTAATTTCGTTTAACAGCTTTGATTTTTAGATAAAAATCAATGAATGATAGATGATGTGACAGGAAGTAGCTGTAGTAATATCTTACATTTAACAATATCCAAATTTTAAGATATAAGATTAGAAAGAAAACCAGTAATCTTAAAATAGATATAATTAAGTTTCTATTAGCTTTAGTTCAATGATTCTTTAATAAAACCATATAATATTCTTCAATCTTCTGAAGCGGCCTCATCCTGACACTAAACTGGTAGATTTTTTTTTTTTTTCTAAATTGCGGCAGGGGTTTAATTTTAATCAAAAGTTATCTTTTTATTTAAATGGTTGTCAGTTTCAAGAACATTAAAGTAAAGATTTATTGAAATCTTTTGCTGCACAGGAATTTCAACTTCACCAGTTTTTAGTAAAGCCATAGTCTTTCTACAATGCTGAGTTCCTTTTCAGGAGGGAGAATTTTCGTGTTTAGAACACTTGAACAATTCCTTTGTGATAAGGTTCTTTAATATACACTTATTTTTCAGTTTCTTTACGTAGGGCAAGAAATTCAGAAATATCATGTGTATCACTTACACTTTTCCCCCGTTTTTAATGCTTTTGAAAGTTTGTTTAATCCCGCCTTCTCACTTAGAGGATTGGGAATAGTGACATTACAGTGGTAGAACCGGTTTCATATCTATGTTGAATTGCAGTCCCTTTCCCAAAGCTCGTAATTGATTAATCTCGAATTTCTTGCTAGATGCGGTAAGTATTCTATTTAGATATGTATCGAGAAATGGCCCTTGCAGAAGGTAATCTTTATACTGGATTCGTTGCATTTTATTAGAAGTAATTCATATTGAGTGTTTAAAAGGTTCTGTAAGTGAGAAATAATTACCGTGAAAGAATACGTACTATAGAAAAGGCTATGGCGCTACTAAAAACTATTGAAAAGAAACTTTCCCAAATTAGCATGCCTGTTTAATCACTGAACCCAAATGGTTAAATTTCTTAATAGAACTTTCAAAGCAACGTTGTCATTACTATTTCTTTGCAGGTAGATTCCCTTGCTGTTTTGGAGAGACTGATCGGAGGCTTCAGTATCGTATCGTTTGTTGCGGATAAGGGTAAAGTGCTAGACTAACAATAGGGCTGATTGCGCACTTTCACAGAGCACTGACGTATTCCTACAACATGGACAGCAAGTTGGCCGGCGCCGCTTCGAGATTTTGCATGAACAATCAAAATCGTCGCAAGTTACGTCAAGCGGAAAATCTTCTATTTTTTTTTTTAAGCGGCATTTCGATTGTTCATGCAAAATCTCTTTATGCTGGGCGAACATGTAGCAATTTCAGGCAATATTGCCCCTTTTTATTACTGACAACCGTTTGCAGCAATTTCATTGGTTGTCAGCAATAAAATTGGGACATATTGTCCTCACAATATTGCCGCGTGTTCACCCAGCATTACAAAGGTGATATCTGCAGAATCTGATTTGCATTATTTTTCGAAAATAAACTATTTTTTTAAGTGAAATAATGTTTTTAATGGTATTTAATTCTTAATAATCTTTGATCCGATGGGAGTGGTGAACAAGATGGCGCCGAGATTGGTCTCATTTTTGCTTATACACCTTAATCAATTTTCCAAATCAGTGAGACTGACGTACGGACAGTTAACCATGTGTGTGTCAGTAGTATTGTTTTTGAAGGTTTATTAAGACAATGTAAATAATATAAAACCTTGAAAGTAATTCCACATTTAAGTTTTGGGATAACATTTTCCGCATCATACTAGAATGCGTAACTAATTTTTACGGACTGGGCAGGTGACACTTTAAATAAGTGGGTGTTCTATGAATTGTAAAGAATCTGCTTTTATTCTTGCTTTTGATGTGTAGGTAGGGTTATATATATAAACCAAACGTGAAATGATGTTAGAAATCTGAGTAAGAGACAAGAAACAACTTCAGAAACAAAATGCTTTATTAAACAAACGTTTTACAGCTGTGTCTCGCCCATTTACTGTTTCAAAGGTAATGACGATCATCAGTACACGGGCCGATGAGCCAACGTTAGAACAATTTGGATTTTTTTTTTCCTAAAAAAAAAAAAAAAATCCAAAGATTACTTATTCGGGAATTCACTACAAATACACCTGGAATTCCCGAAATAAGAATCTTATTCCTCTTAAGGTTGAAGTGGTTTCTGCGTTGACTCATTCAATTGTTCACTGCCTAGAAATAAAAAGAAATAAGCTTTGTTAAAACAAAATTTACATTATGTTTTATGATTGAGTTTTCTACAGAAATTTCAAAAATTAACTCTTGGAGCTTACTTGTTAAACTGAACTACAGGACTTATAAAATTTTTAATTGTACATTTGTTCGTATTGTATATTTTTTTATCAAGATTTTAAATACAAATTAAATTTTAAAAAAGTCCTTAAATGGTTTCAAAGACACATGGCCTCAATCAGCAAGATAATGGAAGCCATGTGCCTCTGAAACAGTCCAAGGACCTTTTAAAATTTAATTCGTATTGTATATTTTTTTATCAAGATTTTAAAAATTTTATATTTAATTGAAGTATTTCTTTTTCACAAATTATATCTTAGGAACTAGTCTGAAGTTTACAGTTCGATATTTTTACTTAATTATCCTTTCAAGAATTTAGAGGTTTAAGTTCACCTACGCATCTTTTGGATGACCTTCTGTGTCTTCATCACGACTTGCAAAGCAAGCATTATCTGTAATTAAATAAATTAATACCATTTATTAAATAATAATTGTCTTAGCTTTCTTCAATGGGAGAATAATATTAAAGAAATTTCAATATTTAATCTGCTATGAAATTCGCTCATACTAGTTTTACTGGTAATCAATTTAACTGCCTTTGACAAGTTATCAAGTGAACGAAGACAATTTAGAAGAGGATCAAAATTCCCAACTGAAATATTGGCCTCGTTTCAATTACTAACCTAAAGTTATCTTTCGAGACTGCGACACGCAACGTTCAACCGAATCCAGAATTGATACTGTAAAAGCATTAGTCCTCTTTGCCGTAAATAATGTAATTACTATTAGATAGCATATCAACTGCACAGGGCAAAAATATATTACATCTTGTCTTAACTATTGAATTCAAATAAACTTAATCCACGATTAGCTTACGACTTTTTGGACAATCTGGCACCAAATTCGGTACGTAGAAAATGTTAAAATAACTTCTAATGTGGAAGTAATCAACTAAACCGAATCAACACTTCGCTACTAGCATCTTATTCAAGGACAAAACTGTTGCAGGGTTGCGAAAAATATTTTCGTCTAGATATCGGTAAATGAGTGTTTGATCTCGAATTACAGAAGATCAGAAAGAGCTACACAATTAGACAGCGGTATTTTAAAAATATCTGATTTGACTCTGATCTATCAACCAAGTCTCTTCCAATAGAAGAAATCTCTTATAATAGTTGAAGGATGAAGTAAATTTATATGTGCAAGGCCTTCAGTTTTTAAATATCTTTTTAGTTTGTTATGAAGCCTACATTTGAAGTATTGTTTATAATTACAATACGAGTCTCATTTACGTTCTACAATCATTAGAATTTCTTACACCATAAAATTAGCATTTTCTAAACTCAGATCTTGAAATGGGGCTAAACAAATAGATTAAGCAGCTAGTAAACCTTGAGGAAAGAGAAAAAAAAAATACATCAGATATTTAAACAAATTTCAAGTTTACAAAACATTTGTAGTCGATGATCTAAGCAGATAAACTGGACAAAAACAATTTTATTTAAAATAAATTGTTTCTCAATCTTTTTAAAATTTGTTTCGACATGTTTAACAACTAAAAACTTATTCTTACTGCAGTATTTTTGTCGAAGGTCTTCTGAAAACTTTCTAAACTATACCTCGACTTTCAGGCTTCTTTACAGAGCATAACTCATAGGAGAAGCCGCCGTCTGTCCATCGCAAGAAATTCATAACAAACTATGTATGCTCGACACAAAGTCTTGCGAAGACTAGGCGAGTAGTAGTTTGCGATTCTCGAGTTATAGGAGCCTCCTAAAATTTGATCTTAATTTCAGATTTTATCAAAAACTGATAATTTTTTTTAGACTTCAACTACAATTATTGTATGAAGCCAATCTTCAATTATCGTAAGATTTCAAGAGATGTATTTTTATTATAATCAGATCTCCCAAATCTATGGAGCTTCTATTTTTTTTTTTTTTCTGTGGAGTTTTAAAGTTCTAAAGTTACAGAAATTCTGAAATTTTTATTTTTACCATTACAATGGTAAAAACTACATTACATAGTCAATAGAAGCCTTTCCAATAGATTAATTTCGGTACTTCGGAAAGTAAATTCATTCCAACGGTTAGCAAACTATAAGCATAAGAATGCATACCAAATATTTACATACTCTTCCAATTTTCATTTTTTTTGTTGTTTGCAGGAGTTACTACTGACAATTCAAGTAGGAATTTCTCAACTTTTACTGTTAGGCTTGAAGATAAGTTGATCGATGTCTTGCATTTCTTTGTTTTTAAAATTTTAATTTTATTGTGAAAGTGCTTTTATTTTTGAAATACGAAACGTTAAAAGGAATTGTTTGCCAAATATTTCTAATAAAAATTGTAAATGTTAAAAGAACAAGAAAATGAAAATTTTCTCTACAATCTTAATTGCATTTTGAAAGACTACTACAAACGATACGAAACAACTCAAACAGCCTTCATCTATATACACCTAACCCCCGAAGAACAAGATTAATTGGTTCCGTGTTCTTCGAAACTGAATCCCGTTTTTTAGTCTAACAACAGTTTCAAGTGTGGGGAAAAAAAAAAAAAAAAAATTAGTGTTTACCAATATGAATTCAAAAAATAATTTGAATTATGTAATACAAGATTTCTTTTTTTTTATCTTACTTTTTTTTTTTTTTTTTTATTATCAAAATATTTTATTTGTTATACAATTTATTTTTTTTTTTTTTTTTTTTTCCAAAAGAATTACTCGAAACTAGTGTTCTTAAAGCAGTGTTGTTCGGGGGTTTCTTGTATACAAAAATGAACATTTCTTTCTTTGATCCAGATAGGTCAAAGGGCCTAGGAGTGTATAAAGGACAAACTTTTCCGCAGGGTCCTAAAGAGTAATTCTGCAAAGATAAGCTACCGTAAAATCTGCACCCCCCCCCCCCACTCAAGGGGTTGAAAAGGGGTCAAATCCCTGAAATAGTCAAATATCCACCCGATTGTGACAGTGAGAACTACACAAATATTGTGTAAAGTGAAAAATTCTCTCCTATGGGGGGGGGGGGGGGGGGGGGACAAAAACCCTGGGGGGGGGGGGGGGCAAGCCAAAGGGGCGAACTAGCCCCCCCCCCGCCGGCCCCGGGCCCTTATATTTAGGGCCCCCCCCCCCCCCAAGTCTATTGCAAAAAGTTAAAAATTCGCTATTATGCAGGGGGAGCAGGGACACCACACTTGGATGGGTGGAAGGCGATACGGCTGTTTAAGTATCCTACCCCCGACCAACACACAGCCCTTTCTTTGAGTGGCATTGCAACGCATGCCGGGTACAGCTAGTTTCTAATAAAATATTTAAATTATGTATCAAGATTTATAAAAATCTGTTCTATCCTACTTTCAACAGTGAACGCATCAGTGGGTTTTGCCTTTGAAGACTTACTAAGAAACGAAAGGGCAAAAAAATTAACTATGTATTAAAAAAAAATTATTATTTCCTTGTTTATTTTAAGGAGTAAACTTTTGCAATCTAGAGAAGGGTAGAGTTCAAAATTGGGTCTGCGCGGGGAGGAAAACGTCAGGAATTACCATGTTAAAATGATTCTCCTTATTTTAAGAAATTCAAAGGGAAATAATTTATTCTTACTAATAAAAGTACGAGATAAAATTTCAAACTGAATTAGATTAATATATTACTAGTGAAATTAACGTTCGATTAGCTGAATGATCAAGAATGTCCACGAGTAATTCAATTTCTAGCACTTGGTTAAAAGTGCTTATTTTTGTCTATCTAATTCCATTGTAGAAGCAATTTTTAAATGTCCAAATGCGTAACTTCCTTAGCTTTACGACCCCCCCCCCCCCACTAAATTTCGAATTGTTGGGTTGAACTAAGTCTCCATTTTCTGTTATGCTCTTCAGGAGATTGCAATATAAAATGGCACACTTCAATAGTTGTAAAATGAAAGTTTTAAAGGAATTCTTATTCACTTAAATAGCTACTGCTTTCTTAATAATTGTTACTAATTTCTATTGTAAAATTATTAATTACAAAACTGAGGCTAATGAGAAGTTGTTTTAACTTGCATTATTATTAAAGCAAACAACTTCCTATAAAACTCGATATTTCCCGCCAATTACAATTTAACGGCAAAGATTTGTTTTACTGGTTTGTTATCAATCCTATTTATTCGTTGTTTTATTTACTGGTTGAAATTCGGGCTACTAAACTTAATATTTTGTTGCTTCAGGTCCGCTGTAAACTTCAATTGATTCCAACGGTTAGCAAACAGAAATTTGTTGCCAGAAGACTTTTCAAAACTGTAAACAGAATATATGCCAGTTTCGCACGTTTAGTTAAAAACAGACGACTCAAGCAGGAATACCAGGCACGGATACATTCAACATTTCGTATTTTGTTTACATTAATACTTTGCTTTCTTTAATACTTCAATTTTACTGGGAAAATGCTTTTGCAGTAATTTCGAATCAAAAGCCTAACACAATCAAGGTTAAAAGAAATACAGTCTCTCCATTCTGGGATAGATTATTCTACGAAATTTAATTCTTGGATTAAAGTTGTTCGCTTCTAGCAATTGTAAAACAACCGCAACATTAATTGTTGCAATTTTAACTACACGAATGCAAATGGCACCAAACAATACAAACATATATAAAATATTTTATTAGAAAATATAGGCGATAAAGACTTACAAAAATCTGTTGTTTTTGCTGCGAACATAACCGCATATATTTAAAGCAACCAACCATTTCGATGCACCTTGGAACCGTCGGATTTTTACAGATATTGAAGTGCGCCAAGAAGCAAAAAGACTTCAGAAACTTACTATATTCTATATCAGTGTTTCTCAATGACCTGAAAGCCATTTTCTATTTCTGAACTGTGGTGAATCTTTTCTTGGGGATAATTTAATTACTCAATAAAAGCAGTAACAAAATATTCCCACACCGCAAAAACGTGATCGTTTTAAATTAGATTATAATATATCATTACGTTATTATTAAAATATGAATTAAATTCTTCATATTTTGTGATCCGTCCATTCCGTAAGATATGAAGTTTCCTAGATATCGGACGGCATATTCCTACCCCTTTCTGCTCTTTTCTATTAGGGAGGGGGTGAAATTTCAGAAACCCTCAAATCGTTTTACCCAATTCTAGAAAGGAACCTTCATTTTATATTTCATAAAGATAAAAAAAAAAAAAGATAGATATTAATGAAGAAAAGATTAATCTTTTTTCTAAATACGTTTCTTCATTAATATCTATCTTTTTTCTAAATACGTTTCTATCTTAAGCAGCTTCAAAAATAAAAGCGATCTCTTCCAAGAAAACTTTGCCCGCACCCCCTCTACTTCATACGGCTTTGGTGTTAAACGCAATTAACATTTGTGGAGATGTATGTCATAAGGGATCTTTAAAGCCATCCTTAAAATTGGAAGTTCCTACG
Organism: Thereuonema tuberculata; assembly: GCA_023159025.1. Classification (NCBI taxonomy): domain Eukaryota; kingdom Metazoa; phylum Arthropoda; class Chilopoda; order Scutigeromorpha; family Scutigeridae; genus Thereuonema; species Thereuonema tuberculata. Next base: position 37,465,547 of record JAFIDM010000006.1, read on the forward strand.
TTCAACAGTTTCGGTTGTGAGCGAATCCGTGCCTTTGAAGACCCGTAAATATAAAGGAGCAAAAATACAGACGGACAGAATACATTACAGCAAAAAGTTATTAAATAAATAAAAAATTACTTATTTTATATAGTTAAGTACCCTGCTCTGTAAACTGAAAAGGAAGAGTTAAAAATTGGATGCGGGGGGAGGAAGGCATCAAGAATTACCACCTCGTGAACTGGTTCTCTAATTACTAAAACATCAATCTAATTCTTACTCTAAACTAATTATTTCTTTTAAACAATCTTAATTGAACAGTTCCTTACAATTTTATCTCATAAAATGGAATAATTCAAATTTTAAAATATTTAAAAAAAAAAAAAAAAAAAATTAATCGAAGATTAAGTTTCCTTTCATTTTAACCACGTGTAATTAGTCTCATTTATCCCAACTCCTACCATCTCAAAAACTATCAAGAACTGTAAAATGTAAAGATAAGGAAGCGGTAAAGAATAAACTTTCACCCCCCCGGTAAAACGGCTTACAATAAAATCCTACATTTAGTCTATTATCCAATTCCATGAGAAGCAATTTGTGTTTTTTCCATGTTCAATATTCTTATCTTGACGACCCTTCTCCCCCGCACTCCCAAATTCTAATTATTTACACGGAACTCGATATTTCCCGCCACCCACACCAATTACAATTTGACGGCAGAAGATTTCTTTTACTCGTTTGTTATCAATCCCATTTATCCGTTGTTTAATTAGTGGTTGAAATTTAAGCTATTAAATACCTTGAGGTTGTTTCAGGTCCGATGCGGCACAAGATGGCGAATCCTATGAAGTCTTTGGGTGGTGGAGTCACTTGGATTTGTGTCGAGTCCGGGTTTCGGTTGTGGTTTTACCTAAATAAAGTGTACTAATTTTTAATCGAACTTTAACTTTCAAGTAATTGTGGACTGAGGTTAATTTTTATAACAAACAGCTGTTTAATACAAAAACAGGACAAATCGAACTGCCTATAATTACCACAAGTTAACGTTACGATACTTCACCTCACTACCAACTGTCGAATCTCTATTCCAAAATTGCTTACTCCGATAAACCTCTGCAACTCGAACAAGTCAGCGAACATCTCTGACTGATCCAATGCTTGTTTAATCACCTGAATTTATACATGTAATTTGCTGCGGGAAATCGAAATTTTTTTTTGTTATAATTGTTATAAAATCCAAGAACCCATTTATTTTATAATAAAAGAATATAATAATGAATATAAGAGAATATTTGTTGGCGTATTTAATATCTATTATGTAAATTATCTAAATTGTTGTATGCTAATTCATTTCTTCTGAACTACGATGACGTCATCTCGCGGGCCATTTAAAAAGCGATGCTCTGCGCAGAATGAAAATTATTCGGTTTTGTATCTGCACGAAGATAACAGCAGTAATGGAGTGTTGATCGTTTCTGAGGTAATATCGTCATAGTAAATGAATTTCACATACTTTCAGGCTATAATATTTGTTTTTAAAAACTCAAAGCATTAACAATTTTTAATAGTAAATGTAATTATTAAAGCAAAAAAAATATTTGAACTGATATTGACTTTTCCAACTTAGTAATACCTGATATTATTTTTATAGCTACTCATTTAAGTTAAGTCTTTTTAGTAATAGCTCTGGACCATTGCGAATACTACTTTACTAATGTAACCTTCGGTTTATTAATATATTCTTTTTATACGGTCGCCGATAAGTTAAAATTAAACTTCTGCATCCAAACTAATTTCTTGTAAATTCTTCAATGGTTTTAGTAGGATATTCTAAAGGGCCAATGCAAATTAAATCAAAAATGGGAAGATTTTTTTTTAATTAACTTAATTCTAATGTCTTCTAGGTCTCAAAATTTAAGTTACTGGTAACTATACTTTAATAACAAATTGAAACCTTAGTTTTAAACAATTCTTTAATTGTAATTTCGTAAAAAAGAATGTCCGTCACTTAAACCACGACAGGAAAGTCTTCCTTGAATAGAATAAATTGGAAGTTTGCAGAATCTATAAATGACATCTCAACACATTCGAAATACTTGTCTTTTCAGACTTTAATAAACAACTTTAAAAACATTTTAAATGAAAGCTTTAGATAAATTGTTTTTAAGTTTCGAAAAGTTTTTAAAAAGCTACAGCAATGAAAATTTGCAGATTCTGAAGAGACTGGTGTTTTAGGTCCAATAGCATGTAATTCAAAATGGCCACCTTTTAATGTTGATTAAAACTAGTCTTCATTTGAAGAAAATTTTCGATTATCAACTAGGACGATTCGCTTCCTCCGTATCTTATCTCTTAATGTATTAAAAGAATGAGTTCCTGTTCATTTCGAGTGACCAGTATATTTTAATATTAGTGTAAATTAAGTCTGTCCACATTTATCCGATACAAGAACTTATTCGCTGCAAGATAGTTAAACTATGCGAATGACTTGTGAGGACAGAAATTTACACTTCTAAGAAAAATACTACTAGAATCAACAATGGAGCTCTTGAACATTAAACTTTAATGCACCTTTGTACTTACCACTATAACTGTGGAATATACCGAAATGTTTCAATTGGGGTTTTCTATTTTTAATTCACGCTAATTTGCATTTTAGGAACAGTGACTTTAATCTTGAATGTGCTTTTTCTTTCATAGAATACATCTGAAAGTTCCGTATTATCTTCGGTATTGATGACTCAAAGATCGACGTCGCATCAATTGAAAAATAAGATGAATTCCATCGAAGCTAATTTAAATTTAATAATATATTTCAGTGGAACTCGATTGTTTCAAGGTTTTTATTAAGATTTTTATTATGGAAATACAATATAACCTCGTTAGTCCGGATTTCCAATTAAAAATTGTTACCGTACAAATCATTCAAAATAATTACAATATTTACCTTTCTATTACAGTTGGAAATAAAGTATTTACATCTGTAAGCGAAACTTGCACAACAAAAAACTTTCCAATTATTTAGACTATTTATTAAATGTGTTCAAAGGTTGTATGAAAATTTATTTTTATTAATAAACTATGTAGTTGTAGAAAAAATACATTGGCTTTTTTTATTCCTCGATTTTTTTGTTAGTTTTGTGAGAAACTAGATTCTACTAAAAGAGCGTTTCCACTTCTATACTTAATCATTGAAATAAGTGTTAGTTTACTAATAGAAGTTGCCCTCTTGAAAGAAACTAAAATTTCACGTAATTAAAGCCAGATTTCTATTCACCGTTAGCAAGTTTATGCTGTCTTTAAATGCTTTAGAAACCAAAGGTTTTAATCGCTGTTACAGATAAAAATAGCGAAGAGATTTATGGGGAACTAAATTAAAAACAAGACAAAATCTGTTCTTGTCTTTGAAATCTCAAGGTTTTTTTTTTTTTTTTTTTCTCCAAAGTTATTCTTGCTAAATGTTAATTTTTAAAGTTGACTAAATTTTTCATTATTCAAACTAATAATGGATTATTAAAATAAATGTGTGGTGGCGTTAGTTTTCTATGAGAATTATCAATCGTTCACTAACAAACCTATGCGATAAAAATTTCAAATACAAAAGCATTTATGCACCCGAAGTCTGATTTCAAACTTTCAATTGCAGTTCAGTATCGAGGAACCATTAACTGACTGCATAAAAGTCGTCCTGGATTAAGAAAAAAAAAAAAAAATCCAGTTTACTAAAGTTTCAATATAAGTTAAAGAAATATTTTTATTTTATTAATAATAATCCTATCACGGAAAGTAGGGGTTACGAAATGTTTTCGTCTAAAAGTACCAATAATCTTCGTAATTCAAATTCTAGATTCAATTAACTAAACCTTCAGCTGTCACTGTACGATTGTACAAGAACAATTCTTATTAAGTTTTTTTTCACTTGAGCCAGGAGTAGATAAACCTCCTTTTTATGGTCTGCGATTAAGATTACTCATTCCTTCACAAATATAAAAAAGGAAATCCTACTAATTTTCGTAAAAATTCGAATAAATAGGTTAAGGTGCAAAAGATCCAAGACTTTCAAATTTCATATCACTGTCCGGCTTTATATTTGATTTATATTGAGAGTATATGTTTAAAGAATAAAATTAACTTATATTACTAATTTCTAAATTGCAAATGATTGATTGAAATCTTTGCATTGCGAACTCAAAGATTAGGCTTTGATATATAATCAAAAATGCCAAACTCAAAGGATTCTATAATATTTGTTTCATTATCTCTTACTCGAAGATTACTACGCCAACTACATTTTATACGTGGGTACTAGATTTAATTCAACATTAATGGTTTCATTAAAAATATCTCGTGCTAATTAAATGGATCATTTAATCATTAGGTTTTCTTTGTCTCCAATCTTATAGAAAATGACAATCTTTATTTTCGATCTAATGGGGAAAAAGAAAAAGCAGCGGATGGATTGATTTATACAAATATAAATATATTTTTTATTTACTACAAAATTAAAATTATTGCTTAACATTTTTGGAAAAAATACATTTTTGTAATACAAAATTAAATTGCAAAATGTCACGAAACCTTAATTTTGACTTGTAAAATCCCAACGTTTCAGAAAATACCATTTTTTTTTTCCCTCCTTTATATGTAAGTTTAAAAAAAAAAACCCCAAAAAATTACTGTTTTTCAACTCTAAATGAACCAATGTTCATGAAACTTGATCTACAGAGATAAATTACATTTAATGACCATTCCAAAACTGGATTTAAAAGTAAAAAAAAAGGTTTTGATCACGAATGAAATTTTCCCAATAACTTTTCTAGCTAATGCTACGACCAATTACAATAATTCTTCGCTTAGAATTTTTGGAAGGAAGAAAAATCAGAGTGGGTTAATTATAGTTGAAGGCACATATTTTATTCTAATTTTGGTTTGAAGCCGTTGCTGTAACCTATGGATGCTTCCATTGCTAAGTTCCTTCTACTGCTCGTTTCATACTATCTAAGAGAATAAAAAAATATTTCTAAAATTTAAAAACGTCAAAATGAATTTTTTTTAAATATGTTCCTATTTGCATTTTAAAATAAAACTTAATAAAATCTATTTAGAATAGAAAACTAGTAGTAAGAAACGTAAATAAAACAATTTGAAATATATATCTGTGTATCGAAGGTAAAAGGAACTGTCACAAATTAATTTTTTTCAGGAGAACCACTTGAATGATTCTTTTACAAAATGTTTTCTTAAATTTTGCATTTTTATTCACACTTTGTACTACGCCATAAAAAAAGTTTACATACAGTTTACACATATCTAACATTAAAAATTACCAAAATCTAAAATATAATAGTGCTCTTTACCTCGCAAGTATGTTGGTACGTATACCAGTTTCCAACTGGATAAATCTGACATATTTTTTTTTTTTTTTTTTCCCCCCCCAGAGATACAAAGCACTAAGCATAAAAATAACAATCATTTAAAAAATATTGAAAAATTGGACATATAAAAGCAATTGTTATAAGAATAAAACTCAGCAAATTATCGATATAAATTTTACAAATGGAAAAGAAGTAAATTAAAATTACAATAGCTGTACATTTAGTTAATAGAAGCAAGTCAGCTATTGACATTGACACTATTGAGTAAATAATACACTGAATTGTTGTCTACGTTTGACGACAGGTGACGCTTTCGTTAGAAACTAAAAACAACGACGCTTATCAATATTTGTTTTTCGTAAAAAACAATCTATTCTCCCTATTCAGCCACAAACTTAGCTATATCAATTCACAAGGAGTTTTACACTATATTTACAAAAATCAGTAAATCTATATTTTGCTTTTAAAAGTGTGCTCAAGAAGATGCATTTATTTGCTATAAATTAAGTGACATTACGTTTTTCCAATTTTGTGACCAAACTATAAGTCTTATATTATAAAAGCGTTATTCTGTCTGTCATAAGATTTCCAAATTGTAAGAGATAGATTTGTCATGTAAATGGATAAAATGTAGGTCTTTTTAAGACAAAAAATGCTACAAAAATCTTTCTAAAAAAGTTTTTGGTTTCAAAGATGGCGCCTTTTAAAGGGTCAAATTTTGACTTCCATCTTTTATACTTTTCGTTTAAATTGAGAAAAAGAGAACATTATATTGAGAAAATGTTGGTATTTGAAAGTTCTATCGAACAATGTATCATTTATTCTCAAACGCTTCAGCATTTGCAAGATACATGCAAAAATGTGAATTTTCGGTGTGTGACGCCGACACTCAACACATCCAACTTATTCGGAGAAGCCACAACGGGCTGGGAAACTATACTGTATATTCTCCGACGATCGCAACATTAATTTGCTAAATAAATAAAGATTGTTTTTACCCGGCTATTATTATTAGACAGAATAACCTTTTTTATAATATACGTTCTTAGAATATATGTCATTCTATAAGCAAAATGTTAAATTATAAATTACTAAAACGTCGGAGCAAGGAAATTTTTTGGAAAATGATTCAAGAATTTTCACAAAACACGTTATTTATCATGAAGTTTTGTAATAAAACCTAATATGTTTCGTTATCAAAAATGTGTTTATGTTATCAAACACAAAATATTAACATTGTAGCCCTATATAAACCAACAAAACACAAAGAAAGGTAAATTTACTGAAGAATTAGAGAATCTGAAAAGAGTAAGAAACATCTGAAACTGCACAAATACGTAAGAATTGTTTGCTTTTAACGCATTGAGTCATTATCAAAAGCAATCTGGGATAGCTATTTCGTCCTTATTAGGACTCGTCAGCCAGATTGAGCTTTGATAATGGAACTCAGAATGCGTCGATACCTATGATCCCGCCTCGCCGTTAGGAAAGTGGGACCCGGTCGAGAGCAAACAACTAAAGCAAAAACGCTGTAACCATCACAGCAAAATTACCTCGGCCAACATTGAGCTCGGCTCGAAAGGCATTTAATAAAGGCATAAGGCCCAACGAAAATTCGAAAATTTAATGGTTGGTTGGTTGGTTGGTGTTTAATGGCGCAAAAGCAGCTGCGGCTAAGCTGCGCCAAGAAAGGTAAAAAAGAAAAGAAAATGGAATGAAGACTAACTACATGTATCTAGCTAAAAAGGACAAAAACAAGAAAAGAACAGGTAGTGCGCAAAGTAAGATAACAGGATATAGGTAAAATGATAGGTATTTAGAAGTAAAAAAACTGAGAATTCTAATAGAGTGGCAAGGCCACATTGATGAATGAAGTGTAAAACTGATGAAATGGGTAAAAGATCATTATCATTTAAAAGCAATGAAATATGAAACGGAACGTGAAATTTAAAAAGAGGATAAAAGCACTGACGACGATGTTGAGTAAAAGCAGGACAGTCAATTAAAATATGATGGACGGTTAAAACAACGTTGCACGTAGAACACTGGGGAGGTGGACGACTCTGACGCTCTGACCAATGCGACGGATACGACGAGCAGAAGCACGTGCTCGCTTAAAAGCCAAAAGATTGGCAGAAGTCGGATAACGGCGGAAAATGTTCCAAGCTTTCTGCTTAATCTTCTGTGCAGACGTACAGTCACTAGTCCACCAAGGTTTGGGATGCAGAGGGAATCGTCCAGATGTTTGTGGAATTGTTGCTTTGGCAGCACAAATAATGATACGAGTGACCTCGTCAATAAGTTGATCAATGGTAGCTGAAAGATCAATGGCCTCCAGATTACAGCTGCTAGTAAAAGTTATCCAATCAGCAGAGTCAAATTTCCAGCGATGACGACTGGGTGATGAAACAGCTGAACGAGGTAGCTCTTTGAGAATGATTGGGAAATGGTCACTGCCACCAGGGTCGTTAATAACATCCCATGAGAAATGGGGGAAGAGTGACGCAGAACCTATAGCTAAATCAATAGCAGAGAAAGATATTGGCGAGGATGAGAAATGAGTTGCGGCGCCTGTGTTAAAGATACAAAGATTACGCTGAACTAAAAGATCTTCAATAACAGCACCTCTAGGATTGGTGGATGAAGAACCCCAGACAGGAGAATGAGCGTTGAAATCTCCGACTAAGAGAAACGGAGTCGGTAATTGATCCAGAAGCTGAGCAATGTCTGTAAGAGAAACAGGGGCTGTGGGGGACAGATATAAGCTACAGATAGTGAAAAGGCGGCTAGTGGAAAGGCGAGCAGCAACAGCTTCCAAAGAAGTCGTAAGTGGGACATGAGAGGATGGAGTATCATGTCGAATAAAGAGACAAACGCCTCCGCCGCTTCTATCGGTCCGCTGTTTACTCAGCATGGAATATCCTGGAAGAGAAACTGTGTCGTTTCCTGTAAGAAAAGTTTCCTGGAGACACATACAGACTGGATGATTTGTAGAAAGGAGAGCTTTAACATCGTTCAGGTTGGAGCGAAGTCCTCGACAATTCCAATACAGTAAGGCCATTAAAAGATAAAAAAGGGTAAAAGCCAAAAAATCAAGGTGGAGGTGCTGGTGGTGCCCTAAAGTTTGGGTGTTTGGAGGAGTCCTCCAGATCGTCTTCATAAAACCGTCTAGGAGAGAAATGTCTCCGACGGCCACGAGAAGGTGAACGTGAATGTGAACTAGTGCGATGAAAAGGTCGGTGTGGAGATACAGATGGTCGCTTCTGAGTGAAGTTGAGACCGGCAGGGATATTAGAAGTACTTGAAGAAACTGGCAAAGATAACATGGTGGATTGTGACGTAGATTGAGTTGATTGTGACGGAACTGTTGTGGTAGGAGTAGCAATGTTTTGAAATATGGCTGAAAAGGACTCGCGAGGAGGACAAGTGATGTCTGTTTGACAGGAGATTGAAGCTGTCTGTTTGGATTTTACTGCAAACGAAAAAGTCTTTTGAGCTGGCACAGCAAGAAGCATCCTCCGAGCCTCGGGATAAGAAAGAGAATGTTTAACTCTGATAGTCTGAATCTCCTTCTCCTCCTTCCAACGAGGACAAGATCGAGAGTATGAAGGATGGTCTCCAGAACAATTGACACACTTGAGAGGCGAAGTGCACGGTGTAGACTCGTGGGATGGCTCACCACACTTAGGGCAGATGGACTTGCCACGACAAGCTGCAGAGCCATGACCATAACGTTGGCACTTGAAGCAGCGCAAAGGGTTCGGGATGTAAGGACGTACAGGACAGCGAAGATAGCCGGCTGTAACACTCGTGGGCAGTGTGGAGGTGTTAAAAGTAAGAACAACTGTTCGAGTGGGTACTTCCTTATTGTCACGACGAACGTTAATCCGTCGGACAGCAGTCACACCCTGCGAAGCAAAGCCTTCGAGAAGGTCAGCATCACATAGACCGTCCAGATCTGGTTCGCGGATCACGCCGCGACTAGAGTTTAGAGTCTTGTGCTTTGTGACAGATACCGGAGTATCTGCCAGAGTTGTCAAATTAAGTAGTTGGTCCACAGCTTTTGAAGAAGGCAGCTGGATTAACAAATCGCCAGACTGCAGTTTCTTGACTGACTTGATATTTGAAGTTACACCTGAAAGTGCTTTGGAGATGAGAAAAGGGGACAGTTTAGATAAAGGTGTCTCAGGGGTTAAGGAATGCATGATTAGAAAGGTCTGAGTGATAATAGAAGAAGAGCGAACATCGACGGTGTGGGAATTGCTTCCCAATAAAGGAAAAAAATTAGAATCCATACACAAAAAATTTAGCTGGGGAAAGAACAGTCACCAGGCAGCAATCCCCATATCTGCCTGGAAGGCACTGCCGAAGCAGTTTAAATACTGTGATTTGTTGCCAGGCAATCTTTTTTTTTTCCACAGGGATCGTTCATGACACTAAAATAACCCCGTAGTGCCACACATCCATCGGCACGATGCCTTCCACCTTGGATTCGGGGGCGGGCGTTTAGGACCCATGGAGAGTAGCTCATGGAAAAGAGAACCCTCCATGGGTGGTCCCCTCACCACGTACAGGAACCCGCACCGAGGGGACTACAAGTTTGCTATCATTATATTTTTAAGGTAATTTAAGTTCATTATCTTAGACAGAATAACGCTTTTATAATATAAGACTACGTTTTTCCAATTTTGTGACCAAACTATAAGAGATAGATTGGTCATGTAAATGGATAAAATGTAGATGTTTTTAAGACAAACAAAATGCTACAAAAATCTTTCGAAAAAAGTTTTTGGTTTCCAAGATGGCGCCTTTTAAAAGGGTCAAATTTTGACTTTTTCTCAATTTAAACGAAAAGTATAAAAGATGGAAGAGAACATTATATTGAGAAAATGTTGGTATTTGAAAGTTCTATCGAACGACATATCACTTATTCACAAACGCTTCAGCGTTTGCAAGATACATGCAAAAATGTGAATTTTCGATGTGTGACGCCGACCCGCAATACATTCGGAGAAGCCACAACAGGCTGGGAAGTTATATATTCTCCGACGATCGCAACATTAATTTGCTAAATAAATAAAGTTTGTTTTTTGAATGCTATATATGCAAGGGTTCCGGAGCGAAGCGACGGTACCCGGCTATTATTATTATAATATATAAAAACGTATATTATAAAACGTTATTTTATCGGTCATTATGTAAACAAAATGTTAAATTATAAATTGCTAAAACACCGGAGCAAGGAAATCTTTTGGAAAATGATTCAAGAATTTTCACAAAACACGTTATTTATCATGAAGTTTTGTAATAAAACCTAATATGTTTCGTTATCAGAAATGTATTTGTATTATCAAACACAAAATATTAACATTTTAGCCATATATAAACCACCAAACACAAAGAAAGGTAAATTTACTGAAGAATTAGAGAATCTATTCATAAAAAAATGAAAATATATTAATCAACTGTCCAACTATACTAATTGGCGACGTAAATATAGATCTTTTCAAAATGAATAAAAAGTACAGAAATACCTAAAACTTATGTTGAATAATGGAACAACAAGAAACAACTATTTTCATGGAAATACGGAAACAAATACAGATCACATTTTCATACATAAGCATGATATCGAAACACCAGGAATAATATGTAAAGAACTAATCAAACAAAACAAAATTCATGAAAATCTACATACATAAAAAGAAAAGTCCTGACTCACTCAATGACTGACTACATCATAAAGGGTTTGGGGTGGGCGTTGATGAGACAAGGAATATGGCCGGATTTTTCGAAATTCCCGCGGGATAGGGAATCATCTGGCAAACTGACCATGAAGTGTGTGGCAGCAACCCCAGGTGTGTGGTATCAAGCCGCAATACAGCAGAGTTAAGCGGAGAAGGCCACAATGGGCTGGAACGTCGTATATTCTCCGATCTCAATATTAATTTGCGAAATAAATAGTTTTTTATAATGCTATATATGCAAGGGTTCCGGAGCGAAGCGACGGTACCCGGCTAGTTTTCCCCATATTACTATTTACTTTCTACAAAGTTCTAAATACCCTGTAACTCACTGTATGGTATCTAATTATAGACTAAATCAATGAAGGAAAATATAAAGTCAAAAAACACAGCCCAGTAGAAACTTTCATTAAAACTGCAACTTCGCCATGTAAATCAATAACAAGATTAAATAAGTAATAATAAATACACAGCAAATGTAAGTTATCAATTTATGCTACTTGTAACATCATGAAAAAAATGCCAATATTGATATCTTTTTTTATTTTTAAACACTGCCAAAGGGAACATTCAGAAAATCTGAAATTAACTAGATAAATTATGCCAAATCAGCAATGATAATTGCTAATAATGAATCTATATATTACAGAAGTGACAAACATTCCCTGATAGGTCACTTTATTAAATGCTTCTGTATTCATTTTTGAATTGCTGGTTATCAGAAAGCATCACTTTCATATAATTTGTATGTTGATTAAGAAATCTTTAGTGACATTCAGATATAGACACAAAAACATCGATTAAGTTCATTGCAATTCAAGGTTCAGTTTTAGTAATAATGTACGATGCAACATTGCTGTACAGTTTAAGATAAATAATATCGTTGGATAGGAATCTTAACATTTTCAAAAACACAAATATGTTAAACAAAATCCTTTTCTAGATTATGATAATTATTTAAATTAGAAACATCCCATTTGCATTAAAAATATTGTATGAAATACTGCAAGTAGGGAAAAAAATAAATTTAAATAATCATCTTTACGAACAACTATGAAAAAGATTTTATGTTTACCCGCAACCCACAGTCAAGATTCCTACGTCAAAAATATTAATAGTCTTTTAACATTCCACTGTTTTATTCAGATGCTATTGGTAGAGGCACAGTCTTAATTATTCCTACTTAATAACAGTACAACAGTAACATCCTTTTTCTATATGTGGAACAGTAATAAACTGAGAAAAATCCCGACCTCCATCGACAATTTAACTCAAAATCACTAGCCCCTGGGGAAAGGCCTCGACCACTTTAACAAATATGACCAATAAACTGCATTAAACCTAACCAGTATTTCTTGTTGTCCTTCATTATCAATTCAAAGATTTCCATATGAACTGGACAAATGTTATAAAAGTGACCTTTTCCAGTTCCAATCAAATCAAAATAATTAATAAAAAGACATGTAATGATAATTGCACAATTTTGTTGTATAAACTTCAGTATCTCTTCGCTATTAAGTTATTGAATATAAAAGAAAATTGATATGTTCTTAATTAAAGGCTTTGCCCATTCAATGTATTGAAATTAAAACCAATCCACAGTCTCTACAGTAATCTTAATACTAATACTTTCGTTCCCATTTCATACAAATGACAGTTTATGAACGTGAATTTATTCCATGAACATTCTTTTGCTGTTACTTTGAGGGTATATGTAGAAAATTCTCATTTTCTATACACTCTGCGATTGAATGACTGTTTCTAGTAGAAGGAGAAAAGACATTGTTTCATAGAGATGAAAAAGCACATTTAGTATTATTGTCATTACTATGAAAATTAAAACCTAAATAAAAACTTTGTCTCTAATTTGTCAAACATTAAAAGGTATTTTACTTTTTTATAAATACAAAAAAAAAATCAAAACTGCCCATTTCCTTCACATGGCAGTCTCTCTTTAATAACCATTAGTGATGATATTTACTGAATACAATCCTCCTCTTCCATGCATTTGTCCATATTCCTTTCGTTCTCAAAATGTATCCTTATAATATTCGAAAGAATAAGTTCAATTGCAGTCATTTGGAATTACATATCCTTACACATGAAACAAGAATGTATGGAAATATGAAAATAAATGATCTTTTATTTTTTTAAAACGACTAAATAATTGTAAGTGCAATATTAATAGTGGTTTGATAACTAAAACCTATTCTTAACTGTTGTGTATTTTGAAGATGTATTTTATTTAAAAACTGAACATCTGGTATGTCTGACACACTCAGAACCTCATCCAATATAATTCTGACCACTCTTCCAAGATCTTTTAGATATCTACTGATGGCCACACTGATGAATGAATCTTAAGACGGATGAAATGGGTAAAACCCGAAATTAACAGTTCTGGTTTCTTGTCTGTTTTTAATTATAAAGCCATTATCAAGAAGACATGGTGTATAAAGAGCACATTATGTTTATAATACTATATAAATCTGGAGGGAAGGCAAATACATCTGCACAACTTAAGATTATCAGTTTATCATATACATCACTTAACATAAAAGTTAAATCGTCGTGACGTCGGAACGCACCGAAGTGCGCGCTTCGTAGCCGAAGCCTCCGTGTTCCAGGGAGCGCTAGTGTTCCCAAGATGGCGAACCCCTAGCAGACTCCCTAGAATTTCAAGGGAAAGATACTGGGGTGGCCATCCCAGGACGCCATTAAGGAATGACGTCAGACCGAAGAGAAAGTGAAGAAGTGGCTGGACAACACAGGAAAGGAAATTGAAACAGCCATGCCATTGCCGGGATTCGAACCCAGGTACTGGCGCATTGGTCGCCACGGCTGGCCGCCGCCGAGACCGCACGGCCACGCCAGCACGGCAAAAGTTAAATACAAAACTTAAAATCGATGATAGAGGAGAGGAATGAATGTGTAATAAAGCTAGTAAAGTTACACCATGTGACAATTTACTTATTTTAATTATGCTTCTTCCTCTAACTTTAAGATTCTTCTTTTTTAAAAAAAATCGTAAACTTAGGAAAATGGGCTCTACCTGAATTCAAGAACGTAAGAGCACTGGAAGCAAAAAGCCAGTTTAAAACTATTTAAAAGAATTAGTAGATAATGCTCTTATCGAACCCTTTGTTACATAACTTCACCTTTGTAAAAAGTACAGGTTTCCTATCATTGGTATTTTTGAGGTAATTTAAGTTCATTATTTTCCTTATATTACTATTTACTTTCTACAAACTTCTAAATACTTATAACTCACTGTGTGGTATCTAATTATAGACTAAATCAATGAAGGAAAAATATAGTAAAAAAAAAAAAGCCACAGAAGTTTCAATGAAAGGTTTTATTTATATGGCAAAGTAGCTCAATAAAAAGATTAAATAAGTAATAATAAATGCACAGAAAATAGAAATCGAATATCTGTTAACTTACATCTTAATAAATCCGCAACTCTAAAAAATATAACATCAAACTCTATACCAATATTTCGTCTTTTAGTATCCAAGACTTTCTCAAGGTCTTTGGATACTAAAAGACGAAATATTGGTATCAAGTTTGATGTCCTATATTTTTTTTTAGAGTTGCAGATTTATTAAGATGTAAGTTGACAGTTTATGCTACTTGTGACACCATGAAAAAAAAACAAAGTATAAATGCTTATAAATTATAAGCACTGCCAAAGGAAACATTCAGAAAATCTGAAATTAAACTTGACAAATTATGCCATATTATCAATGATAATTGCTAATAAACAAGCTAATATTACAGAAGTGACATTGCAAAACATTCCCTGAAGGATTACTTTATTAAATGCTTTTGTATTCATTTTTGATTTGCTGGTTACCATCACTTTCATATAATTTGTATGTTTATTAAGAAATCTTTAGTCAAATACAGTTAGACACAAAAACATCGATTAAGTTCATTGCAATTCAAGGTTCAGTTTAGTAAATAATGTACGATGCAACATTGCTGTACAATTTAAGATGAATAATATCGTTGAATAGGAATCTTAACATTTTCAAAAAACACTATCATAATAAATATGTTAAAAAAAAATCCTTTTCTAGATTATTATTTAAATTAGAAACATCCCATTTGCAGCCAAGTATTAAAAATATTAGATGAAGTACTGCAAAAGGGAAGAAAAAAAATAAATTTAAATAATCATCTTATGAACTACTATGAAAAAGATTATGTTTACCCCCAACCCAGTCAAGATTCCTACACCAAAAATATTAATAGTCTTTTAAATTTCCACTGTTTCATTTAGGTCCCATTGGTAGTCTTAACTAGTCCTACTTAATACTTAGGACGATTTAGACTGGTTTGTTGTCAGGGCACAACAGTAACATCTCCCCTTTTTTTTTTTTTTCTTTTTCAGTATCTGGAGTAGTAATAAACTGAGAAAAATCCCCGACCTCCATCGACAATTAACTCAAAATTACTAACCCCTGGGGAAAGGCCTCTACTTTAACTACTACGCCCAATAAACTGCATCGAACCCAACCAGTATTTCTTGTTGTCCTTTACTGCCAATTCAAAGATTTCCCTATGAACTGCACAAATGTTATGAAAGTGACCTTTTACAGTTCCAATCAACTCTTAATTAATAAAAAGACATGTAATGACAAGTAAAAGCTTTCCCATGCAATTTTTCTTCTTCAATAACTTAGTGGTGAAGAGATACTAAAGTTTACACAGCGAAATCGTGTATATTGAAATTAAAATGAAACCAGTCTCTACAGTAATCTTAATACTGTAATACTTTCATTCCTATTTCATATCAATGACAGCAAGAGAATATGAATGTGAATTTACTCCATGAACAAACTGTTACTGTATTCTTATTTTCTCTTTAACCAGAACTGTTAAAGCCATTATCAAGAAGACATGGAAAATATCTGTATAAAGATGACATTATGTTTATAATACTATATAAATCTGGAGGGAAGGCAAAAACATCTGCACAACTTAAGATTATTATCAGTTTATCATCCATTTAAGTTTTGTCTTTAAACTTTCATGGCAAGTGTTTTATTTGATAGAGGAAAGTAACACCATGTGACAATTTATTTATTTTAATTATGCTTGTTCCTCTACAATTTTTTAAAAAAGAATCTTAAAGTTAAATTTAGGAAAATGAGGTCTACTAATTTTTTTAAATAGTTTTAAACTGACTTTTTGCTTCCAGTGCTCTTATGTTCTTCAAATTCAGATAGATAATACTCTTATGGAACCCTTTGTTACATAACTTCACCTTTGTAAAAAGTACGACTTTGCTATGATTGGTATTTTTAAGGTAATTTAAGTTCATTATTTTCCCCATATTACTTTCTACAAACTTCTAAATTCCTGTAACTCACTGTGTGGTATCTAATTATAGACTAAAATCAATGAAGGAAAAATATAAAGTCAAAAAACACTGCCGTATAAATAACTTTCATTGAAACTTCAAAGTAGCCCAATAAAAAGATTAAATAAGTAATAATATGCACGGAAAATGTAAGTTAACAGATATTCGATTTCTATCTTAATAAATCCGCAACTCTAAAAATATAGGACATCAAACTCGATACCAATATTTCGTCTTTTAGTATCCAGAGTCGCGGATTTATTAAGTTGTAAGTTAACACTGTGGCAGTGCTTATAATTTATAAGCATTTATACTTTTTTTCCAAAGGGAATATCCAGAAAACTGGAAATTAAATTAGACAAATTACGCCATATTATCAATGATAATTGCTAATAATCAAGCTATATATTACTGAAGTGACATTGCCAAACATTCTTTGATGGGTCACTTTATGAAATGCTTCATTTTTGAATTGCTGGTTACCAGAGAGCATCACTTTCATATAATTTGTATGTTTATTAAGAAATCTTTAGTAAAATACAGATATAGACATACAAAAATATCGATTAAGTTCATTGCAATTCAAGATTCAGTTTTAGTAATAATGTAGAATGCAACATTGCTGTACAATCTAAAATGAATAATATCGTTGGATAGGAATCTTAACATTTTCAAAAACACAAATATGTTAAACAAACAAAAAAAAAAAACACTATTTTTTCTACATTATCATGATAATTATTTAAATTAGAAACATCCCATTTGCATTAAAAATATTATATGAAATACTGCAAGTAGGAAAAAAAATAAATTTAAATAATCATCTTTATGAACTACTATGAAAAAGATTTTATGTTTACCCACCGTCAAGATTCCTACGTCAAAAATATTAATAGTCTTTTAAAATTACACTGCCTCTACCAATGGCATCTGAATAAAACAGTCTTAACTATTTGATACTTAGGACGATTGAGACTGGTTTGTTGTCAGGGCACAACAGTAACATCTCCCCTTTTTTGTTCTTTTTCAGTATCTAAGGCAGTAATAAACTGAGAAAAATCCCCGACCTCCATCGACAATTTAACTCAAAATACTAGCCCCTGGGGAAAGGCCTCTACATTAATAACTATGCCCAATAAACTGCATCGAACCAAACCAGTATTTCTTGTTGTCCTTTACTGTTAATTCAAAGATTTCCCTATGAACTACACAAATGTTATGAAAGTGACCACTATTATTTTGATTTGATTGGAACTGGAAGAGAAGAGATATTAAAAGTTTACACAGCAAAATCGTGCAATTATTATCATTACATGTCTTTTTAAGTTACTGGGAAAAAAAAAAAAAAATGGGCATAGCTTTTGCTTAAGAACATATCAGTGTATTGAAATTACAACCAAACCACAGTCTCTACATTAATCTTAATACTGCAATACTTTCGTTCCCATTTCATACCAATGACAGCAAGAGAATATAAACGCGAATTTACTCCATGAACAAACTGTTACTGGTGGACCCGGTGGCCGAGCGGGTAAGGGCGCTTGGTTGCGGGTTGGAGGTGGCAGGTACGATTCCCGGCCTCGGCGGAGGTTGGGAATTTTTCAATGCAGTTCTCCTCCAAACGGGTCCTAGGGCCTACCTAGCCCTCTGTAGAATGGGTACTGGGCTTCTTTCCAGGGAGTTAAAGGCGGGCGGGCGTCGGGCTGATCCCCCCTGACCCTAACTTCGTCCCGTTGGTCCACTGTGCTGGGAGCCTTACCTCCAGCGGCCCTGTCAAGGCCCATGTCTCTATCCAATATAATTCTGACTTCTCTTCCAAGATCTTTTAGAGCACTACTTTGATATTTAAGTTTGTTCATTTTTGTTTCTTGATCTTGATAATGGCTTCATTTTAAAATTCAAAACTATCATCTTACTTTTAATTTCTAATCTACTTCTACACATAATAGAATTAAAAGTAAATACGGAAATTGTTAATTTTAAATATTGGACTGAGAGGAAAAAAAAAAAAAAAAGCAAAGAGCAAATCAGACCATTACAACTGAACACTAAAGAAGGGTGAACTGTTCATCCTAGAAATTCAAGCTTCCATCCATTTGCACTATTTCATTTTCTGATCCAAATGACTGTTTTTAAATTCTATTCGTCTGTTTTAATATATTTTCAATCCACATAGTGTTGTTCAAAAACAAAAACAACAAAATAAAAATAAAACCGTTTCATAACAAAACTAATCAATGCAATGGAAATAGAACTTTTTGAAAGAATGTTTTTTTAAAATATTGTTGGAAAATCTATAAAGAAATTGATATTTTTTGAAATATTTTTAGTAGAACAAATCTTTTACATAAAGATTGATCATATTTATAATATCTTACAGAATTCCATGATTTTTATTTACTTTAAGAACATACAACGAATAAATATATAACGATAAATGAGAATATATAGCTATCTTACGTTTATAATTGTATTTATTCTTAATCAGCATTTGTTATATTATCAATTGTGTATTTTAATTTATACTGTGTATCTTTTCATTCCGTTATTTTATTCAAATTTTCCGTTGCCTGCGCTTCTTATCCTCGATTCGTTATTTAAAAAGACAAATTACACGTGGGTTTTAACTGATATTTATCTAAGTCCCCCAATCAATTTGTAGAACACGGCAACCAATCACAGCCATAATTATGTGTATAATATATATTTTTATCAATATTTTAAATATAAAAATTTTTTAATTATACATTTGTGTTTATAAGTATTTCTTTATTTCAGAAATTATATCTTAAGAACTAGTCTGAAGTTTACAGTTCGATATTCTTACTTAAACCTCTAAATTCTTGAAAGGATAATTAAGTTTACCTACGCAGTTTTCTTTTAGATGACCTTCTGTGTCTTCATCACGACTTGCAAAGCAAACATTATCTGTAATTAAATAAATTAATACACTTTCTTAAATATTAATGGTCATAGCAGATTAATATTAAAGGAATTTAAATATTTATTCTCCCATCGAAGAAACCTACGGAATTCGCTCTTGCTAGTTTTACTGGTAATCAATTTAATTGCCTTTGACAAGTTATCAAGCGAACGAAGACAATCGATATTTCCTACTGAAATATTGTCTCAATTACTAACCTAAAGTCATCTTTCGAGGATGCGACACGCAACGGCTAACATTCAACCGAATCCAGAATTGATACTTGTTTAATCACCTCAATTTATACATGTAATTTGCTGCGGGAAATCGCATTTTATTTTGTTATAAAATAAAAGTTCTTGGATTTTATTAAATTATTCTCTTATATTATTATTATTACATTATTATTATTATTATATTCTTTTATTATATTTGTTGGAGTATTTACTATCTATTATGTAAATTGTTATATGGTAATTCTTCATTTCTTCTGAACTACGATGACGTCATGTCGCGGGGCATTTAAAAAGCGATGCTCTGCGCAGAATGAAAATACTCGGTTTTGTATCTGCAGAGAAGACAATAGCGGTAATGGAGTGTTGCTCGCTTCTGAGGTAATATCGTCATAGCCTGAAAGTATGTGAAATTTATTTACTATAATATTTGTTTTCCAAATATTTTTTTTTTCTTTAACTACATTTACTACTAAAAATTGTTAATGCTTGAGTTTTTTTTTTTTTTCTGCACTGATATTGACTTGTCCAACTTAGTAATACCTGATATTATTTTTATAGCTCATTTAATTTAAGTCTTCTGAATAATATCTCTCAGGACCATTGCGAATACTAATTGAACCTTCGGTTTGTTAATACATTCTTTTTATACGGTAGCCGATAAGTTAAAATGAAACTCCTGCATCCAAACTAGTTTCTTGTCAATTCTTCAATGGTCACTTGACTACATTTCACATTGAAGTCAAATTTTCAACGTCTCTTCCTAAAATAATAACTTAAAGAAATTGTTTCAAGTATCTCCAATCTGAAGTTTGGAAATTTTTTAGTAGAATATCTTTTGAGTATTCTAAAGGGTCAATACAAATTAACTAAAAAAACTCTTCCCATTTTTTATTTTTAACTTCTATTTTGAGACCTGAAGTTTATTTACAATTAAGTTACTGGTATCTAAACTGAAAAAATTAATAGCTAGAACTAAGGTTTCAATTTGATTACAAAACTAACTTTTGTAAAAATATTTATAAGTAATGCATATTCAGAGAAAGATTTACTTAACTTCACTTAACCACGATAGGAAAGTCGTCTTTGAATAGAATAAATTATAGATTCTGCAAACTTTCAAATGACATCTCATCACATTCGGAATACTTGTCTTCTCAGACTTTCAATTAAAATGTTTTTAACTACTAAAACAAAATTTATCTAAAGCTTATTAAGAAGGTTGTTTACTGTTCGGTATAGCTTTTTTTAAAAACTTTCCGAATGAAAATTTGCAGATTCTTAAGAAAATGGTGCCCAATGGCCTGTAATTCAAAATGGCACCTTGAAATGTTGATTAAAACTAGTTTTTATTTGCAGAAAGTTTTCGATTATCAACTAGGATAATTCGCTTCCTCCGTATCTTATCATTTAATGTATTAAAAGAAATAGTTCCTGTTCATTAGGAGTGACCAGTATGTTGTAATATTAGTGTAAATTAAGTCGGTCCACATTTATCCGATTGAGAACTTATTCGCTGCAAGATAGTTAAACTATGCGAATGACTTGTGAGGACAGAAATTTACACTTCTAAGAAAAATACTACTACAATCAACAATGGAGCTCTTGAACATGAAACTTTAATGCATCTTTTTACTTACTAATATAACTGCGGAATATCCCGAAATTATTAAATGTTTCAGTAGTTTTTTTTTTGTTTTACGCTAATTTGCATTTTAGGAACAGTGACAAATTTTAAATGTGCTTTTTCTTTCACAGAATACATCTCGGTCATCAATACCGAAGATAGTACGGGGTTTTCCAAGATGGACATCGCATCAATTGGAAAAATAAGAAATTCCTTCGAAGCTAATTTAAATTTAGTAATAAATTTCAGTGAAAGTCAACTGTTTCATAAAAAGGAATTTATTAAGATTTTTCAGATTAGTAAGGATTTTTATTATTAAAGTACAAAATAACCTCGTTAGTCCGGATTTCCGGTTAATCCAAACCAAATTTTCCAAACTTAAAACTTATTGCTTCCGTACAATTCATTCAAAATAATTACTTTATCTTTCTATTACTGTTTTGGAAATTATGTATTTATGTCTGTAAGCGAAACTTGTTTAACAAAATCTTACCAATTATTTATAGACTATTTATTAAATGTTTTCGAAGTTTGTAAGAAAATTTCTTTTTATTAATAAAGTAATAAGTTGTAGATAAATACTTGATTTTTGTTTTCCTTGATTTTCGTTGGTTCTAAGAAACGAGGTTCTATTACAATAGTTTCCACTTCTACACGTAGTAAACTCGCACTGTTATCATTTCAATGATGAATAGAAAGCTTAGCCTTTCTTCAAGAAACTACAATTCCACGTCATTAAAGACAGATAAAAATAGCGAAGGTTTATGGGGAAATCAAATTAAAAACCAAACAATAAAATCTATCCTTGTATTTAAAGATTAATATTTGGCAAGAATAACTTTAGAGAAACAAATTCTGTGAAACCGTGCAATAAAGCGACTTAATAAGCTATTTACATCATTCTAGTCTGAATCTTTGATCGTTCCTTGGGGCTTTTAAATAGAATTTAAAAGTTGACAATTTTTCATTTTTCTAATCAAAAAAAAAAAAAAAAAAAAAAAAGTCTTAATCTGTAAAACTAATTTCTTATCATGAAATTTGAAGAGACCTGTGATTCGGTAACATCTATTGCATTGTAAAACTTAGGTGATGGCGCCCGCTTTTGCTTTTAAATAAAAAAACAAAAAAAACCTTGCAGAGAGAACAATGGATTATTAAAATGAATGTGAGGTGGCGTTAGTTTTGTGAGAATTATGAAATGTCCACTAATGATAAACCTAAGCGATAAAATTTTCAAATACAAAAGCATTTAAACACCCGAAGTCTGATTTCAAACTTTCAATTTCAGTTCAGTATCGAGGAACCATTAACTGACTGCGTAAGACAAGGGATGATAGACAGAAAAGGTGTTCATTAATGAAAGATAATCTAGGATGATTTTGCTGGTAATTAAGAACAAAATAAAAACTATTTCTTTAACTTCTATTAAAACTACAGTAAAATGGAATTTTTTTTTTTTTTTTTTTAATCCCTATCACTGAAAGTAGGGGTAAGGGTTACGAAATGTTTTAGTCCATAAATAGCAATCTCAGTAATTCAAATTCTAGATTCAATTAACTAAACCTTCAGATGTCACTGTACGATTGTACAAAGAAAATTCTTAATTTTTTTTTCACTTGAGCCAGGAGTAGATAATCGCAGACCATAAAAAGGAGAGTTATTACTCTGCGGCTTTTCATTCACAAATATCAAAAAGGAAATCGTACTAATTTTCGTAAAAATTCGAATAAATAGGTTAAGGTGCAAAGGATCCAAGACTTTCAATATATATATATATATATATATATATATATCAACTATACTTTCAAATTTCATATCGCTGTCCGGCTTTATATGTTTAGTAATAAGTTAATTTTATTCTTATATTCTATACTTTCTAAATTGCGAACTCTAAGATTAGGCTTTGAGTTTGGCGTTTTTGATTATATATTATACATCAAAGAATTATATGTTTTATTATCTCTTACTCGAAGATTAGCACGCAAACTATATTTTATACGTTGGTATTATATTTAATTAAACATTAATGGTTTCATTAAAAATATCTCGTGCTAATTAAATGGAAATATAAAGTGTCTTAGTTCTCGTAAGTGTCCTGCCTCACTTTTAAATCCACATAAAAAATTTAAATCCACATAAAGAAAACCTAATGACTGAAAATCTGTGTCCTTACGTCATTTCCTATAAGATTGGAGACAAAATCTTTATCTTCGATCTAATGGGGGGAAGGTAGGGTAAGATGACAAACTTAAGCTTCGGAGATTGTCCCTCGGCTTAGTAAGTGGTTTAAAAACCTGAAATTTGAACGGACACTTCTTGTAACCTTTATGTTCAATAAAAAAATATGAAACGCTGTTTTACCCTCTCGAATTATGAAAAATATTTCACCCAGAAGAAAAAAAAAAAGTGTAATTTTTGTCATCTTACCCGACCTAAGGGGTAAGATGAAGAACAGATAAAAGTAATACATTAAGATAGAAACATTTTATTTTAAAAATGCAGAGAAACAACTTTACTTACTAACGTGTGGCATGAAGTAAAAAAAGTCAAAGATGAAACACTTAAAATACAATAACGGATTGCTCATAATGAAACAAAACTTTGAAGAATTAGGTACAACAAAAATTTAGAAGAACATTATTGTTGGCTCTGGCATGTTATGTTTCTTTGCTGCAGCATTTACACTTGAGGTTTTATCTTTTACTTCAGCAATAGCTGCATTCATTGTCGCCTTATCCCACTTGCCCCTGTCACTTTTCCTTGTATAATTTCGTGGCATGTTGTTTATAATACCTAAAACATTCATAGATAAATAGTCATACATGAGCATTTAAAATAAAAGAAAAAAATAACTGCAACTAAAATTCAGTTTCAAAACCAATTTTTAAAATAGGACAAAAGCTATTCATAAAAGGTACTCAAAAACATGTTGTGTAAGATGACAAACTAAGCAAACTTCTCGTAATCTTATCCCACGCCGCCAATTTGGTTTAGAACTTATTTATCATTACCGTAGCTTATCGTAAACAACCTACACCACACATGGTTCTTTACATTATGAGTTGTATTTTGAGAATATTTTATGAAAGAGCAAAAACAACTTAACGTAGTCGAGTAATTCCTTACGCTGTGAAGTCGAAAAATTACAAACGCACGGGAAACAAACACATCTTAGTCGTTACTGCTCGCAAAACAATCTGGCCCGACATCCCTTGCAGTGAACTTCGTTACTAATCACCTGAGTCTCAGAAAGTGCTTGGACAGGTGCTCCTATCTATGAATGCGTCGGAGAAATACCGAGTTCGTCATCTTACCCGACTTTCCCTATATATATATTTTTTTTAATTTACTACAATATTAAATTTACTGCTTAACATTTTTGTAATACAAAATTAAATTGCAAAATATCGAGGATTGTCATGAAACCTTAATTTTCATTTATAAACGAGGAAAAAAAAAATGGTATTTTCTGAAACGTTGGGTTTTAGATGTAAGTTTAAAAAAAAAATAATAATTTATTGTTTTTTTGACTCCAAATGAACGAATGTTCATGAAACGTGGTCTACAGAGATCAATTAAATTTAATGACCATTCCAAAAAAAAAAAAAAAAAAAAAAATGTTTTGATTCTTTTCTAGCTAATGCTACGACCAATTACAATAATCGCTTCGCTTAGAATTTTTGGAAGGAAGAAAAAGCAGAGTGGGTTAATTATAGTTGAATGCACATATTCTATTTTTGGTTGAAGCCGTTGCTGTAGTCCCTAATGGCTGTAATCCTTCCATTGCTAAGTTCCTTGATAGTGCTCGTTTCATACTATCTAGGAGAGGTCAAAATGAATTTTAAATATTTTTTTGTTTTTAAATTTTAGAAACATATTTCTATTTGCATTTTAAAATAAAGCTTAATTAAAGTTATTTAGAATAGAAAACTAGTAGTAAGAAACGTAAATAAAACAATTTGAAATCTGTGTATCGAAGGTAAAAGACACTGTCACAAATTAATTTTTTTCAGGAGAACCAGTTGAATGATTCTTTTACAAAACGTTTTCTGGAATTTTGCACTTGATTGACACTCTTGATTGACGTAAACTTTTTTTTATGGCATAATACATAGTTTACACATATCTAACATACATATTTTAGATTTTCGTGATGTTTAAATAATACTGCTCTTTACCTCGCAATCATGTTGATACATACGCCATTTCCAATTGGCTAAATCTGTTATTTTTAGGCTTAGGACATAGTGCCTTGTACCTCTGAAAAAACAAAAAATATTGCATAGGACACTGTTAAAATCTTAATTTCACAAAAAATGGACATAGTGCCTATTACCTCCGATACAGATAAAGAAAAACTAGTAAAAATAAGAAAAGTAGAATTCGCAATTAACTAATATTTCAGATGTAATGCAGGACTTCTATTTGTATATTATAAACATTTACAAAAAAAAAATTAAAACTCTGTTATAAGAAAGCAAATTATCGATATATGTCAAATTTTTCAAACAATTGTTTTTATAAATTCTACAAATGGAAAAGAAGTAAATTAACTAAATGTACAGTCATTGTAATTTTAATGTCAATAGCTGACTTGCTTCTATAGGCACTGTTGAGTAAATAATACACTGAATTGTTGTCTACGTTTGACGACAGGTGACGCTTTCGTTAGAAACTAAAACTAACGACGATTATCAATATTTGTTTTTCGTAAGAAACAAAATCTTGAGACTATTCTCCCTATCAGCCACAAACTTCGTTACATCAATTCACAAGGAGTTTTAAAAGCAAAATATAGATCTACTGGTTTTTGTAAATATAGTATAAAAGTGTGCTCAAGAAGATGCATTTATTTGCTATAAATAAACAAATTAATATAAACTTTTGCATCTATTCATTTAGAGAATAATAATACAAAATGAACTAGAAATAATTCCCACGCCCATGTAAGGCATCGTGGGCCACTCTCTCAAAGGCTCAATTTGAAAGAACCTATTATTTTAGGGCAGGAGGTTAACCTATTTCGCCAAAAATGCCAGGAAAACATGTTGATATTAAATAATCAAGAGTCTTATAACGATGGTTTTGCGGTCAGCCCTGTGGCGCTATATAAAATGTCATGGTATTTCAATAATGTAGTATTTGTTTTACTTCCGTGAATATTTCACAGGTTGCAACTAGTTAACTTTAACCAGCATCACTACATAAATATATGAATGTCTGAGTAACTAAAAGCACAGAAAATATCTTAAATAGGTTATCAGAAGAAACAAAAACGAAGAACCAGAGTTAGAAGCAAAGAAGAAAAAAGTAACTTTTAAATTCTAGATTAACTGAGCTTAGAGACTTTGCCATATGTAAGCACAAATCACTAGCAGAAAGCTAAAAATAAAGAACAAACTATTTCAGTAATTTCCAACTCCAAAACATCTGGATAGTAGTAGTTGATAAAGACCTCACTTCAATTCTTTTTCTTTAAGTCAATAGAAATACCTTTACTAATCTTGGAAAGAAATTAATATATTTAGAAACAGTGGAACATTAATGTGAAAAGTATATGAAATTTTGCCTAAAAAGAGAACTTAACAATTGGCTTCCAGTATCTTTAAACTTTTTTAAAAATTACACTAATTTAGTTCATAAGTTAATCTTTTTCAAAAATCTTTCTAATATGGGGAACAAAAAAAAAATGTTTCTTGGTGCCTGGAATTTTTCACCTGATTTTGGGTATTTTGGGGCTGCTGATTCCGAAAATGCCATCCATTTCATTCTAGCAGCTCTAGTTTATGAGATATTGATGTTATCATTATACATTGCTCTTACGACTACTTTCTTTTGACACCACCCTTTGTAATTCGATTGTTTGCATAATACTAATTGATTTTATCCAAGCTGTATTCATGTTGATGTTTCCTTACGTACTTTAACTAATCAGATATTTATTTATCCTTTTTATAGGTAATGACATGGCTTCATCACGAAGAAAATGTCTGAATAATCCGGATGTGTTTTGTTTCATCTGTGCTGAGTACACATTCATTCAGCAAAGAAAACCCATAACTGACTTTGTAAAAAGAGCTTATGATACCGTTCCACGTTCAGAGGAGATACCTGTTCCAATACTTACCAGTCTTCCAAGTCATCAGAAGAAGAAGATGAATCAGCTGAAAGATAAGTTGAGCAAAATGACAGTGATTTCGCAGGACCTTCATCAGTTTTAATCAAGCGGAATTGAATGACCTCATAACAGATCTAAGTCTAACAAAGAAGTCGCCTCAATTGTTAGCTTCCAGGCTGGCAGAGAAACAATGTCTGTTAGCAATGATGGGATATACATATGATGGCGGACTACTGTTGGAGCATCCAGCGAGAATGTCCAAGATCGTTGCATCGGAGGAAATCACAGAAACGAGGATTCAGTAACCTGAAATGAACCTAAAGCGACAAATGTATAAATAAATAATGGTGGTTAGAGATATACAGTTGCTACATGAAAAAGAAAGTGCTTGATCCATCCAAATGTCATTTATGTTTAATTGTATGCGAGTGATGTATTTGCGAACTAAATATTTGGTTAGACCGGTGTATAACATGAATAAGCTCTATCTCAAAAACTACAGCTGATAGAGCAAAACTGAAAGCATTTTTGGAATCAGTGACCCAAATATACCCAGAAATAGACCAAAATTGTAAGGCACCAAAATCACTATTCCCCAGTGATAATATATGCTTGTTGATTGTGTCAGAAAGTTATTTCTTAAGAAAGTGTATATTGTAAGACATTTTTTGAAAAAGATGTTATTGTCTCTGCCACTTACTTACATAATCTTTAATAATGACATTTTTCTTCATCATTAGACTTTCACGATCTGTAAATTTGTACCTGAGCTTTTCTTCTTTGCTCTAATATCTGCCAGGTGCTGTTGCACGGGACGTCATACTAAGAATCTTAAAAGAAAAGAAAAGAAAATTAATCACTGCAAGTAAATCAAACTTTATTTTACTATTAAAATGTGAATAAGGAAATTCAGTTTAGAAAATCTTGTATATTTATATATTAAACAGTGAAGACATAATAACGTAATACAATTTTGGCTGGTGAACTTTCTTCAGTTACAGGTTGTAAAAGGAACATTTTCCATTTAAATAGACTGAGTCCTTATAAATAAGGAAAATAAAAATCAACTCAAGAAAATGTAGTCTTGCACTTCAATAAATAATGAAAATAAATTATTAGCTATTACTTTTCATTTGTATTCTTAAGAAATTTGATATAATGCTTACCATTGTTTAGCACCAGATAATGGCTTACAACCCGATCACTGGCGAGCAAAATGTCCGTCACTATTGCTAAACTTTCTTAATCCTCTCACTTCCCTTACTTTCAACCTTCCCACCTCGTGTCATCTTAAATGTTGTTTTAATGTCTTATATGTGTGTGCTGTCCCTGATGAAGGAATATGCGCAGTATTCCAAAATTGTCGGATTATTACCATGTAATGATGTTAATAACATAATTCTCTCAACTTTTTGTAAGTATGTGTGCTTTATTTATTTTCACTTTTTCTTTATTTCTTGCCTCTGAGAGCCTGGAAGAAGTGTTAATTGGCAGCTGGAATGAATGTCCTGAGAGACATCATCCAATTTCTTCTGCTTGATTGGGTTTCTGTATTTCGTTGGGAGCTGAAATGGTCAGGTTCAATAGGCTTTCCTCTCTTCTTAATGCGTGTGTCAGCGTAATTCACAGGGCCTAGAGTGGTGTAGCAGTGCTTAACAGTTAGTTCAAAGGGACTTCTCGTATTGAACTGGAATTGTGAGGCTTTATTATATTCCTTCAAATCACCGTTCTTGAAGGTAGTGGTTTGGATATCAATGACTTAATATCATGTCAGCTCTTGAAGTTCTCTCTTGTCATTTTTGTTACGATGAATTTCTTTGGACCTGCTGACTTCACAACATCTACCCAATCATCTGAAGTATATACTACAGGGCGTGTATTTCTAGCATAATTTCAATGCAACCAAAATTATAATCGCAAGGGAGCCTAGTGTGACCTACTACAGGATTTGAATTGCAGGACAGTTTCAATTCTCTTGGCAACCACGAGAGATTTCTTTAAACTATTTCCAATTCTTAGCCTTCCCCTTATATTTGTCCGTAATTATATGAAGTTGCTTAGCTACAGGGTTGGCGTCTGTAAATATTTTATCAAATAGCTCCAAACATAATCATATTCCCTTCTTTCTCACTCCATAGAAACATGTAACCTTTATTAGAATCACACTCATGTATGCCATAGTTGTAAGTCCATTTTTGGTTTATAAAATGCTGGGCCAACTGCATTCATCGCTGAGCAAAAGGGTCTGATTCCTCATTTTGAAGATTGTTATTGTCAAAAATCTTCCGAACAAAAGAAAAAATCTCCACTCTGTCTTGAGCTGCATGCCATTTTATTGTGGCTTGTGACTATATATCTTCTTAAATTGTCACTAAACGGCACAGTCAAAAACTTCAACCTATCACATACTGCCATCTACTTTGTAAACACCAAATTTCTTCTTGTGGTTTTAAAGAGCTGGGTTTAGAGAATGTAGTGAAATAAAAATCTTAAAAATGATGATTAGATGGCTTACGACTATGTCCAAAGACAGTAAAATAAAAATACATAATACTATTATAAGGACAATCCTTATTTTACAGAGGCGAGACATAACGCAGAAAGAAGTTGAAAAGAAATAATAAAACAAAAATGAATATGTATGAATCATTTTAGATAAAGCAAATTTGGATAAGATCTAGAATGAAGTTATTTTAGAAGCATATAGACTGATAAATATATTCAAATCTATGAGATGATGATGGAAAGAATGGAATTAACACATTGGACAAACTCAGATTAAGAGAACATACTTACAGATTATTTTCTTACCTTCAAAAGTAAATCTGATAGATGCAAATGTAATCCATGGAAGAAACAGCTGCTTATCATCATGGGAAGAAATATGGTGAGTGTGGGGAGATAAACAGGGGGCTTGTGTTTAAATAAATAAAAGAAAATATTTAATTTTGACTGAAAATATCAAAATAATGAATTCATTCAGTATCTGAGTTAATATTTAACCAGTCTCAGCATTTGTGCAAAAGAAATCATGTGATATTTAGGAAACTATAAAAGTTAAGAATTCTGCCAAGGAATAAAAAATTGTTGAATGAAATTCTGTGAGTAGGTTAAGGATGATATCTGCTTAATCCATGTGCTTAGGCTAAGGCAGATAACATTGTTTCAATTCTAATCACAATCAAGTGCCAATATTAAATTTTCCTTGTTAAGGATAAAAGCTTACACTATCAAGGAATATTTCCTTCTAAGTAATTCAGATATTCCTAATGCAAAAAGAGAGCTTGAATAATAACTGAAGAAATTATGTCACGTAAGTCCCAAATTGTCCAGGGAAAAATCTGTGTATGACATTCAACTGGTAAAAGAATTTTTTATTTTATTCTTAATTGACAATCAAGGAACATATCAACATTTCAGTAGCTTTATATTATTAATAAGGTTCAACATATAGTCAACAAAATATATATATTAATGCAAAGAAGAGAAAGTAAGTGATAAAACTTAATTTTTTTTTTTTTGAAATGAGAATTTATAAATAAACTGAATAATTTTACAGATTCTGAAACTTTTCCAAGATGAAATTTAATTTCTTTCATTTATATATAAGATATAATATATATATATATATATATATATATATATATATATATAAGATATAAGACATTTACATCTAGTCATGTTGACCCAAGGAATAAAGTTTAGTTTCCTTGAAATCAAACCCTTGAATAGTTCATTGATGAAGTTAGGTTCGAATTGATACTAACATATAAGCATTTTGTGAGATCCCTTATATTAAAATTAACATATATTATTCAACGTAGCAATTGAAATGTATTAAAATGAATAATAATAAAAGAAAAATAAAACAAATTTTTGTGATCAATGTGATCAAAAACTGATGCAAGTTTTAAAGAGGTATAATTGTGAAACTATCATAGGATAGTCAAGTGTCATTCATGGATAACATAAACAAAACTTTTCTTGTTTTTCATTCGTCAGTGATCAAAGATAATATAATAAAATAAAAAGCATACTCGCACATAAATAATGAAAAAGGAATGACTGATCTGTTTTTGGTATTTTTGATACCGGGAATCCAGTACAGCTGTTTCAGAGTTCCTACTCTTCATCAGCTGGATTCGCCCAGTATCTGACAGCCAGTGATTCCAAGAAACATATAACATATTCTGGATTCCCGGTATCAAAAATACCAAAAACAGATCAGTGATTCCTTTTTCATTATTTATGTGCGAGTATGCTTTTTATTTTATTGTATTATCTATTTGTCCGCACGTTAAAATTGTTGTTAAGTGATCAAAGATATATTCCATTACTTAAGTAGATAATGAAACTGATATCCCAAGTTTTTCAATGACAATTTAAAATGGAAGATTTATAAATTTGTTTAAATGAACATTAGGTTATTTCACGCATCAAAGTTGGAATGGGAAAAGCTTGTACTTAAAATGGGAGTTCACATTGCTGTCCAAACCATTTATAAGTCCCTAGACAAGAAAATTTTGGGGGGAGGGCGCTTTTTAGAATATGTTGTGATTCCTAAAGGGACGTCCATTAATTATGTGAGGTGAAAAGGGGGAGGGGGGGGTCCGGCAAAATTTTACCAAATCTCACCAAAGGGGGGGGGGGGGGTCGAAATTTTTTAAAAGACACCTCACGTAATTAATGG
The DNA here is from genome assembly GCA_023159025.1 of Thereuonema tuberculata. NCBI lineage: Eukaryota > Metazoa > Arthropoda > Chilopoda > Scutigeromorpha > Scutigeridae > Thereuonema > Thereuonema tuberculata. The sequence goes on from JAFIDM010000006.1 coordinate 37,497,604, forward strand.
ACGTCCCCTAAATTGCTTTTAAATTACTATTATTTTTAATAAAATCCTAGGGAATCTGTGTAGTTTTCTCCAAATTTTCTGTTATTAGTAATTTGTTAATGCTTTTTAATGCAGTACAAGGTCTCTTTATGTTGAGGGTTAGGGGCATGAGTTGATGCAAAGTTAATGTCTGGATTATGAACAGATTTATCACATCTAGGCTTGTGATAAATGTGCATTGTGATAAATCATGAAATACAGTAAAACCTCGTTAAGTCGTCACTCAAGGGACCAAAAATTTTTAATTTTTTTTATATTTTTTATAAAATTAAGCGGAGTGACGACTTAGGCGGAGTGGGAATTTTTGAAAAAAAACCAACAAAAAAACCACTGAAATACAGTATTTTCAAGAATTGCTGTAGGATTCGGTGAGAAAAACAAGATTTTCAGAAATCAATACATGCAAATGAATGAGTGGAAAATAATAATAAAAAAAAGACACTTTTTATAGTTACCATATTTTAATCGTTTAAAAGAAAGGCAATGTCTGTCTTTGAAACGTTGTAGCCAACCATTGCTGCCTCCGAAATCTTCAATATTTAATAATCTTTTTCTTTGAGAATCACGGCAGAAATCGGTATATTTTGCGCTCTGGCATATTTTAGCCATCGAACTAAAACCTCCCCGATCTCGTCAAACTTCGATTTCCTCATTCTCTTTCTTTTGTCTTTGCAGTCAGCTTCTTCAATTACTTGTTTCGATGAAAGAATATCGTTTAATGTAGTCCTGGGAATATGGTGTTCTTTGACAAAAGCTGTTTTCGAAACATTTGATTTTTCAAAACGTGCAATTAAGTCTTTTTTTTTCTTTAAAAGATAACGAGGTAAGTTTTCGTTTCCCTGGCATGTTAATCGTAATCGAACCACGAAATTGCAAGAGAAAAAAATAGCCCTTATAGCGGGCCTTACTCGCTATGAAATGAAGTCACACTTAGGAGAAGAAAAACGTCTACACTCAACAGTGTCGCAGCAAGAAGTGTGCTTTGAATGGTTAGCAGCGAGATTACAAGAACCCAAATCCTCCGAAGGGGGTAGGAAAGGGATGAAGTGACAGGCATGGTCGAAAATTCCCCTTAAAGGCTTGGCTTTATTAAAGTGAAGGGGCGGGGCTGAAAAGACAACACGATGGCATGCAAAATGGAGAAGAAAGAGGCTTTTGGCCATTTTGAGGGTGACGAGTTATCCGGAGTAGAATTAAATTTTGTGACGAGTAAAGGATTATTTTACATTATAGTGTATGAGATCTTGTCAGGACCAAAGGAAAACGACGACTTAAACGGAGTGACGACTTAACGAGGTTTTACTGTACAACAGGGAAAGGAAATATTCAAAGACTTACCAAAAAAGAGGAGCTGCTCTAACAGATTTGAAGTGCACATTGTACTCTGAAGGTATTGAGTATCTCATTGTCTTGTGGATTTCCATTTCACTTTCATACTTCATTACCTAAGTGAAAGTGAATTAACTGGATTCAGATACATAAGAACAACCATTAACTTTAACCAGAAAGCGTCTTCAGTTTGATGGCTATATACTATGAAATAATAAAATAGATTATGTATTTCTTTTATGAATACGGTATATCTTAAATTTAACGAAAATTTATAGTACTTCAGTGTAAACGATATTTTTATTTTTTTTCTCCTTGTGGTATAAGTATATATTGATTTTCTCCGCCACCTGATCTAGATAACGCAACACATATTTGTCCGTGGGAAAAACATTCTTAAGTCGACTCCGGTGTGTTTAAAAGTTTGTCCCTGTACTTTATTTATAGTGACTGCAAATGATACGTTAATGGGACATTGTATTCTTTTAAAACTAAATGGCAAAATCACTGGACCAGCAGTTGGGCAAACGGTACTGATACCTCGCATTCCAGTCACAATTACAGCAACAGTAGCAACTTATTACATTGTTTCTGAGAAATTTGTATTTGGAGTCTGGTTCTTTTACACAAATTTGGTGGTCTTAAGATTTCTTAATAAAATAACGGGAGTGCATGTTTTTATTTTAAAGGAATATGAAGGAAGACAACACGGACTTAGGGAATTGAGAAATTCTTGTGGGTGTATACCACATCATCTTTTTTTCATTACATTATCAATGGAAAGATAGGTTACGCTATCGCCTGGGAGTTTGCTCAGTATTATGTCATTGATCGTGTCAACACTATTGTTTCTAGAGGCTATAATTGCTCTCTGACACATCCACTGATAATCTTTTTGCTCAATACGGACCACATCCGGATATACTTTAGATATCGAGTCTTCAATGTTGGTCATGATTTCACGTAGTTCTTTATCAATTGTAATTTTGCTGCCTGATTGAGGTACTTTTCCGTCACCAATTAAAAGGAAATCTTGGGCATTCACAGTTTGGCCCTTCTCGGTAAGGTTCTCGGGGGCCAACCCGCCTCCGACCCAGCGCGATGCTTAATAATTTGAACACCAACACTACTTATGCGTTGGTTTTAAAAAAAACCAAAAACAAACATTTTCGGTTACTTACTTATACCTAGCAACCAATTAAAAAAAAACTTACCTGGAAATTATTAGGTACACGTACTTTTGAGTTAATACAGTTAGTACCATTCATATAGCAAATACACAGAATTATTAAATTAAATTAACCAAAAACATCCACAAATTAGTTCGCTGAAGCACAACTGTTGCGTAAGGAACCGACCACATGACTGAGCCGTACGGCATGGAACCTCGCTCGCTGACGTGGGCATTCATAGTTCGGTTCTCGTCGTGCGGTCAAGCCGCCCCCGACCCAGCGCGCCGTTGTTGACGTTTATGTTTACTGCTCCGCTCCTATTGGTCGTAGCGTGATGTTATATAGTCTATAACCCTCCTCAATAAACGGAGTCATTCTTTTTAATTTTCATAAAAAGAAATGGATCAGTAGGCAAACAGCTAATGACCAAACAGCATCAAAGGAATTAAATAAAACATTTTTTTTAATACAAATGAATTCAATACTCGTATTTTGCGATAAGTTGGCACGTCAACTATTTATAACTATTAATAATTCCTTAACTACTTAAAACTACAGCTTTCTTAAGCCCTTGTAATTATTTTTTTCCCTACTAGAAGATTAAGAAAATAGGGGTCCAGATTTAATAATTCCTTAAATACGTAACTATTAAAATGATAATAATCATTTAATCAGTAATTTCTGTAAAGAGCATTTCTAAATCCTTCATCTTCAAACAATTTCTGGTGGTTCCTTTTTTTCTTTTTCTCATGAAATTTTAAATAAGTTACAAAAACTCTCACAGCAATTACGAAAAACCTTTTGATGTTCAATCTCAGAATCAATCATCGCAGAGACTTAATTTTCTTTAGATAATTAAGAAACTTATCTAGTTTTGATTAAAAAAAAAAAAAAAACAACAACTTAAATCTTTCAATCTCATAATTCTTATCTTATTTTAATGATTTGAAATCGTAAAATTTACTTGGATTAAGGATTTTCTTCGGAAAACATTCAATTTCTTGTCAATTCCAAAATACTTACGCTTAGGTAATTAGAGGAAAATTTATGTATTAAGATACTCTCCAATTCAAATTTATTGGATTTCCAGTAAATATAAAAAATATAAATTCAACATAAATTACAAATTTAATCTATGACAGATACACATCTAAATAAGAATAGATAGTATACTTCGGGCGAAAAGCGACCAGGATGGGCGTGGCCTTGACTAGTGGCGCCACAAGGGAGGTGGGTTGGAACTACACCTCGAAACTATCTGGTGCTCAGCTAATATAGCCTCGACCTCGACGTTCTCCGATTTGTGGCGCACGTGTTTTTATTTACATTATAAAGCTAATTGGCATTGTTACATTTGATATATTCGCGGATGAAATGTCGAAGACTGCGAATTTGTGAGACTGCTTTTTGCTGCAACAGTAACCGAAACAGTGAACTTTCGCTGTTAACATTTCCGAAAAACCAATCACGTGACGTTTTATTTTAGTACCAACCCATGCCACTACTGCCGCTGCTATCGCCGATCTGGTTGCTGGGAGTCAATGGAAGTGTCGTATCTACTCTTATTTAATCAATGGTATCTGCTGAGATTGAGATTATTTAATAAAAACTCATTACAAGATAATTGTATTCTTTTTCTTTCTGATCACGTTGATATTGTTGAAGCCAACAGATTCATCGAGAAAGAAAACTTATCCCAGTTCATTTTGCTCCAATTAATATTCTGCTGAGAACTAGTTCCAAAACACATTTTCTAAATTTGTAAAATTACGTAAACATACGTGTCTATCACATTTGAAAAGTATTACATTACTGTTTCTTTTGAAGAATAGTCTAAATAATTCCGTATCCTTCCCTCACTCTTTGAATAGGGCTACATTAGGAAATTTATAAGTAAACATCTCCTCTTGATTCCTTCTCTTTTTCTATTCATATTATAAGACATCAACACGAACACCAATAAATGTATAAATATAAAATACATTTAATAAAATAGCAAATTTTCGAGAAGAATAATAATAACGTCTTCCCTTTATCAAGCCTAAAAAGTATACAACAGTTTTGATAAAATAACAATTTGTAGAAACGAGCATGAGAGCATTATTAAGGAAGTGTCAAAATTTGTAGCAATCTTACAATAAATTACGATAAAAATAACAATTTGTATACTTCAGTGTTTGATGTTTTAATCAACACTGGATTACAAATTTTTAGAGGTTTAGGCATTCATGCCTCTAACATGCAAATAACATGCATTCCTTAGCAAATTGGGAAGAACAGGAGAAGTTTCTAAGGAATTCCATGTTAGAGGGAAGGACGTCTAAACCTCTTAAAAATTTGTAATCCGGTGCTGATTAAAACATCAAACACTGAAGTATACAAATTGTTATTTTTATCGAAACTATTGTATACTTTTTAGGCTTGATAAAGGGAAGACGTTATGATTATTCTTCTCGAAAATTTGCTATTTTAATAAATATATTTTATATCCGTAGATTTATTGGTGTTCTGTTGATGTCTTATACCCCATTGGGAAAGTCAATTGTAACTGGATTTAAATCCACAGGTAAGAAGGGTCTGAAGACAGACAGACAATGTTACTTGATAATTTTTTTTTCTAGTCTGTTGACACTTCAATTACTCACTGCAACTGAAAACTGAATAAATAAATGAATCGTAATATTTTTTGCTATTATTCAATAAAGATCAGTTCAATATATTTCGTTTTTCAACAGTTCTACATTTTTCTTAATGATATACAGACGAATGAAGGCTTCCTATCCTTTAATAAAAATCCTTCTGTTCATTTCAATTCCATTTTATTACCTATTTGAAATATTGGATAATTATGAATAACTTAAACAATTCCCATTGTCCTATTTGTTATTCCGAAATTCAATACTTTTCATTTTTCTATTGATCTTCAAAGATGGGTTAAACTTTAGATTACGGTACCGCCAATGGCCGCCCGACAGCCAGCGGACGTCGCACTGTTTTGAAAATGACAGATATTATGAAACGAACAATTAACTAGTAAAAAGTAGAATGCTCATTTCAAAATGGTTTTGACGATCTTTTACTAGAAAAACTAATCCTCATCTGACTAACTGCGATCTTGAGATAACAGTATGCAGCAAGTCACCATGGCGGCCGGCCATTGGCGGGTACCATAATCTAAAGTTCAACCTTTCATTTATGTAAATTTGGATTCTTGAAACTGTTGACAAACGAAAAGCAGCAATTTACGAAACCTAATGCAGGGCGCACACGATGCAACTTTTGGCCTAGAGCGTTTTTTGAGCTGCTTGAGCAAAGTTGCAACCGGAGTTGCATGCAGCAAAAGCTGCAAAGGCGAGGATTTCTGTCGAGTGCAACTCCGGAAGCTGCATGGAAATTACCCAATCACAGTGCAGCGTTGAAACACGTCAGTCGTGACGTCACGCCCACGGGGAAACATGGCGTCTAAAACAGATTTCCGTCGCTTCAGATGGGCGGATTGCGAATACACAATGAATATCAGAGTATTGCGAGTTTCTTTCACACATAAATACAGTTTGTATGTAAATGCAGTAATTTAATGCGGCAGAATGTATCGGAGCGTTTGAAAAACCCAGATTTTTTGAATTTTTCACATCGGAAGCGGTTTCGCAATGAATTACGGGATTGTCGCTCACTGTTTTACTGAAGAATTGACGATGGCACCAATCACAGAATGTTGCATCGTGTGCGCCCTGACTGTCGTTTGCAACCTTTTTTGTGCAACTTAATTGCAACGAGTTGCACAGCAAAAGCTGCATCGTGTGCGCCCTGCTTTACAAATCTACAATAAATTCGAAAACCTGAAAGATTCCAAAAAGAAAATATCTTACTTACTTTTTTTTTATTTTTAACTTTGTTCTTGTATTTCGTTCTGCAGAGGTTTTCAGAGTCTGTATCAAAGTTCCGTGAATTGGAAAGTCTGCGAAGCAAGCGGCAAATAAAGGAACTAAGCTGAACGGGAAATAAAAAATTAAACAATTCATTTCAAAATACTACGGAAATTTCTTGAAAAATCCATTTTCTTTTCTTTATTTTTCGAATCATTTTTAAGGAAAGAATAAAGGAATTATATCTACGAGTACAATGAATTTATTTTCAGACTTTTTAAAGCTTCAAAATAAATCAAAGTAAATAAAAGTTTAAAGCAGTTATCGGTCTGAAAAGAGAATGTGTTTACTAGTAACTTTTAAAAACGAGATGCCGAAAATAAATGTAAAATTGAAATTCAGTAAAATTCTAAAAGCCTTAGCTGAAGCACGTCCGACACCAAAGGAAGGTGAAAAGAAAATGGCGCCACGTGATCACATGATCTAATTTGCATTTCACTCCTATCGAAGTTTAATAATTAAACATCGAAAGAAAACTTCATTATGATATATTTTAATTTCTTTTTTGATAAGAGAAACAAATAACAATTTTTTTTTTATAACAAAGGTTTTATTTATTTATTTATCAATGACAACTTTGATGAACAAGTTTAACAAAACCTAGGAGGAAAAAAAATAATATTTTAATGTCAATGAATATTTTTCACTAAAATCTTTACAATAAATTTATTTATTAAAAAACTTTGCAAATTTTCTCTTCGGTAATATTAAAGAAGCATTATTTTCAATAATCAAGGGTTATAAATGAAAGTGTATCCATCCTTTAAACGATTTAATTCCAATAAAAACTTACGTTTGTAGTTGTTTTTAGGAAACCCGACAGAAAAGATTCTTGAAGACCTCTTCTATTTCTTAATACTGAATAATAACTTTCTACAAACTTAATTATTTCATTTTAAAGAAATAATATCACTTTTAAAAGATTATTTTTTTTTTATTTTCTTTTGTTTTGTTTTTGTTACCGGTTGATTAGACCGCAACACCTCTACCTTCTGGAATCGACTGGTCAGACTCTGCCTCCCTGCATTGCAATCGACCATTCCACAGTAGCCAAGAGGCTCAAGAAGTATAAAAAGGGAACCTGAGTCAAGTAAACACAGATCGACAGTGGCAATCAGCAACATAGGATTCTTCGCCTCCCACTGAAGAAAACAGAACGTCTTCGGGCAACAGCCTTCGTCTCCAGAGTACGAAGAGAGATAGGAATCCTTGCCACTATGTAGAAGACGGGAGAAAGACAGCCCAAAGGCAAACTAAAGAGAAAAGTAAGTTTGGAAGACTTCAACAACAAGCGGTCTTCCACCGCATAGAAGATGGTAAGCTATTGGGCCCAGTATAGAAGAAGGTTCCAGATCTGGGACGACAACCTAATAAGGTGAAGGCCCAACAGAAGGGGAGGAGAGTAACTGCAGTTGGAGCTAAGACAGAGAAACAGTAACCTGGACTCTTCGTCTACTGATGCATTGCACTTGGATTCAGAACTGTTTCGAAAGGGAACGAAATCTGCGAATCATTTATTGTTCCTCAATGAAACTTACTTTTTCTGCGATTCCTTTTTTATCAAGAAAAATAAATATCTTCAGAATTCGGAGAACGTTTGCACGGAAGGGTCCACCCAGCCCTCTGTCATATGTTAATAATCCTGTTGGTTGAGAATCGCTGGGAGCCTAAACCTTCCAATGCCTTCAGCGGAACACATTTCATCAACATCTCTATTGCAGGTTATGAGAATAAAAAATTTTCCCCACGGCTTCCAAAATCTTATTGTTCAACTTCAACATTTCTCTTAGTGTGCAATTCTTTTAAGAAAGCTGAAACGGTCAGAACTGATTTGATCATTTTTTTAAAATGAGTGATTATTTGAGGTCTGTATTTCCCATTCCTGTAAAAAAAAAAAAAAAAAAAAAAAAATCCCCCTCCCATCTTCCCATTCCCCACGCTCAAACGTCTGAGAAGGAATTTTATTAAAATTTGAAACAATACTAATTTAGAACTCAACCGAAAAAAAAAAATAAATAAATAAAAAAATACATGAACTCTAGTTGTTTTTTCTTCTGTTTCTCAATCTTCTGTAATAAAAAAAATTCTAACGATTTTCTTATTTTTATTTCTATTCTTTACATTTCTAAACGTTTAATTTTAGTTTATAAATAAAAATATTGATACTGTTCGGTTTTGTTTACGAGAGCCTTCAACGCTTTTGCGCATATTTCGATTTCATCGAAATAGGGGTTGTTTACTTTTTATATCTGAGTTAGTTTACAGGCAGCTGTGTTCTATTTGCGCTTTTCAGGAAAGAATTAATACTATTGCAAAAATGCTCCTCCTCTATTTTTTCTTAAAAGCGAAAAGGGACTCGGTTACTATGAGTTGGAGGGGAGTGGCTACAGATCAAAATAAATCATAGTAATATAATTTTTAATAATAAAAATAGAAATATTTTAAATCTAACCATAAATAAGTTTTGTACCAAGTTTTGTGGAAGTCGGCTGAGCCGTTTTAGCGTGATGAGTTAAAACAGAACAAATGATTGCAACTAAATAATCGCATTTTCTGGCAAGGAATCTAGCATTACATTGACTATAAATATATTTGTATGTATTATCTTACTTACAGGACATATTTAATTCCGATTTATCTGAAGATATTGCTGTACATTACTTTCACTCATAACAAACGTTTAGCTGTACCTTCAGATAAATTCCCTGTTTTAATTCGGATTTTAGTAAAATAGAACTTTTCAGTTGAAATAGAATAATCAAATTCGAAAAGCCTTTTAAACAAAAATACGACTTCTTCTGTTAGAAAAAAAAAAAAAAAAAAAATATCAATTACAAAAAAAATTATTGTTTTCCTTTAATTACTGTCTCTCTACGCTATTTTTTCCAACTTTTTCTTCTCGGGGATGTTTAGGGTGTCCCCGCTTATTTTCTGTAGCTTGATTTTTAGATGCAGGCAATGTTTGCTTTTATTTGTTTAAAATGTTATTATCCAAACAATACTTACATCTAAGAATTACTACTGTAGTTCGTGTTGATTCCACTAGATGGAGCCACTGTTCTGAGATAAAAAGATTACATTGGCGAATATTGAGAATTCTGTAATTATAAGAAAGCAATAACTTTTTTCCTACTATTTAATTTTTCATCAAATTTAAGAAAAAAACTTAGACATATAAAAAATATTATAAAAAAAGTTATTTATTGAAAATATCACTTGTGTACAGAAAGTAACAATTTGTCTTTGCTTTGATATATAATAACATTGTCGTATATTTTTAAAGAAAAAATATAGAAAAAAAAAAAAAAAAAGACTAAATAAAAATAGCTAGATAGTCTTTTGAATACAGTTGAGAGATTCTCAAGTTTTCCAGTATTTAAAATATGGATAAATTCGAATCCAAATGCAATTAAAAAAACATAATATATAATAATCACTGCAAAACTAAATAGCAAAAGAATTAATTAGACAACGGAATGATACATTGAACAAATTATGATCTTATTAGCTGATAAGACAACGCTTTAATCAAATTTGTTTTTCTTCCAAAATTAACACATTCCGTTTGTAGTTAATTGGCAATGATGCTTAGCGGTTCACAACAATTAGCTGCTTTGTGAAACGTAAATAAATTAAAATGGTGCAAAAAGTAAATACAGTATACTCTCGATATCTCGAAGTCGAAAGGACGCTAAAAAAAAATTCGAGATAGCGAGTTTTCGAGATAAGATCGAGATTACATGAATATGTAATCAAGGGGAAAAATAATTTATATTAATATCATTTATATCAATAATAATAAAAAAATAATAATACACTGTATTTGATTTTTGATTTGAACAAGAAAGGGAAAATAAAAGGCAGAACAAAAACCTTTTTTTTTGGTTAATGTTTTACTCCGAGAATTAGAATTATTTGTTCAATATATTCAGCTTCTTTGCTATAAAAAACAATGAGCTTCTCAATGCTTATTATTTGTAAATTATACTAAAAAAACAAATAAACTCCGCCCCCACAAATCAAAAATGATTTTTGACTAATAATAATAATAATAAAATCTGCAATTCAGTTACATAATTTTTTTATAAATCTGTTCTATTATAAAACAAATAGTGAAACAAGATCGTTCATTTTCTTTTTTTCTCATGACATTTTTACAATTGAATTTGTTTAAAAAATTTTTAATATTTTTTTTTTTTTTACTTACATATTCTATAAATGCTGGTATAAAAAAAAAAGTTAAAACTGGAAATAGAAGAAATGTTAGACAAACAAACAAACAAAAAAAGAATTAAATGCATTTAATTAATAATTAAGTTGAGAAAAAAAATCACTGTTACAGAATTACAATAATAAACGTATAATAATAAAGAAAACAAAAATCTCTCACAAAAACTTCTATAATAAGTATAAAAATAAAAATGAAAAATATCGTTTTCTCTATTATAATATAAATATTGCAACGTCCACCATAAGCACAATTCACCAAACTAACCTATTTACAGGTTTCAACAATATTTGATTATTAATATCATAATATATATGTGCAAAAAAAAAATCAGAAATACCAGTATCAATTTTATGAAGTTTTTTTTTTTTTTTTTTAATTTTTTTAAAACTTAAATTCAATAATTAAATGAAAATATGTAGTTCGTCTATAATTCGAAATTAATGCAATTTTATATAAAAAATCACTTATTATAAAATTTCTTCATAAAATACATACATATTGGCAACTGTTTTTCTTTTCTGTGTATAAGAAAAGCGTGATCTTATATTGAACACTTTGTAAAAAGCCTCTCTGTAAAGCCCTGGGAAGAGGTTTGTAACAGTGATGTAGTAAGCTTAAACACCGATAGATGGCACTACCTGTACGTCAGGTGGAAACACACCGATCTTCAGATCTCGATCCATTTCTTATGTAATCAAGGTCTAATTCTTTTAAAACACTGACGAAAAACTGATTACTTTGGAATAAGAATTTTCAAGGAAATAAACTATATAATCAACTTGTGTTACTAGAATAACAACAATAAGGTTACGTGAATCTACTGAAGAAACAGATTAGAAAAAAAAGAAATATTAAAAAAGAAACTCAATTATTATTATTATTCAGGAATTCCAGGAGTCATTTATTTTAAAGTGATTCCTACGTACTTTTGACCAAGGTCAGTCCTGTTCAAAAGAGTGGAAAGTTGAATCATAGAAAACCACACAGTCAGCTTCGCATAAATAATTATCTTACGTATAAATTCAAGCCTGGACAGAGTTCTTTACTAAGCGCCGTAAAAATACGCGTGTGTATGCAATTGTCCCTACACTTGAAATTTCCATTAAATCTTTTAGGAAAATTCTGTAACTCCAATGACTTTTCGATATTAGATCTCAGAAATTGTCTCTAAATCAAGCGTCTGGAAATGAAGTTTATATTTCTACAAATTCATATCAACCGTTAAGCAAGTGAAGTAGAAGCTACAAGATACCCGCACGAGATACTGAAGGATATCATCTGAAGATTATTCTGTACGAGTCACTGTCTCTGCTGCCGGAGTTACACAAACCGCGAGATTATTCTTGAGCTAGACGGAAGACTTCCTATATCAGTTTTGAAACTAAATAGATGGGGAATTTCTGCTTGCATTGGATTTAATCAATTGGAGATCGTCCCTTCTTAATCTCTTTCCAATTCCATTTGGGTCATTTGATAGAATAAACTGCAGTCCAAGACAGTAGCCGCCATTTACCACAGTAGCTTCGGAGCACTGGAGATTTCATTAAATTCGATGAAACCAAACTACAGATTCATCAAACATAAGCAAGCAAATTAATTAATAGGAATTAGTATGATTATTTTAAAATAAAAACTAATAAACTGTTCAATCTACTTTTCAATTTTGTTTCTTCAGAAGACTCACTTTTAGATTTGCGGTAATTACAAAATTGGGGTGAAGTGATGAGTCTTATTTAGTGATGAGTCTTGGAAACTTAAATGACTGTTCGGAAAGGGAACGGCAATAAAATATATTATTTCACTAAAGAAAAGAATTAAAAAGGAGAAGAATTAAAAAGGAGAATTATTATTGCTGATATTATTATTTCCAACGTAATCAGTTACAAACGGAAATTTGAATCACCATTTTCATTTTTCATCTTCATTCCTGTTAGCTATAAATTAATAAACATGTAGTAGAATTAAATGTATTAAATATAGATGTCTTCATAGAAATAGATTGTTACTTCTATTTTGCTTAAATTTAATTAACAAAACAATCAAACAAGCCATGTAAACAAATGGTTTGTAGATCTCCAACGAAGTTTGCAATCAAAATGGCGACCAATTTCGACTCTTTTAGATAAAACTAATATTTAAAAAACAAAACAAAGAAAGGTAAACCTAAAGATCGGTATCTCTACTAACACAGTTCAATCAATAAGTTAAGTTAAATAATTTGATCATAATGGCAAAGAAAACGAAATGGCAGTAGGAAATTGTGGCTGGGTTTTTTGGCAAAACGGAGAATAAATTCCTGAAATTATGGCACCTACGATAATTTAAATAGTTCTAAAAATTAGTTTAAGTAGATATCATTACAAGCTTCAATATCTTTGGCATTTTTTTTTCTCCAATAAAATGACTACAAAATTGCTACAAAAATACGGAATAATAATAATAGTAATAATAATTATAATAGTACTTGGCACGGATTGCACTTTATAAGAACAAACAGTATATAAATATATAGGAAAAATTCCATCACCAAAACATCATTTCCCACAGAATAACATTCGAAATTGCATTTGGAATTTGGTTTTATTGAAATTACCGAAAAATTGCAGTAACGTAGAAAATTTCTTTCCTTCAAGATATTTAAATATTTTAAATTTAATAATAATTACTAAGATATTATTAATAATATCCATTAAACATAAGCTGCACTGTTTCTGAACTTCGATGTAATCGAAAAACGTATAAGATTGGCGAGAGTAATAGGAGAAAGCGAGACTTATGAATGTCTCACGATGTCTGACATTTCGAGAAATGTAGCAATTATTATTTAACCAATAAGAAATAAAATCATTTTGTGTATATACTTATTACGGTTTTAGTACTATATATTTACACAATTTCTAAATGGTCTATTTCTTAAAGTAAATTATGTTACTTTTTTGGTACTTAAATAACAGCTTTTGGGTATAATACTATGACCTTGTAAGGAGCCTGTAAAACAAAAGTGGTGTTTTTTTTTGCACCTTTTTTTTCGACTTTTTGAAATCTCACGAGAGGGGGAGAAGGGGTCCCACCACATCTTACCAAATTTCACCAAGGGGGAGGATGGGTCCAAACTCTTAAAAAATCACTTCATTTAATTAATGGACGCCCCGAAACTATGAGAGACATTTAATATGGAATTGTACATTAAGGTCCTGTTAGAAACATCATAAATATTCTAATGTATTAGTCTTCATTTCTATATTGGGAGCTACTTGGAATTTTTCACAAGTTTTTTTTTTGCTGTTTAAACAGTGATCGCGGACTATTGAGATGTATAGGAGATTCCCGAAATCCCTATAATCGATAATGTAATTTAGATAAAAAAAGGTTTTTTTTTTACTTAGACTGTTCATTTTAATTTTCTTCTTTGACACTGAAGTCTTATCTTTTGTGTTTTCTGCAGTTGGATAAATTTTGCAAATTCTGCCACTCTCTAGACCAGTGCTTCTCAATATTTTTTTACTTCACGGTACACTAAATGATGTTCCTTCACACTAAGCGACTTCTTTCTTTTGATCAAGAATTACGGGAGTGTCTGCGATTCGACCTCGTATTAAACAATTGTGTAAAAGTAACGAGCTCTTATTTCTCACTGAAATTATAAAAATGAGGTCATTGTTGACTCATTAATTTTAACCATTCCAGTTTGAATTACTTTTACAATTTACTTGTTCCTCTTTTGTTCATAAATAACATTGTTGAAAATATATAATGCTTAGGAAAAAAAATGGAAATCTCCCTTCAATCATGTAATACAAACAAAAACCAATTCATGATTCTAATTCACTGACGGGGAATCTGGAACAGCTGCTTCTCCATTGTTATGGATCTTCAGCCATATTTACCCCTCAATGACAAGATCAGAGAGCATGAAACGCAGTTGAACCCAAACCGCTCCCGGCCGTGGGATCCAACAAAAACAAATTAAAGCAGGATTTCTAAAAACGACCATTAACTCTCGGTACAAAGTGGCATTAAACTATTAAGAAACTGCCACAAAAACTGTTTAATCATAAGAAAATCTTATTTTATTTTCCCTCTTTTTTCTCCTTTTAATAAAGTTTTTTTTTTGTTTTTCGAGGAACACCCTTTGAGAATCGCTACTCAAGATAGAACAAATATTTGTTGGTGATTCTAAGAATATCACTTTATAAGGGCATTGTTAACTTACAACAATACTTCACTAAGGGCATTGTCTGCAGCAGGCAATACTTGAAGAGTATTTGTGAAAATGTTATATTCATGTAATAAATACAATAATAATCATATTCAAACTGTTAATGTGTTAACGAAACCAGCATTCAAAAAGTACAGTCGGTCAAAAGCCAATTATAGAGCTTTGTTTCTGAACTCAACTATGATTGTAGTAATATTAATTCCTGTCCTATTGTATTTCTGAAATGGCGTTTTCGAAAGTATTATTAAGAGAGGTTATTTTCGAAGGAATAGTTTCCTGATAAGTTTTCTAACAGAAATGTGTGGAGCTACATCATTTCATTCATTGTCTCTTTTTAAAGTCCACTCAAGTGTTATTGTGATTTACTGCTTTAACAGATAACTGAATTTCCGCTTTTGTGGAAAAGAATTCCGGACACGTTAATTCGAGCCGACATTCGGTGCACTGGACCGTTCCTAGACCTCCTCTCAAACCATCAATAGAATAAAGGGATGAATAGAATACACAGATCGGCTTTTATCAAAGGGGAAATAAACAAAAGATTTCAATGAATCCAATTAATAGAAAACGACCAACGCAGATTTATTAATAAAATTATTAAGGGAAATCACAAATGTCCCAGACATCGTATCTACTTGACATAATATCATTGCTAAAATTAGAAGTACGTAGGAGTTTAGGAGTTTTGTCATTGCTTTTCAGAAGAGAGTCCTTAATTAGTTATTTATATATATGTAATTATAATACAGATTTAATTAAATACGAATTGTACATAAATAACAACTTTATATCCAGAACGGGATTAAAGTGGCAATCTGCTCCTAAAGCTACTATGTTAGAAACTTAATATCTTAAATCCAATTCTACAATGTAAGAGTATTGTTGTTATGAAAGTTGTATTTAAAATATCGAGCTTAGTTCACACTATTTTCTGACGTGCAGTGGTAAATCGTAAAGAGCACTTCAGTCGATTAATGCAGTAATGTTATTGACAAATTACTAAATATTATATCTCATCAGCATATTTACGATGTATCATAGATAAAAATTACTATTAATACTATTATAAAGCTATTTTGAATACTACTGCAGTTCCTTTACTCTCGTCATTCTTCTCAAAAAATGGCAATTTTTCGCAACTAACACCAAACGGATTCTACAACTGATGAATTATTAATTTTTCATTCAATTTCATAGTAGTTTAAACCGTTAACTATTTCGATATTAAACTATTAATAAAGTTTGCATCAATTCACTCCACTATATTTACTGAATAACATTAGAAATTACTTCTTATTTATTCATAAAACAAGTGAAAAGTCAGACTTTAATCATCCCTATTTGATCTGCTTCCTCAGGGTTTCAAAATTCTTTCACCAGATGGCGTTCACATCCATGAGCATGAATTCCGTTCGACTTAGTGGATTCCAAATGCAATTCCAATGACAGTTAACTATTTATATTTCCCTAGAAGCACAAACAATGGCTTAAATTTGTTCTAAACTGGCCGTAGAATATCACCCCTTTCCCTCAAGTCATAACAATACTTCAAAATACATGTCAACCGACCAGATACAGAAAATATCAAAAATATTTTTTACAGTTCCGTGAGACACAGGAAAATTACAGCTAAACTACACAGAAAATGTTATGTTTCTTACAGCAGTTAACGAAAAATAGATTTAAAAAAAAATCAAATTTTATGAAATATAAGAGATTAAAAGACATTCTTTAATAGATTTTGCACGTAACACAACAATTTATTATTATAACAAACAGATAAGTTATGTTCAAATTTTTGTTAGTACAAATTACATTTTTTCTTTTGATCTGCCTTATTTCTGTAAATTTTACACTGCCCAACGAAAGCTATTACGTAAATAAAATAAAAAAATAATGATATTATTTGCATTTTTCAAACGTATTTCATTAAAATAACAAAAAACAAAAATGAAGATGTATTAAGGTTCAAAATTGCTTTTTCCTTATTTTTATCCATGAGTTTTTTTTTCTAATCTTGAATTTCTAATATTTTTAGATAATATGTAACGTAAAGAAATTAATTATTTACGTTTTTTTTTTAAATGGTAATTCCGCAATGATGATAATAATAATAATAATAATAATAATAATAAAAAACTTTGTTTTTAATTTTTAAGATTTACAAAAATTTTATTATATTTTAAAAGATATGTGCAAATTTTAATAAAAATTTGCAAAAAATCGCTAATTACATTGGATTTCTTTTCCGGTACAAAAACTGTTAAAATCATGTCTGGTAGTGTTAGAGAATCAAGTAAAACAAAAAAAGAACTTGCAATTTGACTGAAATTTTGCCGAATTCGTATTAAAAATAGCTAAAAAGAAAATCCTATCTTTAAATGTGTCTCACTTCACATGTAAATTTTTCATTCAGTATTTCTTAGCGCTGGAATTTTCAGCAGTTCACATTTTAACAACATTTTTATCTGGTCTGGATGACAAATCAAAACATTAAACATTTCTTTACTGCAATAACAATCATGGAGCTTATGAAAAAAAATGGAGGCGTAACATTTGAGGAGGAGTATGGTTTTGAAGAAAGCTTCTTTTTTTTTTTTTAAACCTTAAACTCCTACCTCGTATGCCTACTTCATAACTCCGTGTGTTGAACGAGGGCTGCGTCCGAGTCTTCTGTATCGCTGATGTAATCTTTCTCGCCTGTGTAATGCGTCGGAAACACGAGCAGTGGCGCTGCTGAGAAGGCTTTCAGATTGCGGTTGCTAAAATGGGATTTCCATGTAGCCCTAAAACGAAACAGATTCATTTTACACTTGAGGAACAGAACAAAAGGACAAGATAAAAGAGTTACCCAACTGTCAATAAGCTCATTTCTTTTAAATTACCAATATGTAGAGTTTTAATAGAAAAAATCGTCGACACGTATTTGATGTCGAGAGTTAAATGCGTTTCAGTGTAATGCTAACAGGAAATCTCACGTGGGAACAAACAAATACAAGCAGACAAGTAGGCAATCTTTAATTTATAATATCAGAGAAAATGGATGGATGAAATTGAACGTCGTACTTCACCAATCTAATTGGTAAGCATTTAAATGCATAAGAAATATAATATAGCCTTGAATGATCTTTTATTATGCCAAGACAGTTTGAATTTATTTAGAAGTTGATGTTTGATATAGACATTGTAAGGTGCCAACTTTACAAAGGAATATGAAATTAAAAAAAGTTAAAATATGAATTTATGAAATAATAATTCTAATTCCATTTCAGAACATAAATATAAAAAAAAAATTGTGTAGCAGAGTAAAAGCGAGCAATTACAAAAATAAATTAATAATACTTAAAATTAGAAAATTTAAGGAAGCTATTATAAGTTTAAATAACAATTTAACCATTAAACATAATTTCAGATACAGTAAAACCCCGTTATTACGCTCCCGCTTATAGCACTATCCCGTTCTTTACGCTCCTTTCATGCGGTCCCTGGAATTTTCTATGTAACTCTGTATACTTTTACCCTCTTATAACGCTTCGAATCCCGCTTGTAGCGCTTTTTTATATCGGAAATTTTGTATCGAAAAGAAATGTAACACTGTAACGATTCTTTTCTTTCCCTGGTAGGAGGGAATCTTCGAACTCTTTGAAGTGCGGGTCTGTGATACAGTAAGTTAGTGCAAAATGTCGAAGCGGAAATCCCTTTCTATAAGTGAAAAATTGCAAATAATCCGTAAGTACGACGAGAATTATACACTAAGTCAGAAGGATTTCGCAGAATCTCTAAGAATTCCCTCATCCAGTCTGAGAACAATAATAAAAAATAAGAATGGAATTACCAATGCAGCGAAGGGTGGTTGCAAACGTAGAAAAGTAAAGTGTGGAAAATATGAAGATGCCGAGGAAATTCTAATTGAATGGATTCATCAGTCCCGTGATGCATCAGTGATATTAAGTGCCCCAATCATTCAAGAAAAGGCGCGTGAAATAGCGGGCAGTGCACTAAATCTGCTCCGAAAATATATTTGTATTGCTCCTAGTGGTGTATCAATTGATGTTAATAGTTACTTGAAAATGTCATAATTCATAACAGTAGCACACACACACACGGCAAACCACAATCAAAGATTTTTTTAATAGGAAATAAGCTCACATTTGCACTATATCTATTGCAGAATCAAGTATCTTTCCAGTAAAATGCTGTCTAAATGTTTCCCTATCTCATAAATCATTTCCCCGTTTATAGCGCTATCCCGCTTATTACGCTTGTAGGTCATGGTCCCTTGACGAGCGTAATAACGGGGTTTTACTGTATATGGAAGCTTGAGACTCCGTCGTTCCCTTTCAGCCAATGGAATCTACCATGCGCTGATTGGCTGTCTTGTTAATTCTTTTATGTTTAAATTGATTCTTTCTATTCCTGCGTTGTTCTGCAGTCTGAGGAAGAGAACAGTTTACTTCGGGCTTCTCGAAACATATCATTATTTTTTAAATATTTGTTTTATATGTATTGTGAGGTATTGATCGCATAATCCTTATTTTAGGTTAAACTAGCAACCCGATAAAAGTGGATTCTCCCAACTCACGACTGCTTTTAGAACCAGCGAGTGGTTCTAGGACATATTTTTATTTTTTTGTAGAGATTAGAATGTAGTCCCCGTGGCCTAATGGAGAAGACGTCTAACTTCGGATCAGAAGGTTGCAGGTTCGATTCCCGTAGCGAACTTGTAGAAATTATTTCTATTTTCACAAATCACAACAATTGTCTACCTGTCTGTCTGTCTGTCTGGCGCAGAGAAATATAAAAGATTTTAGTAATATAGATTAAAGTCTTTCGGTCCTGAGAACAAAAGCTTGGTTCTTGATGTTGCCGAGGATAAACGATAGCGTTGGTCCTTAACCTCTCCAGATAATATTTCGTGCAAGTGACTAGCCCATAATGTCTTCTAACCTTATGGATAGAACGTTCCCATTTTCACACGGCGAAGCCACCATCCAATAATCTTCTGTCCAAAATGTCACTGGGAAAGTACAGTTCGGTTCTTTTAGGCGTTATAAGAATCTCCGTCGGTCGGCCAACAAATTATAAACTTCCCAAGAAGACCTTTGTTCTCATCAGCCTTTTACGTCCTCAATAATATTATCTCTGGAGAAATATTGAAACCCCATTTCTCCACGTCTTCTTGACAACTTCTCACCTTCCCATCTCCCCTTTGACGGCCTCCACTTCTCCCCCCAAAAAAACTTTTTCTCACTTTTTCTAATTTTCTTTTCTCTATTCTCACATGAACTCATGTTCATGATACATTTTGTTATTTAACAAACGTCCCTAACCATCTTCACAACGATACACACTTCCTAACTAATAACCATCAACATAAAACCGTAAGTAATTACAGAAACGACGTCTAAATTAAAAGAAAGAAAATAAATATTACTAATAAATCGAAAATATACGTCGTTTCAGCATCGGGATCTCATGTTGGTCTTGTAATTTTAAATATGGCGATTTCGTAAGAATGCTGAAGTTCAATCATGATATACACAATACAACTAAAATGCCTTCTTAAAAAACCTTTCTTTAATCCGATATTTCGTTTTCGCCAATAGAAAACTTCAGATTAAATTGAGGACAAGAAATCTTTCTTCTTCCTCGGTTGAATTCGTTACGATATATTTAAAAAGTTATAAAAGTTGTAAAATGCTGAAGTTGATTGCTTATTAAATTTGAAGATGATCTCTGAGGATTAATTTTTAGGAAAGATCAAAGATTTGTTTTTCTTCGTTTCTTTAAAAATACTAATCTAGAAAAACTATAATCCGTACTTAGGTATATTTTTTTTTGGATTGGCAATTTCTTTAAGAAAAACCATGTTAATTACGAAACTATTCTGGAAACTCCCTTGAGTAAAACGGATTGTGCATAATTTTGAAGCTATTTTGAAAGTTGAATTAAAAATAAAAAATAAAAAAACATACATTATTCGATTTTTTTTTTTCCTAAAATACCACAATGTTGTTTGAATGGGCTACAAAATAAGATCGTTTTTCCTTCCACAAGATTCACCGAGAGTGAAGCAAATTAAAGGTCTTGAAATATTGGATTGGCCAAAAAATGGTAGTTCGGTTTTTTTTTTTACATACGTTGTCTCTAGTAGCGCTTCGGTATCTTTAATGTCATTCACAACATTTTGTCAAATCGTTTTGTGACAGCTGTTATAACAGCGTACATTTAAAACAAAAACTGATGAAAATTGGTGAATTTTGTGTCGCCAATTTAATACTGAAGATGGAAGACAATAAGCATGCAAAACCACGTGTTTCGTTGATGACCAGTCAAAAATTATTATAGCTTGGCTGGGAATTCATCCGCCCTATTCACCAGACATTGCACCTTTGGATTTCCATTGATTTCGGTCTTTACAAAATTCTCTTAATGGATAACCTCAATTCCCTGGAAGACCCTAAAGGCATCTGGAACCTTTTTTTTTTTTATCAAAAAGATAGAAATTTTGGGAGGATGAAATTACGAAGTTTCCTGAAAGATGGCAGAAGATACGTTATTCAGTGAATACGTTATTCAATAAAAATATTGGTGAAAATGAAAAAGGTCTTTTATTTTTACTTAAAAACAGAACAAAATTTTTGGCCAACCCAATACTAAAGCAGGATTTTTAATTGCAATAACAGGAAAATAAAAAGTATGAGTTTTACCTTATTTAACAAATAATTTTTGATTCCGTAAATATTGATGGACTGAATGGGAAACATTTATATTTTTCCACTAATTAGACTTAATTAGCCTTGTTTCGTCCTAGATCTAAAATAAGAACTTCCCGACCCACATTCTTCATTTGATTCTAATTTTATTTTTATTGTTTTGTGTTTGTTTTTTGACCTAGACAAGGCACACCTGATGCCATCCTATTGTCTCCCTGAAGTTACAGCCATTAGTGATAAATGTAATGACACTGAAGGCAATGGAAAAGTACTTACCACTAATCTTTTGGCAAATAAAACATCTAGGAAATGGATCCCAACACACTTTTCTCTCAATAACTTTGGTGGAAGTTCCAAATAAAGATACCAAAAGAAAAAACACAAGAATGGAAACAAGTCATCTAGTTTCACGCATCAAGAACAAAGAGTGACTCAGGGACTCAACTGCGACTGACCATCTAGAGATTACATGCCTAGAAGATTCTCAGTCACTCTGGTATCGATTCCCGCCATGAAAAGCAACCGACTGAAATGATTCCTCTAATTGATCCAACCTTCAAAGCTACAGGAAACAAACTGCAAAAGATCTAAAGAAGAGAGACCAGTCCTTCATTGGATTGTTGGACTTTACAACCTCTCGTTAATAGAAAATACTGAAAAGGACTGACAGGAGACTTGAAAAGGTTATTCGTGTTTCCGATCGCTAACGAAAGGAGAACGTGACTTACGATGAAGGTAATTATATTTTCTCTTTTCCACGTACTTTATATACATAAATTGGAGGAAAAGACACAACGGAACCAAAATTTTTTATTATTAATCATTATTTTACGACTTTTTTTCAGGTTTTCGTCTTTTAAGTTGAAAATCATCGTCATCAGTCCTTATTTGGTGATTGGGTGCAGGTTTGCTTCAACAGCCAATACACTGCTGTAGGTGCCACAGGGTTCGATGTATTATTTACAATATTTTTCCATTTCTTGCGATCAGTGGCGATGTTTTTATACACGTCTAGAGTCAGTCGTTGGTTTTTGATGTCCTCTTCAATCGGTTTGAGCCATGTTTTCTTTGGGGCTTTTTTGGTGAACTTTCCAGTTTGCAGGTCTTTGCCGCCAAAGAAGACTATAAGGGAGGCGGGTGTTATCCATTCTGCAAACAAACCAGCATAGTCTGCGTTTCTGGATGTAATCACAGATTGTTTGTTGGTGTTCACATCATCCACGAACTGTTTCGTTTCGGTGACAGACACGAATGGATATGCCTAGGATCTGCCTTAGGCACCGCATTTGAAAAACCTCCAGTTTATTAATGTCCTGTTTCAGTAAAATCCACGTTTCAGATGCATATAAAAGGATCGAAAGTTGAAAATACCGAGTACTACCTCGAAAAAAACCCAAAAAATTGACTGTTTTTTGAATTTTAATTTAATTACTGAATATTTTGAAAATTAAAAACAAGAAAATAGAAATCCCAGACGCTTCACAAGTTCATATTTAATTTTTTAGAATTTAAATATATTTGTAAAAGAAATTTATTTCTTTTATATAAGGTTTGCAGTCGCCTGAATTGCCTGAGACAGGATCTTACTAGGGACAAAGTCGCGGAACACGTGTCTCAGGTACAAGTCTCAGGGCTGTTCAGGGACTGTCGCGAGACTTGGGACAAAAGTCCCAAGTCTCATGTTCCCCATCGAAACGGGGAACATGATACAATGTTGCGCGACAATTCATAGTCTGTAAGTGTTCCGAGACTTCTGAGTCAGTTTCTACTTGTCCGCCATGGAAACAACATTGTCAAAGATTTTCTGACCCTCTCATGTCTTTAGGATATCACAAGTGTGGATTATAAAAACAGAAATAAAAGGAGGTATGTTATGGAGCATCTGGCCAAAAATACCAGATGGCAATTCAAGACTTGGAAAAGAAAATCCACAATTTGAAATCTCAATTCAGGCGAGAACATAAAACTGACCGAGTAAAAAAAAAAGTGGTTCTTCCGCTAAAAAGTGCAGTTGGCTTGGTTACCACCCACTACTATTTTTGCTGCAAGGAATGGATTTCTGTAGTGCAACTGGCACCTAGGTGTGGACGCGCGACATTGAATAGCGACAGTTTAGGGACAATGAATCGCACTATATGTCGCGCGACTTTGTCCCTAGGTGTGTACTAGCCTACAATGTGCAAGTGATTAAAATGTGAAGGATTTTAAAAATTGTACTTAAGTCAACAAGAACAAAAAAAGGAAAAAAATAAACAATTAAAAAAATTAACTTACCATTCTCGAGGATTTTATTTAAAAGGGGATAACAAAATAAAAATAAAAAGTTTAGAATAAACAGAACATTTGTGTTTAAGTCGTAAAAATTTTTAAAATTGTTTATTATTTTTTTTTTCTCATGAGTGAAGTACAAGTTTTAAATTCCTTCTCATGTAAGTAAATTTCAGAAAAAATTAGCAAGAAAAGTAACAAAACGACAAAAAAAGTAACAATTTCTATGGAATAACTTTCTACATATTAATACTTACAATATTCCAAATTAATATTAATATATTAAGTAGAAACCAGGTACAGTACTTGAGCTTACATTACATGTGTAACATTACATTAAGTACTACAACTTAAAACTGTTATATTTTAATTATTTTCTTTAACATCATTATGTTTTGTTTTTGTTTTTTAAATGACCCAAATTGTAATGATTCATTCTTTTTGTATATTTATAAAAAGGATTTTGAAAAAAATCAACAATTCTTCCTTCTGTGCCGTAGGCTGAGGATGCACCCTTGTATCAAATATTGAAATGTTTTTTTTTTTTTTTTTTTTTTTTTTTTTTTAGATTTTTTCCCCCATATTTTGCTTTCTCCAATACAAAGGCAAACAAAAATATGGATTCACAAAATTCCTTAGTGAAATCAAAAGAATTCTTCTTCATTCTCCATTACGAAAGCACATTCCATTCTTAATATTTTTACGAGAAGGTGGATTTTCGTAAGAAGACAGTATATTCTGCTGAACTTCATTTCTTATGTAAATAAAAAGAAATTTAATTAATTATTTACATTTCATTTTGTTTCATAAAAGTCACTGAAAGATTGTGAAGGGTTGACGTTCGGATGAAGTAGAGAATAATTATTAAAAAGTAATAACTGATTGAGACAACCTTGCGATTTCTTTTAACAGTTCGATATGAAGATCTTTTGTGTGTTTTAACTCCGATAGCTGACAGCCTGTTTGATCCGTTTCATCTGATTTATTCGCTGTAGCTAATTCAGATCTCAGTTAGCATTTCTGGTAGTTTTGTAGCATAAATGCTAAGTTTGTAGGGCCTCTACTGAACCTGAAGAATTAAGATATTCGGAAATTTTGTTTGTTCAGAACATTGAGGAAAATCGCTTAAGTCTATTCTGGAACATACGACAGTTCATTCAAAATTCTTTTCGAAATTCTGCTAAGGCCAGAATAGTGGACTGGTTTTTAGAAAAGACAATAACACACGACTGCTTTCAAGTCAGATCACTGACGAGACATCTCAGTTAATCAAGCTTTTCAATCCTAATAGCAATTGCATGAAAAACATGTTGCTCACATCTGACTATTTACATTTATGTAATGTGATTTGTCATACAGCTTGAGAACGCCATTACAAGCAAATTTGATTCGACTTCAGACTGAATTTAAGAATGTCAATATCTGCTTTACATACAGGATAGCCGGGAAGTTCCCGTACCCCCTATTATGGTATTATTAAGGTATGTATGTATATCACTTATGTATGTATATCATCCTATTATACAGATCACTTGAATATATTTGTATGGGAAAGCTTTTGTAACATTTGTAACAAAGGCTATCATCATCAGAAAGTGCGTCTGGACTTAACAAGAAATAAGTTCATCTGTTTACAATCTGTATTCTGTTTTAGTCTCAGTCTAAATGTCGTTCGCGATTAGGATAAAGGAATTTTAAGAGATTCACTACCAAAATTTACTTACTGATAGTATTTGTAATACAGGGGGCCGGGAGGTTCTCATACCTCTTCCCATAATAATAACGTAATAGGGGTACGGGTATTTCCACCGTATATATTACCTGATCCTTATGATACTTTTTTATTCTCAGACTCACATACCAAAGAGACCAGTCCCTTTAAAATACTTACGTCCTTAGTTTTACGTTCAAAACATTTTCAATATTGATCTATTTAAGAGCAGCAGATGCAGTTTAGTTTAATTACTGAACAGTCTTTACGATTACAAAGGGTTCTGCTCCGGTAGATAATTAAATACAACGACAATCTCAAAATCCAATTTAGATTCTCGGCTAATAAGCCTACTTTCAAACAAGTCAGATTACCTGGAAATTTCTGATTTTTTTTTGATATGACAAGTCACTTGGGAACGTAATTCAATCAAATATACAGCCATCAAAACCTATCGAAAATTGCTTTAGATCTAGAATGTAAAATAAAGCATAAGTAATGAAATACGTGCAAGAATTCCTTTCGATGAACTTGAATTACATCTGAATTTACATATGCAGTTTTTTTTCCCCCCACTTTCTGTATTTTCCACCATCTTCTAAAAAAAGAAAAAAAACTGTGTCTCAAAGTTGTGGCTTTCAAACGGAAGTGAATGAAGTTTTTCAATTTTCTTGCGACCTTTAAAAGGGAAAAATATCTCTCGAAAAATCGATATATATTAAGAAATGGTCGCATCCGTGGAAAACTCTTCTTATTTTCAAGATTAAAAGGAAGTACATTTTGCAAAGGAAATACGATAGTGGGCATCTACAGGGTGATTGAAAAGTAACTCCCTATTGTAAAATCCTTATAAAATATTTATTTATGGTAATTTTTGTCTCAAATTTTGTGCGTATGATCTTTACAGTATGGAAATATACTTTTTTTTTTTTTACAAATGCCCGGGCTCGTAACTTGATCAGCTTTCTTTAGGCCACAACTAGGAGCGAGATGTGATGCCTTTAACCGACGAATTGTTGTCCAAGGTATGCCAAGGGAGGCAGCATCCAGTGATACGCGCTGGAACGGACAGAAACAGAAACAGAAGAAAGAAAGAAACATCGATGCCACGACCAGGATTCGAAGCCGGGTACCAGCACACTGGCCGCAACGGCAGACCGCCGTCTAGACCGCACGGCCACGCCAGCACGGCTGGAAATATACTCAAATCTGTTTGTATCTGTGTTTCAGATTGAGTATTGTGTTAGAAAGTTGGAAGACCTACAAACATGACTGGACGTCGTACCCTGCAGGAGCGTGCCCAGCTAGCTTCTTTCAAAGTCTTTGGTTTGGTATAGGAGACTTGCTTCTTTAACCAACCACAACAAAGAAAAACGTCACAGGATGTGCAGACAGGACTCCTGGCTGGTCACCCATACGCACCACGACTACCCATCCATCTCCCGGAGGCATTCAGCCATTCACTAACGACAATAGCACTATGTGGAGGGGCGCCATCGTGCATGCAAATCAAATCTTCCACATTCTCCCAAGCACTGATAAGTGACAGATTTCAGCTTGAAGCATGATATAGTATCTTTCAGCATTCATGGTATCGCGAAGAAAGGATAGACCCAAAATCCTGTCCGAAGTCATCCCACACCACACCGTTACATTGGGCCGATTCTGCATTCTTTTCAGAGAAAACAAGAGGATCTTTTCCAGCCCAATTTTCAAACGTCAGAATGTGCCACTAGCTTTCCCACCCACTCCTGCAGGGAAAGATGTCCAGCCATCTTTGTAGGTCGTCCAACTTTCAAACAACTTTCAAAATACTCAATCTGAAACACAGATACAAACAGATTAAATTTAATGTACGGAAATATACTCTGTAAAGATCCCACACAAAAAAATTGCGACAAAAATTACCATTAATAAATATCTTTTGCAAGGATTTTACAATAGGGAGTTACTTTTCAATCATCATGTAGAATATAGAGGGAAAATAGGATAAAATTCAATTCATCTGCAAAAAAATATTAAAACATCTGCTTGAAAAATAGGAAAAATCGTTTGAAAAAAAAATCGTCAATGAATGAAAACTGTTGTATCTTAAAATAACTGTATTAACTTCAGTGGATAATCCATGATCGTTTATCTAAATTCTCAGATTAGTGTATTTCGTGATAATTCAGCAAACAGTGAGAAACGAAAATGAATCCTACCGAAGCTTTTAAATTAAAGATTAAAGATCACAAATTTACCAATAAATAATCTAATAATTATATATTTTTTTAAAAATTTAAAACATACTTTAATTTTATAAAAACTAAGTCTAAATGTCAAATGAGCTCTTGTTTGAACCACCGAAATGGTCGAGCAGTGTTGGGTCGTTGATCAGAATATCAAGTTGCAATTGCTTGCTGGATATGATGGGTTCCAGACTTGGAATCTCTTTCTTCTGTGTTGTCCATTTTAACAGAAATTCCCGACGGCTTTCTGGCAATAGGAAATACCCATCATTACATTTTAAAAAGTCATTCACGTCTAATAACACAGATCTAGTCGTTATATGATATACGAAAAGCAAATCGGTTGACATCCAAAGCTCAATGAAAACCCTTTAAGTTAGAAATACGATGCTTTCAGTTTTACATTTGTAACAGCACAACAGGATAAGTGCTGAAATTCACCGCTCTCTTAATAATTCCATTTCGCTCATGTATCTTTGTAAAGCCCTATCTTCCAATTTTAAATACTTGTATTCATTCCGTATCTTCCAGGCTGTTCTCACATCGCCATCGTGACGCTGGATTCGCTTTCTTGTAATACTTAGTTTTCAATAAGCAGCAGTATGGTTTTCTACGCAATTTAGTACGGGAGTACATATTTATTTTGTTTAATTTTGTATCTTACATTTTTCTCCAGTTCATCTGGAAAGAAATCTTAAATTGCTTTATAAAAAAAAATTGAAAAACAAATTGATACCGACGATAAAATCTAAAAACAAACAATATAAGGAATTAAAGAGAAAATCATTAAGAAATGAAAAAAAAACGAGACTGCACTTACTCAAAAAGGTGAATGTTTATTTATCATCAGAGGGAATCGGGAACGGCCGTTTCGTCCTTTTCTATTCTCATCAGCCCGATCCACCTTCCTTGATGATAGGCCCAGAAAGACGTGAAAACTTTCGACCTAACGATTGTCTTTATTGTTGTTTATTTTGTTCGGGAGTCACTTTCGGGAGCTAAGATGATTTTCACTTCTTTTCACGCTTTTCTGTGTCCATCATCAAGGAGGGTGAATCGGGCTGATGAGAATAGAAAAGGACGAAACGGCCGTTTCCTATTCCCTCTGATGATAAAAAAAGCATTCACGCCTTTGAGTTTTTGCAATCTTCATTTTTTTCATTTCTTACTAATTTTCTGCGCGTTAAATTTGTTTCTTATGAGAAAATCATTAACTTTGCTTTTTTTTTTCTGATCGAATTTGTTATGGAGGATTAGAGCAAACATTGTCGAAATCAGAATATTTAAAAAAAAAAAAAATATCTGCGTTACAACAAAACTTGATAATATATATTTTATCAATTTCTGTAAGACCTTATCGCGGATGAATCATATATCTGCTGGTAGCATTTATTATGCTAAGACAGGGTTGGCAAAAATGGGCTCAACGTAAGGATTTCTTGAGAAACTGCTGAAGCACACAGATGGATACTTACTCGGGATGTTTGTCGAACATAATGGGCAAATACTCATCCACGGGCACCAATTTGGGGAGAGGATCTGCTTCCAGAAGTTTCTTGGCACCTTCTAATGTAAGCATATAACACAGAGTCCAATAAGAATATTCTACTTTGACGATAGTAGATGATCCTTCCACCCACGGCTCGTCTTTCTCTAATAGACGCTTCCGCCCCAAATAGCTGTTAGAGAAAAAAGAAAGAAAAGAAAATACGATAAATAAATACAATATAATCTCAGTCTTTTATTAGTGCTTTTTTTTTTTTAATTTTTCATTCTTATTTTTTTAATCAATCGTTGAATCGCCGTACGTTATTATCTCAAACCAAACATAATTTTTAAGTAATTTAAGCAAGTAATTTAACGTGCGTGAAATTATTTAAAAAATAGTAGGCCAACACACATATTAAACACTTAAAAAATTTTAATACATTAAAAAGAATCTACAAATACTACGGTTTCAGCTCTCCTGCGAGCCGTTGTCAAGACTTATCAACGGCTCGCAGGCGAGCTGAAACCGTAGTATTTATAGATTCTTTTTAATTTGCAAAAATTCCTTTAAATGTTTAATGTCTGTTGGCCTCATTATTTTTTAAATATTATAATAATTATTAAGTAACTTTACTATTATTCTTTATTAGGATAAATAGCCGATATCAAAACAATGCAGCATTATCAATTTTTTTTAAAAAAGAGATGATTAAAAAATTATATTAGATATAGAAATTTTGTACATCCTGAATATTATATTAAAAGCAGGAAATACGGATATAAATTGCTTGTAATGGATAATACTCATATGCAGATGAACAATCCTCAAGAAAGCAATTACAGAATAGCATTTTTACTGTATTTATATTTTTTTTTGGTACCGTGCACACAAAACGTATATATCTTACATACTATGTGTAGGATACTAATAATTTCTTCTGTATGTTCGATAGTAAGAAACTTTTATAAGAAATCAATCATCATTTACAGATAAATTAGATTTCTATCTGAAACACAAAGAAGCAAATGTGCGAAACTGAAATTTTCAAAGATTTCCAGGGGGGAGGTTCGTTTCCGTGTTCATTTTCTGTGCTTGGGGAAGAAATAAGCCTTTAGAATGATTTAAAGTACAGTAAAACCCCGTTATTACGCTCCCGCTTATAGCACTATCCCGTTCTTTACGCTCCTTTCATACGGTCCCTATATAATTTTCTATATAAATCTGTATACTTTTACCCTCTTATAACGCTTCAAATCCCGCTTGTAGCGCTTTTTTTTATATCGGAATTTTGTATCGAACAGAAATGTATCACTAAGATTCTTTTCTTTCCCTGGTAGGAGGGAATCTTTGAAGTGCGGGTCTGTGATAATGTGGTGCAAAATGTTGATTTCAATAAGTGAAAAATTGCAAATTCTCCGTAAGTACGACAAGAATTCTACACTAAGTCAGAAGGATTTCGCAGAATCTCTAGGAGTTCCCTCATCCAGTCTGAGAACAATAAAAAAAAATAAGAATGGAATTACCAATGCAGCGAAGGGTGGTTGCAAACGTAAAAAAGTAAAGTGTGGAAAATATTAAGATGCCGAGGAAATTCTAATTGAATGGATTCATCAGTCTCGTGATGAATCAGTGCCATTAAGTGGCCCAATCATTCAAGAAAAGGCGCGTGAAATGGCGGGCAGTGCACTAGATCTGCTCCGAAAATATGTTAGTGTGCTCCTAGTGGTGTATCAATTGATGTTAATAGTTACTTGAATCGCATCGAAAATGTCATAATCCATAACAGTAGCATACACACACGGCAAACCACAATCACAGATCTTTTTAACAGGAAATAAGCTCATATTTGCAGTATATCTACTGCAGAATAAAGTATGTTTCCTGTAAAATGGTGTCTAAATGTTTCCCCATTTCATAAATCATTTCCCGTCTATAGCGCTATCCCGCTTATTACGCTTGTAGGTCATGGTCCCTTGACGAGCGTAATAACGGGGTTTTACTGTATTTGATACATTCGAAAACAGTTTTCGGTTATCCAATACGTATCTTTTAGAAGCAATTTTATTGACTTTTCTTATTAGGATATGAAAATGAAAAGGATATGAAAAGAATTCAGTAGTATAAATAAGTAAATACAGGGTCTTTCAAAATGATTCATCTGATTTCAAAGGGGTGTAGTTGAAATCTCGGTATATTATTAACATTAACATGTACATATAAAGGGAAAACTGTTCAAATATTGTTTTCATACCTTATAAATGTCTATGTGATTTCCCCTGGTCATGCGAATTACATCGAGACGAAAATGAAATTCCTGCCAGCATGTCTGTTGTCAACGACTGCAGAGCACTATGAATGCGAACTTTGAGTTCATATAGTGCAACGACGGCATGTGCACAGCATCTGGACGTTCGACGTTACCTTTACGAATAGCTTCGTAACTGTTGAATTGGTCGTGTAAGGCGCTTTGCAGATGGTCCGCAAGATCTCCAGACCTAATCCTTGCGATTTCTTCTTACGGGGAATGGTAAGGATACTGTGTATTTGCCACAGTTGCCCACAACGCTATATGAACTCAAAAGTTCACATTCATATTGCTCTAAAGTCGTTAGGAATAGACATGCTTCAACATGATTATCGTCTCGACAGACTAATTCGAGTGTCCAGGGAAGCCACATAGAACATTTATAAGGTATGGAAACAAAAATTTGGACAGTTTTTCTTTTATCCTCTATACTTACAATCGCTGCATATTAATAAACACAACAAATACACTCTTTTGAAATCGGATGAATCATTTTGAAAGACCCTGTATTTTAATATTTCAAAAGATTAAGCAAAATATGGAGATGAATTTTTACTGCCTGTCGAAGCTACAAGGAAAAAATCTTTGCCATCACGTACACACAGGCTTATTTAAAGATTCCCAGCTTCGAGAGAATATGGTTTGGAATACAAAGACTCCATTAAGAAATGGGACGAGTTCAGTAGAATAGTTTCAGAGGCGTTTCTTTTTCTCGCTAACATTTTCTACTGAAGTAATGATTTCTTTAGTGCAAAGTTTATTTCTGAGGATTTTCTTTCTCAAGAGGCTACAGTACAACTAAGAAAACACTTAAAAAATGATTCTGCTGATCTTGTAAATTACATTAATGAAGTTAATATTAAAATTACTTTTTTATTTTGTTTAAAAAACGGACATTTAAAGTTAAGGTAACGAAACTATTTTTTTCTATTTTTTTTAAATATTAATTTTTTTTTTTCAATTAAGTACGCCAAATAAGGCCACGTAGGCCATTACGGCCAACTAACGGTTTCTAAAAGAAGTGGCGAATAATTTCGGTAGCCGGCTGCACATCAGTCTGCTCCGCGAGTATTAAGATACATCCACCATTGTTTTGTTCTCAGTGAGCGTCCTGCCAGAGAGGAAGAAGGTTGTGTGACCCGATCTGAGTTTGCTGATACTTGGAAGTTTGATTTAAAGCTCAAAATTCCATTTCTCATTGTGGTGGTTTTGATGTTTTCTTTAATTTATATTTTCATTCAAATCCTTGTTTCTATAATTTAACGCTTTATCATCTCTGAGCTGCTACCAGAATTAAAAAACAAACAAAACAAAACTCAAATTTCGCCTTATTTCAAACCTAATAAAGCCAATTTGCCTCTTGTTAAAAGATCGAAATTATAACATCAAATAACTAATTCTTCCATCATAACTTTATAATTTACTTCTCCCTTTGAATCAATTTGTAATTATCACAACAAATTGAACATGCGTAAATCGTAGTAACATCACAATAAAAACATATATGCACAAAAACAATTGTTGTTTTAATACGGAGGGCCATTATTTTGTTGGTTTTTTTTTTCAATGTCTTCTGAGATCACTACTGAGTTGTAAATACTGGGCAAATCAACTGATTATCAGATCATAGGAGTTTTCTATTATATTTTTATAAACTTCTTCTTTACTCCACACGATATTTCGATTCGATGAATAAGAATCTTTTTCACGTTTACATTTGAGGAAAAGAAAACTTTCTTCTTCCTTTACAACTTTTCTAATCGTTAAGTTTTCTTTTCCTCAAATATAAACCTGAAAAAGATTCTCGTTCAGAGAATCGAAATATTGCTTGGATTAAAGATGTTAATCAGATCATACGAGTTTTCTTTTTATTTGTAATTTTCAAGTATGATAAGAAGAATTTGAGACAATCCAGCTGCTGATGGTTAAGAAACCAGAAACATCTGTCCTGGATTCCCGATATCAAAAATACTAAAATAACAGCTCCATCACTTATAATCCCGGTTTGTCTGTCCGTCTGTGAAGTATCATTAAAATATCATTAATCGCAACAATCACAACAAATGCAATAATTGCGCCTTTTGCATTCGCAACAATCACAATAATCGCAACAATCACATTTATAATAAGCTCAGAAACAATCACAATAATCGCAACAATTGCGCCTTTTGCATTCGCAACAATCACATTTATAATACAGCTCAACAACAATCGTAATAATCGCAACAATTGCCCCTTTTGCATTCGCAGCAATCACATTTATAATAATAAAAAAATTGGTTTACTAATCGCTAATCCCTACCTTGTTTTTATTGTGATGTTAATTTGTAATCAAGTTTAATTTGAAAAGATGGGACCAGCAACAATCAATTACCAGCAACAACCAATCGTTAACATAGTATTACAGTAAGGTAAGTGCGTCAATAAGGCCAAGGCAGTTAAGGCTCTATGTTACGTGAGATCGCATACAAGTATTTTGAACAACTAAATAATTGTCGTAAAGGCTTGAAGTTGTCAAGATAAAAAATAAAATCATTCTACAAATCCAATGATCGATTTCTTTTTGAATTCTGAAAAGTTAGTTCTTCTGAATTTCGATGCTGCATTTCCGTTTATTATATCCAATTGCTTTAATTGATTTGATTAATTGTGAAATCAGATTTTAATTTGATTAATTGCGGAAACGTAAATTTGCGCAGCTCCCAGAGCGGCCATTATTATTATTTCAAACAAATTAATTGATTTTCCAATTTCAATAAATTCAATCGTCCCAATTAGCCAATTACCAGATTTAATGACAGCCACTAATATCCGAAAATAATATACCTTCCTTTTCACCTAAGAGTACAAGTCACGTGGTATTAATTATACTCGTGCAGTTTAATTAATAAGTGCAGTTATAACGACTATTTACAAATTGCATATTCAAAACAATTTTTCACAGCCATATAAAATCTAAAATCGTTTTTAGCTAATTAATATTATAATTTAAACTTATTATTTATGAGAGAGAAGTAAGAATATCATTACTGAGCTACAAACAGAAAAGAGCTAAAAAACTGCTAAGAAGTCATTAGCAGAAATCTTGTTAGTTTTGTTCATACGCCAACGCATCAACATATTCGTATCATTCACGACATCAATTTTTTTCTACACCGTTGCATCAAATTTTCCGTCCAGAAGGAGCAAATAGCTCTTGCATCTAGCCGCAATTCAAAAGACATATGTTTCTGTCTCAGCGACACCACATACCAGCAAAGAAAAAGAACTTGGAGAAAGTATAGTATTGTAATACTAGCAGTAGTAGTATTCCACTTTATAAAAAATAAAAGTTCCATGGATATATATAAAAGATTTGATTAGACTATTATGTTATTCTGTTTGGTACAGAAAGATAGACAAGGCTTTTGATAATAAATTCGAAACAACTTTGGATGTTTCATATCTAGTTCAACTTTTATATTCTTACTTTCCTAGGCTTCTTCTAACTTTCCAAGATGAGTTTGTAACAGTGCCTATTCTCAATTACCGAAAAGAAAGTACTGTAACAACTTAATTATAATGTTTTATCAAGATCTTTACAATAATTTATAGCACACTACTTGTTTTCATTATCTTAGACTTGCTGGTGTTGAAGTCAGGAAAATTTAAACTTAACAAAATTACTTAACCGAATGCTTCTGTTATTTTAAATACCAGCTTTATTCACTAAGAGTAATCTTGGAAGTAGGTTAGGTTTCAAACAGTTCTTTTTATATATATTATTTTATTGTACATTAGCAGACCTGTGATGACGTGATCTTGGATTCCGAGATAAGGTCCGAGACGCTCACGCGGGTGGTGAGGAAATTATGTTTGATCGTAAGTCACGTGACTTTCGGTTGACCAACATAGATAAAACTGAAAATGTGAGCATCTTCAATATTATACCTAACATTTGCCACCTTATTTGTATTTCTGTGTCGTACGGTTTCGGAGGAGATAGGACAAGAAAAAAAAATTCATCTTTTCTTTTTATGTATTTAGATAGTCTACAGTAGCAGTATTTTATGCTTGTATTCCACCCTAAATTGAAATATAGTTGGTAAATGATTATTGTCATCTGATTGCCAAACTAAATCTCCAGTGTCTTTATAACTTAAAAATATTTTTATTTCATTTTTAGAGACTTTCCCTCAAACCAGACACAATTTGACTATTTCAGTTTCTATTTTCTTAATGTATTCTCATTTGGCAATGAATACTTTTTTGAATTTTAATAACAGGACTTAGTTTTACATTAATGTCACATTAGGATGTCACATTAAAATGCCAATTACTTATTAATTCAATAATAAATTACTTTATACATTAATTAAAATAATCAATTCAATTTTTTCAGTTATATTAAACAATAATTAAGATATTTAATATTATAAAAAAATTAAAAATATATATCATGATTACACAACTTGTTTATTACAAAAACAACTCCATATTTTATCTGCTATATTTCGCAGGGTATTACTTTCCCTACTTTTTCAGGCTACATTTTGAAATTAAAACCGAACTAAAATTGCATAACCATTTATTTTATTTTATTTTCACTTATTTAATTGCTTTCATTATTACTTTAAACTTCTTTTGTTATATTTAATTTGTAATTGCATAGAAACAATTTAATACATGAAGTATTATAAACTTTATTCTTTTGATGTATAAACTTTGTTTATTTTTGTCGTATTAGACTTATTCTTTGTTGTAATAATTTAGTGCAACATGCACTATGAACCCGTATTCTTTTTGTTATATAAGAATTATTCTTTGTTGTAATTGCTTCGGTTTTAATTTCAAAATATAGCCTGAAGAAGCAGGGAAAGAGTAAAACCCTGCGAAATATTAGAGATAAAATATGGAGTTGCTTTTGTAATAAACAAGTTTTGTAATAATGAACAATGAAATAGATTATATATCTTGATACTCTATTAATGATATTTTTTTATTTTTGATAGACATTCTTCTTCAAGTGCGAGCTCAGAGATACGCATTCTACGGAATTCAGGAGTTCCCGTGGAATATCCCGGGAAAGGGTACTGAGGGAGTTTCCAGTTGCTGTGCTCAGGAAGTCATTATGGAAATGATTTCAGAACCGAAGACAAAGTACAGAAGAGTTTGACAAATCAGGAAAGGAAATTAAATATCCATGCCGCTGCCGGGATTCGAACCCAGATCTCACATCTGCCTAGTGGGAGGTCGCAGCCTTACCACTAGGCCATGCCGGAACTAATTACAGACATTAAAGTACGCTCAAAGAAAGAAGAATTATCTTTTAAGGAAATAAATGGTTTGCTTATTTGATCCTGGAACTCATTGCTACAGAAAGCAATATGGCGGTGTCATAAGAAGAGGTTACTGTAAGGCCTTTACAGTCAAGCTAGAGGTGTAATTTGAAACTAGTTTAAGAGTCTGGCTGATGGAATTTGTATTTCTGAATTTCTTGGAAGACCTGCTATTGCAGATTTTGTCCCATTTGACGGTGAAGATGGAATTGTCAAGAGCGAAAATCGACGGGATTCAGATATTTTTTCTCGCCCGCGCATTGCATTACCACGTCCGAATCCTTTTCGATATGAATGATATTTATAAAAAATGTGATTAATGTAAAAATAACAACAACAATATCTAGGTATGTTAAAGATGCAAAGAATAAAAAAAAAAACGAAAATCTCTTCTACTTTAATTCCTATATTTCTGCAAATCAGTTACGATGCTTTGCGATAGATGTCACTGAGAATACTGTAAGTAGTAATCCATTACCCACGATTTTCATCTTTTCTCAATCGTCATATAACATATTAATATTCTTACATTCAATCTCCTTGTAGAAAAAAAAAAAGCTAAATTTTATCAACATATTTGTGTAAGAGTTGGTACACAAACGTAATTTTGCATTACATTCTTTTTTATCTCAATTGTTCCTTCAAAACTGAAGACCACACGAAGTGAATTTTTCTTATCAAAAACAAAGAAAAAGGACTTAATAAAATGTGCTGATTCTTACATGAGATCCCAGTCTAAACTGAGCTTCTGACTTTCATAGATTAATTTGTTTAGCCTCTTCCGGAAATAGGGTTCAAAGCGGATATCATCTTCGAAGACAATAATGGCACGATGTTGCATCTGGACAGCCTATAAAGATACATAATAAAAAAAAATGAAATAGGAAATAAGTTTATAATAACCTTCAAAAAAATTAGATAGGCCAACACACTGAAGTA
Source organism: Thereuonema tuberculata (assembly GCA_023159025.1). NCBI lineage: Eukaryota > Metazoa > Arthropoda > Chilopoda > Scutigeromorpha > Scutigeridae > Thereuonema > Thereuonema tuberculata. The sequence goes on from JAFIDM010000006.1 coordinate 37,535,497, forward strand.
AAATTAAAAAGTTTATGTGCATTTAAAAATAGTTATAACCGGTTTCGCATTTTTTTGGTAAAAGGTTTCTTCAAGTAACAATAGAATACACGAGAGATGGCTTTTTAAGCACCAATAAGAATTAAGCAAGGAATTTACAAAATCAATGAAATTTAGGCAAGAATGCCGAAAGAACACTGGTGGAATTTCACTTCAGTGTGATGGCCTATCTTACCTTCATTAATATGCACTTGTTAAAATTGATTAAACTAATTTTTTTATAGATCTAATTATAAATTTTATCACTATTGCCTCGCTTTTCAGATTTAATTAATAAAAAAAATTATCTTTATACATTTTACTTCAACAATCATAGATTATGTGTTGTTTTTAATTTCACTTAACAAAAAAGCTTTTTTATGATTAATTGTTCCATCTAATTTTGGAACATTTTTGTCGGTTTCATTAATTACTGAGCATGCGCCGAGCTTACAGAGAATTCTGCTAAAGACTTGACCCAAATGTTCATCTGTTTGTTTAAGTCAACATGATTGCTGGATCATAAACAGTTAACAATACGTCGTGTCATCGACCTCTCATGTCAACAAAACTCTTCTGCCCTAATTAGGGCTTTGCTTTTAGACTTTTATCAAAGTTTATCAAAGTCTACACGAAAATTTGCAGACATCTGAACATTTGTCTTGATGAACTTTCTAGAAGTCTTGCTTCCTATGTAAACCAATTATGATTATTACGATTCGGTTGTGGCTTGTCGATTCTTACTTATATTTACTGCAACCACGCGTAATTTCCAACAGAAAACATCTCAACCGGTGTTTGAGGATCTTTATTAATTACACTTCATTATTTAATTTCAATACATGTGTTTTTTTCAATTTCTTTTCTTGTAGTCAGATAACTTTATGGTTTTTAAAGTTATGAAAGATTTGAGCTTGTGTTTTACAACGATATATTTTTTATATCTATATTATTGTAAATATTTATGTCGTTTTTATATTAATCCGCGAATGATGTCAACAGCATATTAACATATGGAAAGATATCTAGAGAGCAATACGAAAAGGGTTCGTTTTGAAAGACAGTAAAACCTATAATAAAAATCCCTTTTTATTTAACAACATGTATTCATTATTCAATTTTGAGTAATAAATTGATTTTTATTATATTTTTTTTTATCGTGGACACAGTCAATACATTTGTGCATTTCGACGTAAAATTATACTTCAAAACTTTCTTCTCAATCAAAAAAAAATGTAATAGAATGAAATATAATATTTTTCATGACTTACGCCCTCTAGATTTGTTTCTTTCTTTGTAATCAAAATGTCTTTTTATTCCTACTGATCATTAGACCAAAGGCTTTTTGAGTGCACTTTAGCACCTATTTCGTATTATTGTTTATTGTGTTTGGGAGTCACTTTCGGGAGCGAAAGTGATTTCCATTCATTTTCACACCTTCCTGAGTTTATCAACGAAATTGTTTTGTTTTTGAGGGTGGATCGGGCTGATGAGTCCCAAAATGGACGAAACGGCCGTTCCCGATTCCCTCTGATGATAAAAGGCGTGAATCTTCACTTATGTGCTGTATTTGGTTTTTATTTCTTCTCATTCGCTTTTTTTTCTTGCGATACAAATTAAGGAATTGTACAACGATGGATCAAACCTACAAAAGCTTGTAATAGTTTCATTCATGATGTAATTCAGGGAAAATAAAGATTTGTTTTACTGTGAGAAAGATTTCTAGGATGAGGATAAATATTTAATGTGTGTGAATACGGTTATGGATGAATTTAAAAACGCTAACACACTTGCTTAAAAACTTTTTTTAAAATTTTTTAAATTAGTGTTAGCTTTTTTAAATTCGTCCAGAAAGGTTTTTTACTTACCTCCTTCCAGATGCTGTAGTGACTTAGAAAACACCCAACTTCGCCCATGGTCATGGGTCTGTAAAACAAAAGAAAAACAATTATTAATTATTATTACAATTCAATTTTAACAAACTAGGGAAATTAATTTTAAGTTGAGACTCTCAAACGATCGTTTTGGTTCCATCTTTCTCCAATTTTTGATAAGTCAATGTAGAGTGAATGTTTTGAATTCCGGGTTTATTAAAACTGAACTAAAATGACGAACTATTCCCTTTGATGAAGCCGACATTCAAATAATGCCTAATCCATTACGCTCAGCAAACATTCAAGGCTTTTAAACGCATTTTAAAGGACAGAATAGACATTATATACAATTCAATAATTGAAAGCGCTTCTTCTAAGAGAATGAAATAATTACTCAGTTCAGAAAATGAATTACTAAATGGGTTTTGATGTTTCCTATAGAAATGAAGGTTTAGGGACAAAATTGGCTTGTGACTGACCTTAATTCAGTAAGAGCTCCTCTAATGTTAACCATAAATGCATATTGAGGCTGCTATATATTATAGAATCTATATTAACACTAACTAGGAAATAATAAGAATTTAAAACTTAAAGTACCGTTTGAGATATTGAAAAACTACACATTGTAGTATGCATTAAACTTATTTACTCCTGAATTCTAAATTGCAATGATTAAATTGAGATGATTCAAATGAGAAACTTGTAACTCTGAAAATTATAAGTTTTGTCATTGGATTCATATATGTTTACTGGGCTTTTGATGTAAGACGATTCTATTACATTTGTACAATAAAGTTAGGATTGAGAAGTGGATGTAGTCGATGACTTCGGATAGCTGACTATAATTCAATATGTGAACTCAGACGTTTATCTACAATTGCAATTTTGCGATAGAATCAATGGATTTATCTTTCCACGGGAATAGAGCAAGAGTGAAATGCTTAAATCTTGTTGACGTAAATACTGGAGATAAATTTGATTAGTCGTCCGAGGAAGGGAATCAAAAGATTCTTGATTCTAGTCACGTGACCAGATACTTGTTGTAATTTCATCTTCATCGTATATGCGTTTTATAGAACTTTGGCTTTTCAACATTTGTAGATCTTATTAGTGTTAGATAAGTACTTCTCGTCACAATTGGTATAAAATTTTACTTTTTACTGAATATATAGTAAAAAATAGATTTTTCTGAATATATGAACTTCTAAGTAGCCAGCCTTTATATCAAGAAAACCAAATATCTTACGATATTTATTTCAGCAATAAAATATTTCATTTCGAAAGTTTCAGAATTTTCCTATTAAGAAAAATACTAGCTGGCTTTGAAAAACTCCAAAAAGTATAAACAGAACAAAGCAATATTAACATATTGTAACCTAAGCCCATTAAACAAGTTGTGTTCAAGTTGATAAAGTTAACGTGTAGCAAAAATGTAAATAATATTAACGTGAAATTCATTCTGCCGAGAAGTGTAGTTGTGGAGAGGAACGAAAAGCAACAACAACGGAAGTGTGTAGCAGTTATCTTTAGCTGACATAAAACATTTGCAGTAGTTGCTCATTGTTTTAACATTTACTGATTTAGATAATGTCAGCGTAACAACTTATAAACTTTACATATTTTTCTTCCTAATTAAAAGATATGTTGCACCATGGAAAAAAAATATCTTTCCAAAAATATCTTAAATTTAACTTTGCAAACTTTTTTCTTCTCAACATACGGAAAATCTAAAACAAATTGTGTTCGGTGGATTTTCCTAAAATGACATTTACTCCCTAAGACTACATACAGTTCATAATGTCATCTATCTGAAGTTCCTGCTCTAAATGTTTGGTTAATTAATTAATAAACTTCGACGAAATAAAGTTATGGGTAGATATGTGTTGTCCATTGCGAAGTGGAGACACAGCCAAAATTTACTGAAGTCAGTCCACCCACTGTAGCAAGAGATTTCGAGAAGGGGGGGGGGAGTCACAGATGGAGACGAAAATAAAAATGTGTCTATGTTTTATGTCAGACATATTTTTAATACCTTACATACCAAATATTATGGAAATCTGTCTAGCCGTTTTCAAGTGCACATACAAAGAGAAGTGAAAAGATGTTCAAGTGAAGTTAATAAGATCCTTTCATTTCTTTTCTATTCGTCGAATGATGCTATTTTAAATAGGTTTTAAAGATAAAATATGAGTTTTAGTGATTTACCTTTTATGGTAAGGGTCCGCGTATTCCGGAAGAGCACGAATTCCTCGTTTTTGCAGAAATGACGTATTTAGCTGCCTATAAAGAAAGAGAACACAAGAATAAGCAATAAAACAAGAAAATGAATTTTTACAATCGGATTAATAATAGTTTTCTAGTTACATCGCCAAGGAATACCATAAAACTTTCGAAAATGTGTATGTAAATAAATAAGTCTTTGTGGATAGCAGTTTCCATGTTGCTGATATCCCTTCAACAATAATTTCTGTTATCATCTGTGCTTTTCTCAAATAATCTTTCATCAACTTTTACTAAGATGGCACCAGTAGAAAAGTCTTCCTTATATTTTAAGGGCAATTTCCCAGCACGAAAACTTTTTTCTGAACTAGAGTGAAAGTTAAAGACTTGAACGATAACGTAAACTTTAAGTATTCCAACAAACTCCCAATTGCACTCTGGGGAAATAATTAACAAATGTATGTTATGAATTAAGTTAATACGAGAAAGAAAATGCAATTAGGAATGAGAGTTAGAATCTCTTCATTGTGATCTTCCTATCGTTAGTCTTATTAATAATTTCGCTGTTGGCGCCATTTGTTGATGATGGAGTTCATCTCCCAAGGATAAAAGATCTTCTTACTAGAAATTCCAATTAAGGCAATTTCGCTCTAATTAGCATAATAACTCACGAAGGAGATATTGACCACTGACTTTAGTTGATTCAATTAAAGAATTTAAAAAGGAATTTCAAAAAACAAAATAAAAAACAAAGCTATTTCAACTAATCTGCTGTTTTGCGAAATTCATAAATCAAATGCCCTAAAACCATCTTTCGTAAAGAATTTTCAAATTACAATTTAAATGTATTTGATAGTTTTCATGCAATTGAGAAATCCAAGTGTTATTTCAAACGGTCGACGTACCTGCTTGATAAGATCCGAAATGTTGTTAAGTTGATGTAGTTATTTACGTTTATAGTAAACAATCGAGTTTCCTGCAGTGAATAATTAATTTCTTATTTAGTATGATAACGAATAGTGTAATGGTGTTATTTGGCCGTAAGCAACTCTCCTTTCTCTGAAGTTTATAATCAAATCAGTACATTCGTACTCACAATATTCATCTCCTGCTATCAAGTATCTTTTAGAAAACTTACTATGATGTAACACCTACAGTAACACCGTACGACAAACAATTATAAGAATTTTATTGAAAAATTAAACACACCCGATAAACGCAGAATTTGCCATAAGTATTCTGAGACAGTTGATCACATAATAGCCGGATGCTCCAACCTGGCAAACACGGAATACCTCAACAAGCAGAATCTCACTGTAAATACAATGCACAAGGCACTGGCTAAAAAGTTTGATCTTCTAAAGGAAAGAGAACTAGTACCGTACTACATATACAAACCACAAGTGGTACTCGAAGACGACAGAACTACACTGCACTGTGACTTGGCGTTGTTGCACACAGATAAAGCCATCAATGCAAACAGGCCCCATATAGTTCTTCAAAGGCTTCAAAAGAAAGGAAAGCTTTCTAAGAACAATTCTAAATAATTTGTTTGTTTTTTTCGGATATATTGAAGTTCATTTATTATCAATAGATGCTCGTTCAACCAAATTCCTTGAAGCTAATATATTTTTGTGATTTTTGTCTTTCAAGACAGGCTGAAGACAAATCCTGCTTAAGGGTTAGAAATGCGGTTCCCCGTTTTAGCATGTATGTTTTTAGATGTGTTGCTTGTTCGCAATTTATTTCTATTTTAGCGATGTCCCTTTTTAAAACCTATTCAATGTTAGGATAAAGCTACGTTTTATATATACATCCATATATCAGAATTTCTAAAAACAAATCAACAAATTTTTTTAAATTGAGACAGATAAAATAGCTTCGGGAAAAACCCTTAAACAATAAAACACATACACACACAATTTGTTTCAAGTGGTTTGTACATCCTTCCCTATTAGGTTGCTGCAATAACCTTTCCATGGTAATTATGCCTTCGGGAATTTCGAAACAAAATGGCTACAGTTAAGTTCATTAATAATAACCAAATGAAACAAGAATTTAACGTGAAATACACGAAAGAGAAACTAAAGTTAACAACCAAAATTATGACACTGGATACTAAGAGATCATAAAAGTCCCAGAAAATGACCATAAAACAGATAAGAATGTTTGTAGGGAATGTTAAGGCGAAGCTGCAAACAGGAAATGAAACCATCAATATAAACAAAGAATGCCAAAGCTTTTGTAGTTTTGTATGTAAACTATATAAAAAAACTCAAATATAAAATTTATACATAATCTCATAAAAATCAGGTCTATTCTGAGTCTCGATACGATGAGTTAATATTATGCAGAGTTCAAATAGATGGCTAACATATATTCGATGTTTGTTTGTTCTTTTAATTTTTTATAGTCATTTCTCAAAAATTTAACATTTATCTATTCTAAATAAATTAAAGAAATAATTAACTGAATCAAGATGGCGCTGATTCCACTTCCGGAATTTGCTTTCAACTTTAAAAGAGCTTTTTCTTATGCCATTCGGTGAAATGAAGATTAATAACAAAGATATTAATTTCTAACCTATAAAGATTTCAGTTCAAATTACTTTCAGAACGTATTTCGTTTTACACTACAATGCCTTTATGAGTAAAGCTTAAAAAAGCCGCTAAAAGAGATTTAAGGGCTTGAAGTTTGGTAAAATTTTGATTGTGTGGGTTTTTTTTTTTTATCCTTCTTCTTAGCAGTGGTCAGTCCCAGATGTCCATAGAATACAAGAAAAGTTGAGATTACGAATTGTGGTAGATACAGTCAATAATTTTTTCCTTGCAGAAAGTCCTAAAACAAATATCCGCATTCAGAGAAATCTGTCGTATGAAAAATTATAAAGTTTGTTTATGAGCATGGAAAGTATCACAAATTTTTCTTGAATCTTTTGTCCTCTGGTTGTTTAATTACTTCAAAATATTTCAATGTTTAAGTGTCCACTTAACCGTACGATGCAATGAAAATCCCCACTGACAATTTTAATTTTTCTATACCGAAATGTGCTGCCAAACTTGTATTCACTCATGAAAACAACGAATAAATGTCATACAAACATGGGTTTGGGAAATGAATTATTTCCATGATATGAACGATGAAACGATACAGAGGGGTTGTCCTTTACATCGTATCGTAGAGTCCTTAAATTGCTCCTCAGTAATCGTGACATGGCCTGCTCGTTCCCCTGATTTAAACTCTCTGCACTTAACCACATACGGAAATCTGAAAGCATTAGTGTACACCACACGGTTCCTGACGCCCACGCACTGCATGATCTCATAGTAGACGGGTACAACACAATTCGACGTGCACCTGGCATCTTCGACCGTGTTCGGCAGTCGATGGAACGACATTGGGTTGCGTGGATTGTGGAGGACATTTCGAGCACTTTCTGTGAAAGTGAGCGACTGTATTGTTGCATCGTTCATATCTTGGAAATAAAGCATTTCCAGACCCATGTTTATACGACATTTATTCGTTGTTTTGAATACAAGCATTAAGTTTAGCAGCACATTTCAGGTACACCCTGTATATTCCCATACGAGAATCGATGTCTGTAGTGTTGACTATTTGTGATTCTGAAACCAATGAATTTCAATGAAAACAAAATTTTGCTACGATGACAATAGATTAATGAAGAGTTTTACAACTGATGCCAGAATCGGAAGGATTTAGATAAGAGAAGGAAAAAAAATCGAACACAAATGAACAAAGATTCATCTTTCAAATCTTCTCAACAATAAGAAATTGATGACGAGAGAATTCTTTCTGATTGGTGGATTTTTTTTTCTTTTCTCTTTTAAATCCGCTGAGGAATCAAAAAGATAAAAAGAATAAGCCATCAAAAAAACCACTCTGTCTCAGAACAATGAGTTATTCAGAGAAGGTTTTTTTTTCCAAAGAAATGATGTATTTACAAGTGAATGCGTTTAACCTTTACTTTTACATTCGTCAAGTTCTCAGCATATCGTCGCTGTTATATCAAAATGTCATATGTCAAAATCGACACTTTTCAGTAGCTAAAAAAGCTTCTGTTTTCATTTTGTATTAACCCTAAATACTTGATACCATAATTTTAAACTTTGGTTGGCACATCATGAAATATGTAGGTACTGGTTTTAACAAATTTCTTTTTGTAGTGCACTGTTACTTATATGTTATGTTATGTAGTGAATGTGGGTGGCAGAGAAGCCAAGCACTGCGACCGGAGGTCTACTGTACTATCCCACGGAAATAAGGACAGATGGAGAGAAAGACTGAGAAAGTATGGTGGAAGTGCAGGGGAAACGGGAGAACCCCGAGAAAATTAGTTTTTTCTTTTAACTTATAAACAAAACGCATGTTAATCTGTAACTTGAGTTCTATCACCTGATCACGTACAACAATTTGAGAGCAGATGTAGCTAGCAAATACAAGTGTTTATCCTCAATAAAAATTTCTTGGTAATTTTGACATACGACATTTTGATATAACAGCGACGATATTCTGTCGCGTTCGTATCAAATATTGTTGAAACGTACAGTTGTATACAACGACGAAAATAAGATTACAGATCGAATTTAAAAACTATGAAAATACATTAGTGTAATGATTATTTCTGAAAACTTACTTCAGCTCTTCTATTTCAGAAACTGATGATCTATTTTATGATAAGTTTTGTTAAATTAAACGAAATGAAAATTACAGTCATGAAGAGAACTATAAAAATTCCCTACTGAATTTTATGTCATTTCCAGAAATCATATGATGAATTCTAATTAGTTATTACTTAAAAAGTAATAGTTGTTTAAAGGAATTTCTTTTTATTTTAGCTAATATGTGATTTGTTAATTTTGCTTTGGGTAATTGCGGCCCGCCATATATGTCCACACTACTTTCCGACCTACAGAAACAGAAAGAGTTGACTACAAGGAAAGTCACTAAAGATTGCAATGTTATTAGCACTTACCGCATACAAAGCACAACATCTAAATTATTAAAAAATAACAGCTTGTGTGCGTACAATTAAATTTCGGAAGCGCGTTGCCAGGCAACAGTAGTATTGCTGCGTGATTACCTCTGTCCACAACAATGGAATGTCGCACCCGTGACAAAGTCAACTCAACTGCGCAAATTTCCAACTGTTTACAAACGGATTTCAATATTGTACTGTATGTACTCTCTAGAATTTTAAACTTTAATGTAGTTTTCAGTTTTAGCTTACTTGACGCAATTTGTTTTTTTGAATAAATAAAATGTTGTTTTCTGCTACATATGCGAGGCTTCCGGAGTGCAGAGACGATAGCCCGTCTAGTATTATTGAAAATCTCAATATATGTGACTCTTATCCCGCGAATTCGCTTATACGCTTGTATAAATTTCGCACAATATACGCGATCGCTACCCGCCCTTTCGCATAGCGAAAAAATTCTGAGAAACCTATCGCGCAGGACCAGCGCGAGCTCCACCAAGGGAAGCTGCGGTCGTGTTCTTGCGCCTTCTGTTGTATTAACAAATCTCCACGTCGTTCCGACAATATTCCAATATTAGTGTTTACAAAAAATCACAGCTCTGTGACCTAAAAAAGAATTATGATTCAAGTTTATTTAGAGTTTAAACCCTAAAAGGTCCACGGATAAAGTTTTAATTTGGGATTGTAGGCTAACAAAAAGGAAAAACAAGAAACTTGAATCATATAGTGCGCGCATATAAACATTCTGAATCAACAGAATAAATATCTCGTGTAGGGGATAAAGGTCTCTAAATACTATTAGCTACCTTTAAACGATTTTAATCTGGAGATTTGTGGCTAATTGGAGATTTGTGGGCTAGGACAGTCTAGCTAAAATAGAATTAAACTATCGAATTTCCGATTAGTTTCAGCATTTTAGGCTTAAGTCCTGCTTAATGAACTTATTTTCGAAAATTAGATTGTTGAATTACCATAATCTTAATAAGCATGTTTAATAGGAAGCTCAAATATTTTTAATTAAAAAAAAATATACCTGTGTAAAAGTCCACACAGAACCTTCATAAAAGTTGCCAGAATACTTTTATTTTAAACATAAAAATTCAAATCTTTTTTAATAATCTTTAACTAATATATAAATATATTTATATATATATGTAGTTAAAGATTATTAAAGATTATATTACTAAAGATTATTAAAAAAGATTTTAATTTTTTTATTTATAATAAAAGTATTCTGACAACTTTTGTCAAGGTTCTGAGTGGACTTACACACAGGAATATTCAGTCGTCAAGAAATCACCAGTCATTTTATTTGACATTTCAAACCGATACGCGCGTAAACCTCAGTTCGCGGAACCTTCTTTACCAAATATGTGCACTATATGATTCAAGTTACTTGTTTTTCTAATTTTGTTTAACCTACGACCCCAAATGAAAACTTTTATCCGTGGACCTTTTAGGGTTTAAACTCTAAATAAACTTGAATCATAATTCTCCTTTTTTATTTCACACCAGCTGTGACGTTTTTGTAAATACTAATTTGTTGAAACTTTTTTTGGCTTGCAGAAAATATGTTTTAATCTAACCACTATTATTATTATTATTTTCAATGTCTGTCTCTTTTTGAAAGTACAGTGTTACCTCCGAATAACGGACAGTCACGGGACCGGAAGTTTTGTCCGTTATTGGGAGGTGTCCGCTATTGAGGAGGACTGTCTTTTTTTCATTTTTAGCTTATAGCATGTCATTTAATGAAAAATTACGTACAATCTTAATTAAATTTCTACAATTACCATAGTGATATGAGAGAATATGAACAATTGCAAATTATTTACTATATTCCTTTTTAAATGAGTGCTAATCCGTTTGTCTTATTTATAATAATGGCAAAATTAATTACAGTATATAGAAAATTAATTTCTAGCCATCCATTTGATGCCTTATCCGTGTCCAACGACCGACTTCTCTGGCTTTTTCTTGAAGGAAAACATCGCTTATAGCAATGTTCTTTGCACGAACAAAGCGGAACCATTTTATTACCATTTCGTCGATTTTGCTTGTTTCAATTTTACGAAACTTCAAATTTTTCGAATTTTCGTTTGAATTCACCATCCATATTTTTCTAATCTCATCTTTGTCCTTCAAAAGTTCACTTCCTGAGTTTTTCCAACTTTAAAACGTTCAGCAAGACAACTCACACTCAGCTTTTCTTTTTCAGCAACTTCAAGAACATCAATTTTTTCTTTCAGTGCCAATCTCTTCCTTTTTGACGCCATTTTAATTAGCACTAAATTTAATCAACACGTTTATAGGATAGCTTTACGAGGGATTGATATTTATAAAGCAACTGCAGTGAAAAAAAGGGCCTCAGATTCGTGCATTGAATCATGAGACACAGATACAATGTATCAATGTATGGGGCACCGATACAATGTATCAATGTATGGGACACCGATGTAAATACAACCATGATGTGTTTGTCGAAATGTTAATAAAAAAAAAAAAATACAGTTAAAATAACTGTCCGCTATTCGGAGTGGATAACATGGAATGTCCTATTTTAAGGGACTGGGACCCGCAATAACGTCCGCTAATTAGAGGTGTCCGCTATTCGGAGTGTCCGTTAAAGGCGGTTACACTGTAGTTTGCAAAATTTCACTCGAAGATATGCAACAAGGCTCGAGATATCAGCTGCTAAAATTTTAAAATAGCAAAAAAGTCACTTGAATCATGATGATTAATTTATCAACAATGACAAACGAAACGTAGTGCTAATGAAAATGCTTCAGCAAACGCATTGTGGTGAACTTAATGGAATAAGATTTGTGTGCTTGACTTTCAATTGTTCTGGAAATTCGGTGAAAGTATATAGGAAAGAGGGTCTGCGGGAAGCTATGCCCCTTATAGGATCAATGCTTCAGTAACAACAGTTTCCGTTATCGCGGGTTTTGCGGATAAGCAACCCTCCCCCTTCTCGGTTAACGATGAATTGACTGTATTTTAAAAATAATTATCACGATTTATTTTTAATTAAATTTTTTTGTAGTATTTATTTTTATTGATAATTTTTGTATTTATTTTTAATTATTTAAAATCAGTCAATTAACTTTACTTATAATTTGCATATTTGGAGAAGGTTCCCGAAGATAGGCAATTCTCGAAATTTCGTAGCGCCATCTGGCGAGTAATTTCTCAATGTAAACTCCCGTGCTTATCGAGAGAAGGCAGATTACGGTGATGCCTGTAGTCAGAAAGGTTCATCAGAGCGAATAAATTTTATTTCAACGACATTTTGCAGGTTCTGTTTATTTATTTCAACAAATACGCGACACTATAATGATAACATTATTTCACTTTTGTTATGTAAACAACAATAATTATTATAAAGAGATAACGCTTGAGTCAAGTTTAACAAGGGAATTTGCACCAAGAAAACAACAGAAAACAACAATTTATTCATTTCGGAGCTTGTCATCGAAGTGGTAAGTCTGGCTGAAGATCATAACAATAATGAAACGGCCGTTCCAAACTCCAGGCGTGAATTGTTGTTTTTCTGTTGTTTTCTTGGTGGATGTTGGGTAAATTCCCTTTTCTTTTAACAATAATTACTTTCGTAATTACATGAAACGAATAAAAAAGTAATACAAGGCAACGGATAGTTTTCTAAAAAACATTAGTTTTATCATTTTTGGACGGCAATTTCTTCAGTGAAACTGACAGCTCGCGAAACGTAAGAATCACAGAATGTATAACGCACGACTCAAGTCTCTGGAGGGGTCACTTAAGGTTAACGGACAGAGAGTTGAGAGCGCTGGTATATTTAGTCTTTAATTCTGATCTGTTGAGATACGCTAGACAGAAATACTGCAGCCAAATAAGTAGGGTTTACGATGCAGAATAAATCTGAATTATACTATTCTTGGTCAACTCCAGAGGACAAACGTGAAATGAAACTAAATTTTGAAACATTTCAGGTTTTAGGTTTTTATCTGAAAAAAAAAAGCTGTATTTTATAAACTGAAGAGATTTATTGAATTGCTTTGGTTTCAAAGACTTCAATGTTTCATTCGAGACTTTCCGTTAACTTTTAAAGTAAAAAGACAAGAAAAAAAAATCTCTATATTTTACAAACTTTGTCTAAAAAATTTTCAGCTTCCAACTTGACAAGTTTATATAGTTTCTCATTTTTTTTTTGATTAAGGTAGTCTTCTTTAGCAGAAAAAAAACAAAAAGAAAAGAAGCACAATTTAGCAGAGGTCCTAAAGGTTGACGTTTTTGAAACCAAGACTTCATGAATCTCATTAAACTTGATATATTTTTGATGTCAAAACCTTAATATTTTTTCTTAAGTCCAGTCAAGCCAAAGAAATCTTTGTTATTGGATCGTAGCCAAAACAAGTTTTTGATCAATAACTTTTTCTAGAAAGTGAACGTTCAATTCAGTTTTCGGGATTTGTTTATTCAGTTGTAACTTCTGAAATGAAGTGAAGGATAAGAAATAATGACAAGAAGTTTCCCGCCTTTTTCAGGAAAAAAAAAAGATTCACGTTTAGGAATTTTGTATTATTTTTTTATTATTTTAAGATACTAAATTTGTTTAACGTTTCAATATGAATTCAATTGATTTAACATTCAATGAATAATTAATGAAAAGAAGTAAACGAATTATCCTAATCTGTGGTTATTAACGTGTTTAATTGCATTACATGGTGTAACGTCCAAAATCGATACCAGGACAATCCTATCATTTACAAATTTTTTTTCTCAAATTTTTATGTTTATTCTACTTCATTCTTCGTGAGTAAAAATTATAACAGCGTTGAATTATTAAAATTTTTTAAACAAAAATAGTTGAGACCAAGTATTTATAAGATGACATCTCAGAACGACCATTTCACGCTTTATTGGCGATCATCAGCTGAGAGTAGTCGTGTAAACAGCGAGCGTAAAACGGCCGTTCTGAGATGTCATCTGGTAAACACTTGGTCTCAACCATTGTAATTAATACAATTTTAGGCTTATTGTCTTTCTTTTGATGCCTAAGGAAATTTCCTTTGAGGCTGGCGGAGGCCTGCACATGAATTTTCCTGTTTTATTTTTAACGTGCGTTTATTGTTTTATTTTAATTTTTAGAGGTGCCATATTCTTGTTCAAAGTTAAAATTTTCAGTTATTTTTTTTTTATCCAAATCTAAAGTCACGCTTTCTCTGTAGTTTGAAACTATTCGGTAATTTTTCGGAATGTACTCATTATGCGATTGAAGCTGAGCTGTACCTATATTTTTTCCTTATGATTTTGTATATTAAATAATGATTCTAATAATATAAATAGAAAAGTAATATAAACTGCAATAAACAAATCAGTTTCTGCAAACGAGACTCGGGGGTATTTCCCAGATTGTTAAAAGAACGATAGACCCCTCTTGCGTCCTATTATTCAGGTCTGAAGACGGATGTTAAGACGATTCCTGAACAATAGGACGCGAAAGACCTCGTCTATCTCTCTTTTAACAATGTGAGAAATACCCCAGTCTCTTCTTTGCAGTAACTTCGCCCACAGTCACATTAGGACTACATTCAAATCAATTTCTATTTCTTTCTTTGATTATAAATTGATTGATGTGGAAGAATTATTCATAAAATAAACAGCAATGAATAATGAGGGGCTGACGCAATGGGTTTTGTAATAATGAAATATGAGAATAAAATAATTCAATATTCATTTTTCTATTAGAGAATTAAATAGACATTAATTTTTGGCCTGTCGGAATTTAGATTCCAAGGATGAATCGGAGCCGAGATTTTTCGGCATTTAATGAATGTTAATGAATTTAAATAGAAAACCTTTGTGCAGCAAATTGGAAGCAAATATTGAACAGGGTCATTTATTCTTCAAATATTCCAAATTCTATTTTTCTCTCTCTTTGACAAATAGTGCCTAATGTGACAGAATGGCCTCCAGTCATCTAATATTAAAGTTTGTCGGTTTCAGCAAAATGTTGGACAAACAACTGAGTATTTGATTTATTTAAAGATTTTAGATGAAATTCAGAATTAAAATGATTAATTTATGGATAGATTTGAATCCTAAATATAAAAAAAATGTAAACCTCATGTCGAACAATTTTATTATAACTTTTATAAAAAGCTTAAGAATGAACTTTTCAATTTAAATATACAGGGTGACTCAAAATTCCTGCACAAACTTTAAACGTAGGTCAGAATTACAAAAACAAACTTTATTCATAGTGTAACGTATGCTCGCGAACATCCCCCGAATGTGCTAAAAGATACACTAAGGTTCAGAAATAAAAGACAACAAAGTAAGATAGACACCATATTTATTAGTCCTACGTTTACAATATGACAGAAAGGTGTACACTTAGTGGTTCACAGTAGGTGCTCAAAGTTCCTTCCACCAAACAATTTCTGGTGCAAATGCGCAAAGGTTTGATGATTGGTACACTCTGTTGGGGAACCGTTCACGATACAATCGTGCAGCGGCTTGTCCGTTTCCGTTGGCTAGGGCACTCCGTGCCCCACAGGCTAGGTGCACATCTGCCCTCCCGACATTAGTGAAGAGACACATCCTACTCGTACAAAGTCAACGTCTTAAATGACGATGGCTCACGGTGCTGCCAAACAGCGCCTTCTAGCGCATTCGGGTGGCTTTTGAGGACGTACGTTCACTAAGAATACGGTTTGTTTTTGTATTCCTGGCCTACACTTTAAAGTTTGTAGAGGGAATTTTGAATCACCCTGTATATCGGATTTTGTAAGATGTTAAAAAAAGAAGCAAGTTATCGTGAGACTGTTGAATTAAAAATTAAAATAAAAGGCCAACACACTTGACTAATTCTTTAAAAAACATTAAAATACAAGGACACGACCGGTTTCGCCTCAATGGCGAGGCTTTGACGAGTGACAAATTGTTACAGAAAACATGGAAATGTACCAATGGGATGAAGTCTGCAACATGGGGCCATCATTTGTTCAGTAAGTTAAGCCCTTTGAAAGTCTTTATTTTAATTACTATGAGCAATATTTATTAACTGAAATGAAAAAAAAAAATTAACGTGCCATCAAATGAATCTAAAAGATTGAATTACTGAGTCACAAAATAAAAAATTCAAGTTAAAGCACCGTCAGTTCCCAGTAATGCCCGCATCAAGTCTTCCAATAAACATCTGTGCTAATATTGTATTTGAGTTATTTTAAACAAATGTAACAATGCTACTGAAATTATTTTTAATATTTTTAGTAGTCTTGCTGCTCGTCCTCATTTTATTAAGAATTATCACAAAACTAAACGGGTACTGTCGCTTCGCTCCGGAACCCTTGCATGCATAGCATTTAAAAAAGAAAAAAGAAAAAAAAAACAACCTTTATTTATTTAGAAATTAATACTGAGATCGGAGTTTCCCAGCCCGTTGTGACCTTCTCCGCTTAACTCAGTGTATTGCAGGTTGGCGCCAATATGAAATTTTTCACATTTCTGCATGTACAGTAGAACCCCGATTATCCGCGAGTGCCGCGAAAAATTTTTTTAATTACGAACCTCAAAAAAAACCAATTTTAAACCAAGCCAACAACGGAAAACACAATAGGCCCTACAGTGCGAAGATCGAAAAGTACTGACAGGTTTATTGTGCATCGTGATCCTATAGGCCTTCTCGGAATTTGTGGATGCAAACGTAGAGCAAAGGTTTCTGCTTTACTGTATGTATTTTAAAAGTTTTACATATTATGTTTTTTATACAATAAACCGTAGTTTTTAATGGTGAAATATTTTTTTTCGTGTTTACACCTCATTTTTAGTCTTTTTTCGGGTTATCCGCGATTTTCGTTATCCGCGAAGCCCTTGCCACCCAATCCCGCGAATAATCGGGGCTCTACTGTATCTTGCAAACGCAGAAACGCTTGTGAATGACTGATATATCGTTCGATACAACTTTGAAATACCAACATTTTCTCCATATAATGTTCTGTTCCATCTTTTATACCTTTGGTTAACATTGAAAAAAAGTCAATATTTGACCCTTTAAAAGGCGACATCTTGGAAACCAAAAAGTTTTTTCGAAAGATTTTTGTAGCATTTTGTTTGTCTTAAATAGATCTACATTTTATCCATTTACATGACCAATCTATCTCTTATAGTTTGGTCACAAAATTGGAAAAACTTAAGTCTTATGACAGACAGAATAACGTTTTTATAATATAAGATTTATTAAGAAGGAAAAAGGAGAATCACAATCAATACTTGTAAGATGAAGGTAAGGCAACGCTAACTCTATTTGATCTAAACCCTGGGGTGAGGGTGGAGGATTGATGATGGGAAATGAATTCGGATTTGGCTTGAGGAGAACCAAGCTGTAGTAAATGTAGGCCAATCTATTCTTTGGTTCTGGTAAGTCCTGTTGTGCGCTCCATTACTACACACAGTACCTAACAGACCAAGACAGCAATAAAGGCTAATTAATTTTGAAATCGTAGAAAGGAATAATTTAAAATTACTTTTCTAATTCCCTGTAATTAATATAAATAAATTAATTACTTTTGAATATAAACAAAATGATTTTCAGAATAGCAATGGGCGTAACTGGATGGCTTCCAGACCAATGCCTAGAAGCTGAAAAATCTTTGGTTCAATCATCAGCGGAGGTCGGGGTTTAGCCAAGGACTGGGATTCCTTCTCCGATCGATAAAGCCGGACGAGTGTCGGACTAGTCTCGTATCTTAATCGTATTCTATTTTGACCCCACAGAACTTCAACATTACGAAGCAACTTTCAAAGTAAAAATCTTGAAGCTTCATAATTTGTTCATAAACTTAATAACCATAAAAGCCTTAATATCAGTTTATTTCGCTAATCTCGCGCTCTCTATATTTACATATCCAAAAAAATTCAAGTGCAGCTATGACTTTATTTTGAGCAAGAAACTGAGACTTGTTAACAAATTGTAAAACTACCAATTATTTTCTGTGATTCTCTTGACTGCAATTATCTGGAATTTTATATTTTTTGTTGGGGAAATTGATCGATGATGATATACGTAATGACGATGACCTTCCTACAAGTATTACTACTCTAATGTCATTAATAATGCAAATTATAAATGTACGACATTAATCATAGATTAGAGTTATGAATTTTCTTTTTCCATGAAGACGACTAAGTAGGTTAAAGAAGGAAGAAGTATTGTAATGATTTGATAACTACTCATTTAAAAGCTCATTAATATTAGATCTATCTAACAATTACGTTAGCGTGTACAAATATTACACACACGAGGTCAAAATTCCCTGTTCAAACTTTAAAGGTAGGTAACAACAAACCATATTCATAGTAGAACGTATGTCCGCAAACGCCACCCCAATATACCAGAAGATACACTAAGTTCAGAAATAAAGACAACTTGTTTATTAGCCTATGTTTACAATATGAAGGTAAGGTTGATACTTTTTAATCACCCCTGTACGTATATTTTTAATACATATTCCAAACTACAGGATAGAAAAGAAACAAAGTGTTATTAGCTTTTACTGTTCTTAAATTTTATGTGTTTTTGTTCTGTTTGTATATTTGTTAAATTTTTGACCCTGGTATTGATTAAATTCAATCTTGTACCTTTTTTGTTTTGCTTGATCTTTCTTGGTGGACTTGGTTGCGTTTGTGCAACTGAAGAAAACCAATTAAATTTTATATTAGCTTGAGGACACGAAAAATTGTAGATCCTTTGATGGCTTGTCGAAACATGCTATAACTTAACGATAAACACTGTAAGGAAGGAATCTATTTTTAGTTCTCAATAAATAAGTTTTAGGAATGAAATTAATCTCTGGTTGAACTCAGTACTTTACGTAATATTTACGGAATGAAGATTAATTTTCGGGGTGAGCAAATTGATATTGGCCAAACTTAACGAATGTAAGATAAAATTATTGAACAGAAAGCTTCAGAGACAAGAAATCGGGTAAAATGTTGTGGCTGTGATCTTTGGTGGCTAGACTAGTGTATTAGTAAATGGATTCATATTGTATTCTTCGGTTTACTTAAAAATTAACTATTTAGAATGTAATGCGTTTATGTGTAAAAGCGAGAAAAATTCTTACAATATAATTTCCAGGGAGTCATAGGAATTTATTTTTATTAAAATGTTACATTGTTTCTTGTCCGAAGTCGGCATGGCACGTTTAAAGAAGAACCAATTCAGAAATTTAGTTATTTCTTTTCCAATTAAAATTGGATATAGAAATTCAATTTAATCCCGTTCTAAACTACAAGAATCTATTTTTTTATCAATTTGTGAAATCGAAGGCTAAGACTTCAAAACAGCTTCCGAAAAACAATATTTGAAAACCTGTCAAGCACTTCATAACTGTTAGATCCTATTGAGTGTAAAGAATTCAATGGTGTTGGCGCATGACAACAAAATTGATGTCCGTTCCCAGCCAAGGCTTGAGTTTTCTTCAAGCGTGAAACACTGGAGGCGTCTGGTGATGGAACTTATGGGATTTGATCCTCCATACAAATATTTATTACAAAACTTAAATCAAATTTTGGGCCATTTTTCTTCAGAAAAACTCTGCTTCAAATGACGTCTGGCTTATGACCTGAGGGTTAAGATGGACACGCCTGGGATTGGCTACACACTCTCTTACAATTTCTCCCTTATTTCACTGTTTGTTTCTTTTTTCTCAATCTTGAGGAAATTGCAGAGCCGTTTTTCGTACTCGCCAAAGAAATGACCCCTGCTTCCCCCCATACACACGTCAACCCATCCACTTTTTATAAATTGAAATTATTCTGAATGGATTACAAAAATTTGTGCATAAAATCATGTATTATTTGTCTCGTAACACATTTTTTATTTATTTATTTCTTTTTTTGGGGGGGGGGGAACAAGTTAACGGATATTTTTTTTTTTTTTGTAAGAAAAACTTGGACATCTTTTGATACATAAAATATAATTTGACACAAGTTTATGACCTCGTTTTCAAATTTATTACATCATTTGATTAAGTATTTTGTAAGCAATTTCAGAACTACTTATTTAATAGACACGGAGACCATTTGTGTTGGGTTTTATTTGTAGAAAATAACTTCAATATAGATCCAATTAATTTTCTATAGCTTTTTAATTTCCTCAAAAAAATAAAATTTTAATTTTTTTTTTTAGCTAAGATCGTTGTTATAATAACTTTAATCTTCTATTTATTTATTTTTTTATTTTTAGCCATTCAGATAAAATCTGAATCTGAGTGTGAATTTTATTAACATTATAAAGATTTAAATCTTAATTTAACGTTTTAATTAATATGCGCATGTGAAAGTGTAAATTGTATCAGAAGGTAGCGATACATAAACAGCAACAAGTCAATTTTTTTTAAGTCGTACGGCGCTTCTCCTAAAATTATGAAAATATGACTGAATGGGAACGTGGGATGAAATTTAAAACTTGGCGGGATAGATCATTAAATTCGTAATTAGATTGGTATTTATTTCTTCTGAGATAGCTATTATTTTCTATTCAGAGCTAACAAGGGAACCACTCGAACCGGATAAACGAAGTTTGTAATGAAACTTTGCAGAATGAATCATTAGATTGTGTTAAGTAAATAACATGAATCTTAGGTGCCCAATCAATCGCTAAGGGGGCTAATTTTTGTCGAAAAGTTGGGTCGTTTTACCGTCAGCCGCCAGATGGCGATAGGAGTCTTCAAATAACGGAGATACAGTAGAGTTTCCGAAGTAAAAAAACCCACACTGCTTGTGAATTTTAATGCATTTTTATTGTTTTAAAAGTACGGATGGATTACTTAATAAAATATTTTATATATTTGGTCCATTATTAAAAAATGTTCTCGTTATTTATTTTGGTATTATTTTTTATTTCTTTAATAGCTTAAAAATGAGAAGTGCATAGTTTTGACAGCTTATAACTTACCTTCGAAATCACGAATCAAATCCGTGGAAAGGATTTTATTTTTATAATAAGTATTATTTTCTCGTATTTTCTTTTTTCTAATAGTAAGTCCCCTTTTTTTTGGTCATATTTCTTTTCTTTGATTATCTTTATGTTAAGATCTTTTTAATTGTCTTATAAGATTAACTTAGTGATAGAAGAAATTAATATTCACCCTAAAACATATAATTTTGATAGTTTATATAAGTGGAAAGAATACAATAATTTGGTTAATTGTCAAACAAATTTGAATTGTGTGTTTTTAAATATAAGAAGACTTAAGAAAAATTTTGATTATTTAAAGGCTAATATAGTGCAATTTATTGATTATATTGATGTAATTATTTTAGCAGAGGTTAATGTTAACTTGGAAGAAATCAAAATCTTTAAGCTATATTTATTTAATACTATATTTAAATTACGTGAAACTAAAAAAGATGGTGGTTTGTTAATATTTTATAAAAAATTTTATAAATATAGATAGTTGGAATATTGATTCTAAATCTTTTGAAAATGTAATCTGCACTGTAAAGAAAAAAGTAATAAATTTATATCAACGTAAAGAAATAGAAGCAACTATAATAGCAGTTTACAGACCACCTAATAGTAATAAAAATGACTTTATTATAGAATTAAATGAAGTTATACAAGAACTTAATAAGAAAGTTAATGACAAACATCCACTTTTATCAATTGGTGATATAAATATTAATTATTAGATAATAAAAATAATCCATTAATACAAAATTATATAGAAATATATCATAATCTTGGTCTTAGGAACTATATCTATGCTGTTACCAGAGATGTTAAAACAAATATCTCTCACTCCAAAACTTGTATTGATCACTGCTTTGCAAAAGCAAATAAGTTTAAAATTATTGGAAACATTATTAAAAATGATATATCAGATCACTACTTGGTTTTATTGCAATTTAAGTATTTTCACTTGAATTCTCAAAATATAAATGAAATTTTATATAATTAAATTAATTATATAGCACATAATTAAAAGCCATATCTTCCAAGTTAACATTAACCTCTGCTAAAATAATTACATCAATATAATCAATAAATTGCACTATATTAGCCTTTAAAAAATCAAAATTTTTCTTAAATCTTCTTATATTTAAAAACACACAATTCAAATTAGTTT
>JAFIDM010000006.1:37572073-37591719 GCA_023159025.1 Thereuonema tuberculata
AGGATTTATAGAAAGATATATTAAGAGACATTTTTAAGAAAGAAAAAAAGAATATTAAAGAGAATAATAGATCATAGAACAAAGCCTTAAAATTCCCAACAATATTGAAGTTAAAAAAGAAATGGATATATAACGATATAATGATAATAAACACTAAAGGAAAGAATATAAGTTCTGTTAGCAAAAAAAATAACAAAAACAAAAAACAAAAAACTACAGTTTTTCCTTTAATGTATGGAATATTATGGGAACTACACGTAAGCTAAAGTGTAGAACTTGTAGTAAGGTTTATTTTGGAAATTCGGGAAGAATACTCAAGCAAAGGGAAGAAAGACCATATTGCGGCGTTCCGAAATAATAAAACCAAGGTTTCTGAATGGGCAGAACATTGTTTAACAGAAGGACATAATACAGATCCAGAAGTAGAAATTTTATTCCAAATTAATGATAATGCCATATAGTAGATATGGCTACCCATGCATTATCTTTCTTTTAATATACCGTATTATGAAAAAGAAAGATAAAACCATCAAAATAATAAATTTAACATGCTGTAAATAAGTACCGGTAGGAAATGAAAATAAAGCAGCAGCACTTGAATAGAATTGCCTTTTCTGATTCAATTATGGGGAGGAACGGCCGTTTCACCCTGCAATGGGATCATCAGCCCAAACCCGCCTCCCTTTTATCTTTATGTAAAGATAAAACCTTTACATAAAAAATCAATGATCTTTGTAGTTAATTATTAACAGATTTCAAAATTCACTACAATCTTTGTTCTTATATGCAGACAGAACATCGATTGTAAATGAATTGTAGCCTATTTTATTGTTATTCAAAACTCTTACTCAGTTTACGAATTTATTTCGAAATGTCTGCGAAACATCGGTGGATTAAATAAAGGAGGAATAAATATTTAGTAGTGTTTCTAATATACCGATGAATGGTCATTATTTTATAAAAATAAGAAATCGTTACTGGAATTTTTTTTCTAAATATCGACTCATATGAAATAAGAAAAAAACCTAAAAGTTTCTATGTTAATAATAATTTATTGTAACAAAAATCTACATAAGGAAGTTGCATATATGTAAAATACTGTAAGGGTTCGATCTAAGCGCTGTTGGTAGTTATTACGTAATTTACGCAACCAAAAAAAAATTACATAACGATAAAAATTACGCAATCTCAAACAAAAACAAAAAAAATAAGATTAAAACAAAATAATTCTAAACAAAATTAAAGACAAACAAACTCGAATTATTACAATACTGATGTAGGAAATTATGATTCTTTTCTCCTATCTTCTCCTATCTTTCTTTAAACTAAAGGTCATTTTTTTTGTATGAAAAAAAACTTGGCTTTATTTTGTTAGTTGCTACCGTCAGAAGAAACTTTGTTCTAAGATGTTTCAGAAGTTACTTGAAGAAAAAGAAGTCGAGCAGAAATACAAACACATTGATTTATTGAAATCCAAAGCAGCGATGAGAAAATAAAATATTATTTTAAGAAGTTAACACTTGGCAGAGTCAATATCCACGAAAGTTCCATCCTAAACCTTTCCGAGAAAGGAAAAATCAATAGAAAATGATACTT
This sequence comes from Thereuonema tuberculata, assembly GCA_023159025.1. Classification (NCBI taxonomy): domain Eukaryota; kingdom Metazoa; phylum Arthropoda; class Chilopoda; order Scutigeromorpha; family Scutigeridae; genus Thereuonema; species Thereuonema tuberculata. Next base: position 37,573,670 of record JAFIDM010000006.1, read on the forward strand.
TATAATAATACCAGTATCTTATCTGTATAAAACTGACGATCTTACCAACTTAATAAAAGGACAAATATAAAATAAACCCCTAAGCAGCCGATGTCTTAAAACGTTGAGTAATTAATAATTAATTATTGCTACTATAGAACTTTAAGAAACAAATATTGCTTTTCGTAAATAGAACCTGTATTTACATATATTCGAAAATTTTGTTGCAGCTTCCTCTTTCCAGAAAACGCAATGTGCGGCGATAAAGCTCAGTAACATGCGTAAATATTTTGTATTTCTCAAATACTTCGAGCGGGAATCCGGTAGTCCAGTAGTTTAGGATTGTGGACAGGAGGAGCCCGGGTTCAATTTCCGGCCGTGGGTCAGGGGTTTTTCCAAGGTTATTTCTACTCCAGACGGACCTAGGGTTCATCTAACCCTCTGTCTAATGGGTAAAGGCGGGCGGGCGTTGGGCTAACCACCCGACCTCATAACCATATACTTGGAATTGTGTTTCAATTGTGTTTCAGAACATCAACATAAAAAAAAAAGATATTTTTTTAAACTTGAAATGTGAAAAAAATGAAAAAAAAAATGGAATTTTATTTGTTGATAATCATTTTTCCGATATAAAAAGTATATTGGGATTCGCTGAGTATTTCTTTCCTGAATAGTTTTCCAATATTCAACGCTTCTTCCCTTAATCAGCCGAATATTTACTTCTGTCACTTTCGATCATATTTCGACCCACGATAAAGGGCGCGACCTCATCGATTTTTTTCGAGGCACATTTTTGGTTTGTGTTCTAAAGACCATCTACGCCACAGATCGATTCGCAATGACTACGAAACCAGCAATATTTATGCGGCGATTTCAGATTAGTTAGTAGAAAGATGTTTAACATGTACTGCACTGTTAACATTTAGTTTCATGTATGCATATTCAAATAACTTATTTTTGCAATAAATGTGACTCTAATTGAGCAATGTATAACCTGTGTATCTTCGTACTCTTAGTCAACGGATATACTGGGTTATTCTAAATGATGGACCCAATTTCACTGTTGTATATTAAATGAAGTATAAATTGGACATGAAAAATTGATATACTAATAGAAAGAGGAAGTTACAAAGCTTTGTTAATACAGGTCATAAATGTTCAATGTGTCCTCCCTTTGCTGCACAGCAAACATCTAAGACGACATCCTCTGACACACACGGTCTGCCCGGCTTTTTCCTTTGCAGAGACATCCAGTTTCTTGAAATTGCTTAAACCAACGGCTTATGCTTTTCCTAGTTGGTGGTTCAATGCCGAATTGGAGACGAAACGCCCGCTGCACTGAAATTGCCGACTCACTTTTTGCAAACTGAAGAACGCAGAAAACCTTATGCTGCATAGTAGCCATCTTACTCACAACTGACACTGACACGAAATGGCTGCTTATTGACGCGTGTACCCTAGGGGCCGTATACGCAACTATAACCGCCCAAGCGGTGGGAAAACAAAACTTTGTAACTTCCTCTTTCTATTAGTATATCAATTTTTCATGTCCAATTTAAACTTCATTCAATACACACCAATGAAATTGGGTCCATCATTTAGAATAACCCTGTATAATTCCAATGGGAGGTGTGCGGAGCGCATCCTCGGAATCTAAATGCCACCAATATTACATTTTGTATTTTGTAGATCTGTTAAAATAGTTATAGTAATATAATAATTTAAAATTATTTTAATTATCTGTTATATTAATTAAAATAATAATTTTTTTTCACAAAAAGAAGTGTCGGCGAGTAAAAAAATTATTCCATTCGCATTAATAGCCCCGGGTGTGGGGTTTCTAATATCGACCCCTTTGAGTTCCGTCAAACAGACATAAGTCAAATTCTTAGCCTTCCATTAGCTTTAATCCGTCCAAAAGGAGTGTCAGGCTGTGTGGTGAGACAGCGGAGGGAGTCGAATCGCTGAGTAATCTTCTGAGCACTATGTTGGCATGTTAGCAAGTGGTATTTCTTCTGCTTGCGATAATGAGTAATTCTTGGTAATTAATATGTTTCATTTCTTCAATAAAGAGATTTTTTAAATTTTAAATGAAAAAATATTTTACAGAAGACACAATGTCAACTAGATATTCTAGAAGTTATGTTTATGTTTATATAGTGGATGTGGATGGCAGAGAAGCCAAGCACTGCGACCGGAGGTCTATTGTACTAACCCACGAAAATAAGGACAGATGGAGAGAAAGACTGAGAAAGTATGGTGGAAGAAGTGCAGAGTAAACGGGAGTACTCCGAGAAAACCTGCCCAGCGTGGATCGTCCACCATCACGAAACCCACATGAGAACCGAACCCCGGTACCTAGAGGTGAGAGGCCGATGTCATAGCGACAACGCCAACCGCGCGGCCATATTCTAGAAGTTAAAAACGCTATATGCTTTTAAAACTTTCAGACGTCGATAAGATGCAATCATAAGTTCAAATTTGAAATTGAAATGTGTACGCCGTCGCACTGATTAAAAAATTGATATACACATTTTAAAAAGTAGAACTACTAGTTTCGATTCTCATAGGAATCTTCTTCAAGTTACTTGAAATTAAAAAGCATATGGTTTATAAAGCCTTAGAAATTACAAATGACGGAATAAATCACGTGGCTAGAGACCAAGCTCATGCCATTGCTCGTCAAAAAAAAAGGAGGTGGGCAGGAAAAAAAAGAAGAAAAAAAATATTTATTAGCTACTATTGTGTTTATTCTTTTTTCCTTTTTTATGAATTAAATATTTTTCCATATTTTTAACAGAAAGGGTATCATTATAACAAGTTGGATCACTTAAAATAAAAAATGTCTCCTTACATTTCCTAAGAAAATGATTCTCTTCCTTGCAAATGATTTTTACTTCTTTGAAATTAATTTGATGTTGATGTTTGTTTGCGTGTGTAACTGTCGTATAATTGAGGTCTTTATTTTTTAAAGCGTATTCATGCTGATAAATACGCTTGGATAATTTTTGAGATGTCTCGCCAAAATATCTGCATTGTTGGTGGCTGCAAGGAATTGCATAGACTACATTTCGTGTAGATAACATTGGTTTAGGGAGTGGGCGATTATTTTGTTTATCCTTAAGAAAATTACTTATGGTTTTTTCAGTTGGAGATGTACAAATGATTTGCAATGGACGCAATACATGATTGATAGCTTTTTGTAATGGTGGATAGAATGGAATAGTTTTTGACGAGCAATGGCATGAGCTTGGTCTCTAGCCACGTGATTTATTCCGTCATTTGTAATTTCTAAGGCTTTATAAACCATATGCTTTTTTAATTTCAAGTAACTTGAAGAAGATTCCTATGAGAATCGAAACTAGTAGTTCTCCTTTTTAAAATGTATATATCAAATTTTTTAATCAGTGCGACGGCGTACACATTTCATGTTTTTATCAGCGCACGTTAAAAATTTTATGAATAAGTTCAAATTGATATACAGATTTCTGTAACCGGCGCTACAAAATTCATCTCCCTCGTACCAGAACACACCCAACTTCAGTGGGAGCGCGACGGCACTGTATAAGCTTATATAATAAAATCCTAATAGTTTATGGATGATAGATTTATACTGCTGTTACTATATTTGGAAACAGCTATTGATTGGACATAAAAAAAAAATATTCTAAAAAATTTCCAATAAAAATTTCGAAAAATATAGACAACCTTTAACAACCATCGGGCAACTGGTAATTTAATTTTCAGATCTTCAAAATAATAAAGTGAAAATAAATAATAAGTTGGAGCATTTCAATAACCCTAATTCATTTCCGGAACGCAGTTATTTTCCAATTTCCGAAATATATGACTACTGCTTTTAAAAACGGAATTTGGAAACAACATTTATTGACTGAAACACCGGAAATCAATTTTCCTTCATTCAATTACTTCCAGATCCGAGTAGAAATCATTTCCCGTAAACGTTGCTATCATATCTGCACTGAAGATTGAGAATCTTGAAATATCTCCGTAGTTACTTTAACTTTTTTTTTTATAAGTTATAATCTCACATAGATATACTAGTGCATTTCAGCTTAGTGTTTTTCTATTAAAAAAAATTAAAATCACCTGTAGATATTTATTATAATGGTATTTCTCATATTCAATTACTTTTAAGTTAGGAAACCACTTTAAAATTTTGCATTACATATTTACAAACCATCCTTATTTTCAAAGAAAGGTAAAAAGTTTAAAGAAAAAAGCTTCTTTTTTTTATAAATAAAATAAAGGCCACCACAATGGGTAAAAGAAATAAATTTTAAGAAAATGTAAAACACATCGCTGTCAATCTGACCTGCAGGTCTCTTTCAAGTGACTAGATGCAAAATAAATTGGAGATTATAAAAAGACAAAGTAATGTAGCCGCATGAAGGAGGCGAGTCCATAATAGGTGATAAGAGGCCTCGGACACAGCGAGAATGAATTCGGAAGATTCCATCATTGACAACAGCCTGTTACCTATTATGTCACTTATTATGGACTCGCCTTCTTCATAACTTCTCCATGCGGATACTTCACTTGTCTTTTTTATATTCTCCAATTTATTTCGCATCTACAAATCACATAAGTAGTCACTTGAAAAAATCCTACTGGTCAGGTTGAAAGCGTTTGTGTTTTATACTTTAATTTATTTGCATTTTATCCAATGCGGTGGCCTTTATTTTATTTATAGACATGTTCCAAACGTTAAATTACTTTTTATTTATCTTTATTTACTATTATCTTTTTTTATTTATTTTTACTATTATTTAATTTTGCATCGAGACAAGTGATTAATCCAAATTTAATTACAAAACATGAATGTAAAATGTACTCAAGGTAAAAATCAATTTATGTAATAAAATTAAACTTTAATGTAAATATTGCCATGTTAAAATCGATTTACATAACAAATTAAACTCAATTTTAATTTAAATGTAAATGTCATCATTCTAGAGTAATAATAAAAGGCTTAACATGCACGTAAAGAATAATTAAAAAAAATTAAATTAAAAAGCCAATACACTAGGCATTTTTTAAAAAACATGAAATTAAAATGAACTACGTTTCGGTCCGAACCAGGGGGCCCTTTACAAGCGGGCCGAAACATAGTTCATTTTAATCTTCATACTTTTTAAAAAAATATCTTGTGATTTGGCCTTTTAATGAAATTTTTTAAAACTCTTAACTACACACGTAAAAAAGTGCTTAAATTAAATTAAAACTGATCAACAAAAATTAAAAGGTTTAAAAACAATAAAAATTAAACCAACAGTTTCGATGGCTACCAAGATATCATTATCAAGGTGAATAATGTACAAGTTTACAAGTTGGTCTTCTAACTTTTGTTCTTGTGCAGGCCTATACTGTTCACCTGGTAGCCATCAAAACTGTTGGTTTTAATTTTTATTTTGTTATTCTGCAGTTTCACTTTATCAATTTTAAATTATCACTTCGGAGTTTACCTATAACGCTAACTGTAACACAGTACAGTACCCTTTAATTGGGTACTGTAAAGGCCACTGAAACAACGAAAACTCGTCATGTTCCTGGAACCGTTTTACGGTGGTTCTTGCCTTTGATGGACGCACGATAATGCACCTTAACATAGAGTGTCTAAAAATCTTAGCCATTAAACTGTATTCGGTGATGATGTTCAGACAGAACCATGTTTGAACGTCACGTTTAATGGACATCAGGAGATCAGTATAAGATGGGTCCATGGACTCTACCTGTTTTCGTTAAATTTTTCTTATTTATCAGCAGGATAAAAAAATAAAATAAATGTAAAGAACCTTGATTCATTAGACCATAACTTTTTTTCGTTATCCAATGTGGCCACAAGAGGTACACCTTATTCATCGTCGACAACATCTATGATCTTAGGTTTCTTTCAGACGAGGTAAATACTGTATGATGCGGTTCTGAAATGATGTTCTGCTTATCAAGATTGACTTCTGATATGATTTACACCCGCTTTGTAACCCTTCCGTTAGTTGCATAATTCTTCTTTTAAAAGAAAAAAAAAACCGCTTTTGGATCAGTCTCTCATTACTGCAAGTTTGTTACAGGCACTCCTCACTTAACGACCGAATTCCGTTCCTACGACTAGATCGTTAAGCGAATTGTTCGATAAGCGAGGAGCTTAATCATTTCTATTTATGCTGAAAAGGCCTCAAGGAAACACCAACTTGATAACTTTGTTTTAATTTGCATCACTGACGTATTACAGAACATAAAAATTTTTACAGAACATAAAAATACAATCAGCAATAATTATAAACAATGTTCCAAAAAAAAAAATCAGGTTTTCAATATTGTTTTATTGGACATGTTTCGTTCGCATTTTCGTTGCTGTGAAAACAGTCCAGACGACTGAGAAAGGGGATTCCCAGCACTTGAGAGATGGTCGTAAGCCCGAGCAGTCGTTAAACAGGTAGGTCGTTAAATGAGGAGTGATTGTATTATTTTTTGCACCACTCTCAGTAAACCCTTGAAACTAAGGTGCGTGAAAAGCCCAGCACGTCAGCAACAACTATCATGCCGCACTTAAAGACATTATTTTGATGAAACGACTGATCACACCTACGTGATACTACGTGACTATTCTGCCTTATTTATACCGTCCTTATTAAAACCATCCGATATGTTTGAAGTAAATCATTTATATGAGGAGATAGGGTATTTAAAATCTCACTTTTTCCTTTTAAAAAATCCAATACCCCGCGAGATCAAATCTCTACCTGCATTCATGAAACACATGCATTTTCATGAATTGTGCAAATTATTATTTTTTTTTTAAACAATCTCTCCGTAAATTGAATTATACCACAACAATACTCAATTATACTACAGCAATCATTATGAAACTTAAACCTAAATTTCTCTTTAAATGAGACTGTTCGTTCTCTAACTTAATACCGTCCATGAAACTGTTACATCGGAACCCAAGTTCGAATCCCGGACCTGGATCTGACTTCTTTTTCTGTGGTTTCGTCTGTTTCTAGCTTATAATGTGATCTGCCTCCTAGAACGTATTCGGATAACGATTCTTTGGCTTCAATAAGGGGTAGAAACTGAAATATTGTAGCCGAACTTAGATATAAATATCAATCCGGGCATTGGAAAAAAAATGTCTGAACTAAATAGATTTTAATTTATAGAAAATATTACTTTTTAATTAATAACATCAAAGATGTACGCATAATTTTTATTTTCAACCTAATTCCCTTATAGCTTTATCATAAACAATGCATTTAGAAACATAAACCGATCTTAAACGTAATACTCTTGATATCTTGATATTCCTGAGCCATTCAAATCCCCGGGATGAAACACGAAGCCAAATGGGGCAAAGGTGGAAAACGAAGATATCCGATTAAATCTCAGCAGTTGGAATCAACATAAATTGCTGAGTCTGTCGAATGCAGGTCAGCGGCCAAGTAGTTAATGTGTGGTAAAGTAGTTCGATCGAGTGACAGGTCAGCGGTTAATCGTCTCTTTCCGGTTGCCTAATTCATCAGCTCCTCAATAGCTCGACTGCGAGAGGATTTGGCTGGAATTAGCGCCTCCCGCCGGAAGACGTCTCCATCAGTTGAAAACTAAGACCGGTAATCGATGAGACGTGTTCACTTAAAGGGAAGTTGCTACCAATCCTCGATTATCAACAACGGGAATATTCCAGGGGTATCTTATATTTTTCTCTGTCAGTTTGGTTTTCAAAGCAGTTTTGAAAGTGACAACATTTTAAAAAAGTCTAACTGATGAACGTATCATGAAATACTTAAAAAAAAAATCATCAAAATTCTTCTAAAAAATACATTTCCCTGTCAAATATTTCTAACATTCTCAGATCAGACGAAAGTTTTGAATCTTGTGAAAAACTTTCATTAAAACTCAGCTTTTGAACTTAGTGTATCGTAGTAATAATAATAATAAAAATATAAATACGTTTAGAAAATCAAGAAAATGAAATATCCTTTCGTTTCAGTAGCAACATTAACAGCAGCTTAAGTTATTATTCATTTGTAAATTTCTGCAAAAACTTTATTAGTATTTTTCTTGTTGTGAGCAGTTCTCTGGATTTGACTTTCAATACGCAATGTGCACATTCGTAGTTTGGATTTGTGCCTGAATGAACTTATTCCGAAATCATTTATGTAGTCCTCGCCTTACGACCAACCGACCTACGAACACTGGCACTTTCTACATTTCATAAAAATCAAACATTTAAATCAACAAATTTTTCCTATATTCTTCGATTTTGTTTAGAGAAACTTGTACATATTTAGAACATATGTGAATAATATATCAAATATATCGTAATGTCATTCTTAGTAGGCAACGTTTACTAGAAAACCAGAAGTAAAGGCGTTGGTGGAGGTCAATTCTCAAAGGGGATTCTCCACCGTCTGTTTCCTTGATAGAAGTGTTAATAGCTGAGTGTGTTCGTTTGAAAAAATATTTTCTCTTGATATATGTAGATGTAAAATAATTATGTATCTACTTCTTTATTCAAAATAAACGTAATGTTTAATTATTCAGAATAAAATGGCCAAACACACAAATTAAAATACTATAAATTTTAAAAAACAATTAAAAAAAGCAGACATGTTTCGATGTGCCCAACTGCACTTCTTTTTCAAAGCAATGAAAAAGATGTGCATTTGGGCACTTCGAAACATGTCTGCTTTTCAAATTGTTTTTTAAAAGTTTTAGTATTTTAAATTTGTGTGTTTGGCCATTTTATTCTAAACCTTTTAACACACGTTAATTTATTCCTCATTTAATTATTCACTTCGTGAGTTTATATAATGTGTTTGTATGTACATGTGTTTTATATACCTATGTATATAAAAGCCCGATAACCAAGGCATATAGGTGAGGGCTGGAAGAGTCTGATTTGAATCTCGACTTTCCCAGCGTAAATCGGAGATACTTCCAAGGCTGAATTCTCTTTCAGACGGCTCTAGGGTTCACCTAGCCCTTTGAAGCCCTGTCTATATACAGTATATATCTATACTTACAAATGTTCACAACAAGTGGTGATAAACTGTGATATAAACATCTTACATACTTCGGCAAGGACTCTGTAAATAACAAAGTCACGAAATGCCAGAATTATATTCTTTTATAGTTCTAAATACAAAACCCTTTAGTGCAGATTGTAAAGCAATTAAATATGTACATTCGCTAGATACATGGATTCTTACAGCATCCCGATAACTTTTATTGGGAATATTTTTCATTGACCAATAAATAGGTCTGTTATTCGGTAAAAATATTTTCTTATCGTACCAACTTCTGAATGTATACCAGGGTTAAAAGGGTAAAAAGGGAGGGCTAAAAGACAAGGGGAATAAAAAAGTGGTTACTTTTTCTGTCAATATGGAAGAGCTAACGAAATCTTATTCCGTGAGCTCAATATTGGCTTTGCAGCTCACGTCGGCGACTGGGTCGCTAAACCAAACATTCGACGACAGTCACCAGGCAACAAACCTCAAAAAGGCCTCACTCCCACACATATGGATGAACGACAAAGGTCAGGCTTCCGAATCCAAATCACGAATACAAAACGAAGCTAGATTTTTCTCAATGCTCTATAGCATTAGCTTTCAAGGCTTGCCCATATGTCCATAGGTCGAGTAAAAAAAATAAAAAAAATAAAAAATAAAAACCAATTCCTTTTTATGTTCTTCTCCATTTTCCATGAAAACCTGATGAGCAAAACAGGAAATGTTTTCGAAATATCATAGTAAAGATGAAAAGAAAATTTTAGTTTGTGATTATTATTTATCTACTATTTGATAAGGATTGATGTAAGTATACAATTCCTTTTTATTTTTTTTTATTTGCTTTTCTTGGACATATTAAGAAAATAATTTTAGATATTCAAATAAGGATCATTATTTCCAGACGATGTTTTTTGATTTTTTTTTTGGTTGGACAAAAACTACCTACGTCATAAGTCTCGGGGATCTCGTAATCTTTTCGGTTCGAAGTTCCTATATAACTGCATATGATTTCGTATACCAGCATACATTTTAACATTATCCGAGTGGGATCGTAAAGAACTGGTGTAAGCGTTGTAAACGTATAATGAAACAATGTATATAAAAAAACCTCAACATTTACATGGTAAGGATAAAAAAGCCAACTATTACGGCACAAAATTCAAAGAAAAGTTGGAAAAAAAAAAAAAAAAAATTTAAAAAATTAAAAAATGAAGAAAATAATTTAAATACAATAAAATCCGACGTACGTTTCGGAACCCCTATTTCCTAGGTTCCATTATCAAGAAAATTAGGACCCCCCTACCTTTAAAAAGAAGTCATCCCTTGTTGGGAGTCGTTGAGAAAATGAAGGAACACGATGCTTCCTAGAATCTCGGTTATAAGCTCTCCCTGGTGGGCGAGTAGCGAAACAGTTACAGGAAGTAGTTGTCTGCATTATTTCTATTTTTATATATATATTTTTTTTTTTTTTTTGTTTTTGGTTTGTTTGTTATTGGGATGCGTCGTTTCTTTTATAAACCATATTCTAATACATTCTTTGTCGACAAATCCTGATTGTAGCTTGCTTTCGTGCCGTTTTTTGTGCCGTAATAGTTGGCTTTTTTATCTTTATCATAACGGTACGTTAAATTCTTTACTTGTCATTTACATGGTAAGTTTAACGTAGTCATCGTATTTGTTTTGAGAAAGTTTGTGGCATTTTTTTAGTAAAATTCAACTAGAAAAACGCCATGAACTTTTTCCCTGACCCAATATTTTCAAATATTTCAAACATTGCCAAACCAACTCTTAACTTACTAACTTTTTTCAAGTAACTTACTAGGAAACAATTTGAAATTGCAGTTTTTTTTTTAAAAAAAAGATTTTTATTAATCCTTTTCCTTCGGTTGTAGGCTTATTCCTTGTTCGTACTGCTGGCTCATTTGGCGAAAACATTAGCAAACACAGCTTAATGAATCCAATGTTTTCGAAGCAGATTATATTGATTATTCGTTCTCATGTAATGAATTCGAAATGTTTTTCATTTGAAAACTAATTGATAACCACCGGGAAGGCTCCCTTCAAAGAAATGCCCTCCAAATTCAACCATTTGTAAACGTTCGCTTCACGTTCGTTCCGTTAATTTTAATGAAACAACAATTTATCAAACGACTCTCCAACTTTAACGAGCTAACTACTGTAACTAAACGCGATAAGATTATAATTCGCTAAGAAGATTTTTCACAAGAACAGGTTCTGCAACACTAACAGCGTATCTTCATGCTGCAGTCGGTTCCTGTGTCATCTGAGTTTTTCTATCGTGTCGTTTTTAATTTTTATTAAATTGTAAGAACTCATTTATACGATCTTCATTTTTAATCCACTGCAATGTTTCTCAATTTTTTCTTCTTTCATGGAAACCACTTTATTTTCAGTCGAATTCAACAAAAACTTAATATCCTGTCATTTATTTTTCATCGCCTCCTTCCATTCGTTAGAATTCAATTTAGAATTTCCTGTTATCCATCTTCATCTTCGTTTCGTCTTCCATCATGTTCCATTCTTCCATTCGTTTTCATATTGTGAGTACAGTATCAGCCACTCTGGCTTTTGTTGTCTCATGTAAATATTTCTCGTTATTTTTTATAATTCTTTCTGTGCATCTTCTGCGTTTCTTTGTGAATTCTGTACTATTTGACTTGTTTGTGGTTCCGTTCCTTCCAATTCGTAATAAATTTTAGTTAAAAAATGAATTTCAAGTAAAAAATACACATATTGATACCATACAACAACCTATACTATTGGAACTTGAGAGAGTTAAAACATCAATTAAAAAATTAAAGAATCAAAGAGCAAGTGGTCCCGGTGGAATATCAGCAGAACTGATCAAAAATGGAACAGATAAATTACTAAGATTAATTACACAATTATTCGAAAGATGCTTAAACGGAGAAGAAACACCATAAGAGTGGAGAATTGGATATTTAACATCAATTTATAAGAAAGGAGACAGACAAAAATGTGAAAATTACCGTGGCATTACTGTAACAGCAACGTTTAGTAGACTGTATGGACGAATTTTAAAAGATTTTCTTGAAGAAGAAATAAGAATGAAAGAAAGTGAAGAACAAAGTGGATTTAGAGCAGGAAGATCATGTATGGATAATATATTTTGTCTTAAACAAATTATTGAAAAGGAAATGACGGTGGGAAATCAAATTCATCTTCTGTTTATTGATCTAACGAAGGCATATGATAATGTTCCATTCGCAAAATTATGGAATGTATTAAAGGAAATAAACATAAATTTAAATATTATTAGAGCAATTCAAGAACTTTACAGACAATCAAAAACAAAGATTAAAGTAGGTCAAAGATTATCAAAAGGCTTTATAACAGATAAAGGACTCAGACAGGGATGTTGTATCTCCCCAACACTTTTTAAAATTTATGTTGAAGCAGCATTAAAAGTTTGGAAAGAAAACTGCAGAGGATTGGGACTTAATGTGAAAGGAACGTCAATGTTTACTCTGCAGTTCGCCGATGACCAAGTCATAATTGCAAAGAGTAAAAATGATTTAGAGAGAATGACAATAACAATTAAGGAAGAATATGAGAAATGGGGACTGTACATGAACATTAGCAAGACCAAATATCTATGTATAGGAGGAAATGAGACGGACCTAAATCTAAATAATAACATGAAAATAGAAAGCTGTGAGCATTATAGGGATCTCGGAGTAGACATTAATAGAGAAGGCAGAGACTCATAAGAAATTAAAACAGAATTTGTCAAGGAAGGAAGGCTATAAAACTATTAAATTCTATTTGGTGGAGTGAAGAGGTCTCTAGGAAAAGAAAGTATAATATGTACAATTCTATTGTAAAGAGCATCTTGTTATATGGGGCAGAGGGATGGAGAATTACGGAGACAGAAAAAAAGAAATTAGCGGCAGTGGAAATGGATGCCCTAAGAAGATCATGCAGGATATCAAGAATAGAAAGAATAAGAAATGAAAGAATCAAAGAAATGATGAAAATAAAAGGAAACATTTTGGACGATCTTCAAAGAAAACAATTAATTTGGTTTGGTCATGTTAAAAGAATGAGTGACGAAAGACTGCCCAAAATCGCTTTTGATTACAAAACAAATCAAAAAAGGAAACGAGGAAGACCACGAAAGGCTTGGATGGACGATATTAAAAAAGCAATGAGGATTAGAAGTCTGGAAGAGGAATGGACCCTTGATCGGAAGACCTGGAATAGACTTCTTGCAGATTCTTTCGGAAGGCGACACCTGACGCCATGAACCGAGTTTATGTATATATATATATATATAAAAATGCCTGAACAGCTGTTTCATCCTTATTAGGAATCATCAGCAGAGTTTACCCTTCATGTATGGCTCAGACTGCGCGAAAGTGAAAGGGAAGCCATTCTCGCTACCGGGAATGGCCGCCGAGATAATAAAAAAAAAATCAATAAAACATTATCCTGGAGCGCTTCCACAATCCGGAGCGAGATTGGCTTCTTTTAACTTTCGCGCTGACTAAGCCAAACATCAAGGGTAAATTGTGCTGATGATTTCTAATAAGGATGAAGCAGCTGTTCAGAACGGATTTCCGTTGATGTTGGCTCAGTGTGCGAAAGCATATTTACCATTCAGTTTTGAGGTTTTTTTCCTTGAATCCATAACCAGTTTTGATTTTAAATTTTGCGTTTCATTGCTGTTAGTTTTTTATGTTTTAATGTCTTTTTATGTTTTAAGCATAATGGCAGGACAGCTGTATTTAAGGCAAAAGGGCTCCTAGAGAGTAGGATTCAGTAAAAAAATATCACATATGCAATTTTCTCATGAATTGAATTATGTATTCAATTTATTTTTGACTGCTTTTCCGTATTTTAAATCCTTTTATATTTATCTTAAAAAACACTAAATCTTTCTTTTTAAAAGTACAATAACTTAAGGAGCTGAAACGTGGCACTTAAACAAAAAAGAAAAAAAACAAAATTATTATCAGAAGAAATGGAAGTTTGGCGACAGTCAGGAAAAAGTTCCGAATTCAATAGTGGATTACATAAAAACCGCAGCAATTAAAATTGTATGGACGTGTGAAGTAAGGATAGAAGAAAGAATTCCGAAGAAAATTCTCGAATGGGTTCCACCTGGGAATAAGAAGAAGAGAATACCCAAAACAGCATGAATGGAAGGAATTCCAAGAATGATGTCTCAAGAGAATGATGCGACGAACTGATGGTGAATGGGAAGATAAAGAACAATGGAAGAAAGCAATTGTTTAGTATGGACACAGGAAGATGCTGCAGCATCGTTAAACCTGAATAAGAATATCTTAGGCTTCTGCAATTGATATTTCTTTAAAGTCCTAAATAATCACCATTATTTACATTGAGATGAACATAACTTTATTAATGAATATCGGAATTGCAGTGGCGCGACAGAGACCTTACTGTTAACTGGTTCCTGTTCCTAGCTGATGATCACCAAAGAGCGTGAAACAGCTGTTCTAGGATGTGTCACTTTGTAAACACTTGTCTCACTCATTGTTGTTCTTAACTTTATTAACTTTCAACATATATTTATACTTTGTTTATTACTTTGTCTGAAAGTTCAAGTTTTCGAACAATATATCCAAAAGTTTCTTTATATCTTCAGCACTGAATACTTGTGTTTCTCAACACAAAAAAAAAAAAAAAAATTTTTAATATTTTCAATCAATCTCTGAAATTTTTATCAAGTGATCTTTTTAATCCTATGTTACCATCTGATAAGGACAGATGGTAACATAGGATTAAAAAGTCTTCAAATATTGATTACAACTTACAATATCTGACCAATAACCCATTCTTTTACTCTCACTAACTTTTTTACCATTTTCTATCTACTTGTTACCATTAAAACTATTTACTGTAACATTTAATCGCCATTTTGAAAAATGTAACTTTACCATAATCAACAAGTATTTGTAATAGGTGTTGACGAGGGACGTCCGCAAAGGATCCCGAAAGGCTCCGCATAAATATTTTTATTAAATATTGTTTTTTGTTTTTTTAAAATAATTTGTTTGTTGTTTTTAAAATAATATCTCTTTTTTTACACATATTAAAAATGTTATCATAATCAACAAGTCACAATCAACTTAAAAATTTATAATTTAGAAATTTATAAAAAAAATCAGTTCAAGTAAAAAATAAAACTAGACTTACAGTCAATCTATGTAAAGAGAACCAATGCCAAATCTAAATTAAATTAGCTTAATAATCATTTATTCCTAAACCGCTTCAATTCAACTGTTCTGTAAATTACATAAATGCTAATTAGAATTGATAAATTTATATTCAGGGTCAAGATTTACCATTGACTATTCTTTTGTTTATTTATCGAAACTTAAAAATTAATACTAATTAATTGTGAATCAACTGAATATTAATGAATTCCGAATAACTAATGAATAATAAATGTTTCCTATGAAGATTCAGTTGCCCAATGTGTACAATCATTTAATTATTATCAATGAATCGATCAAATTTAGAAAATAGGTTTCATAACTGAAATACTCCTATTAATAATGATTCATGATTATTTTTTTTTTGGTTAAATTCCCCCAAAAAACTAAAAACTTAAAACAGTGAAAGTTTAAGGGCCTGTCCAGAAAACTCTAAAAATCAAAAACAGATGGGGGGGGGGGGGGGGGCTGTGGGAATTATTCGAAATTTTAATGAAGACTTTTATTCTTTATTCTTCAAGTGTTGAAGTTATCCTTGAAAAATCTGAAAAAAATAAAAATTGTTTTTTTGTTTTTTTATACATTTGCTTCTTTTAAAATTCTGATGTTATAAATAAGCTTTTTCTTTTTTTTTACCCCCGAAAGAAATTTCATTATTTGTTTTCAAAGAAGACAAAAAAAAGCATCGCAAAGAATCTTAAAAATAAATCTCAGTTACTATCATTTGCTCATTCGACCTCAACTACTCCCGTTGATCGAGAATCGTCGAGAGCCTAAACCTCTCGCGCTCCTCAGGGCCTGCACGGCGTGTTTCGGTACAGTTTACCTTAATATATCATTTGCCGAAGTTAATCAATTACTTTGTAATGTTCTGAATTCGCAGCAACACCCACTTTACACAAACGTGATAATTTGACTATCCTACAACAGTGTTTTTAAAATCGTGGGACGTGACTCGTAGTGAAGTAGGAAGAATTTAGTAAAGGAAACATTTTTTCAATAAACAATATCTGATCTAAGTTGACTGCTGTCTAAAATAGATGAAAAAGATTAAAAAAAAACTTATTATAACTATAATCAATAATTACAAGAGAAATAAATCAAAAACGCACAAGGCTAAGAGTTCACTGATCTGTTTTTGGAAATTGTGATATCGGGAATCCAAGATAGCCTATTTGGGCTATCTCGGATTCCCGGTATCACAATTTCCAAAAACAGATCAGTGAACTCTTAGTCTTGTGAGTTTTTGATTTATTTTGTACTTTCCACGCACGTTAAATTTCTGTTATATAATCAATAATGAGTCTATTTTATCATAGTTCTTACATTTTTCTCATTTATAATTAAAAAGAACATTTTCTTTTATGCTTATTTTTTAATATTCTATTTATAATAAGAAGTCCCTGAAAGAATATAAACTCTACTTTTCGTAAAAAGTTTTTAGCTTATTTTTATTTGTTTCTAAATTATTGAAAATAAATAAAGTCTCCGTACGTTTGTGAATTATAATTAAATTAGTTGTAATAATATATTTTGATATATTTAATATATTTTTCTCCCTTAAAAGTTTACATTTTTTAATTAAGCCCTGATTATTTATTCATCTAATAAATTGAATCATATCAAAGTGCGCACACATCACACTGGATTAAACGGATTAATATTCATTAGATAATGATCTAATTCTTTTTTTCGAGATAATGTTTGTGACATTAGCGCGCAAAGTTTCTCTACAGGTACCCACCATACCACACCATGGTAGGTCAATCCGTAGATTGGTTCTAAGTCTACGGAACCCTAGTGACCCCCGAAGAGCGACCCCTAGGAGAAGCCGTAGTTATAGAAGGGAACATATACTGGTGTGGTTTCCCATTGCCTTCTCCAGGACGCCATTACGGAATGACGTCAGACCGAAGAGAAAGTGAGGCTGACAACACAGGAAAGGAAATTGAAACATCCATGCTCTCGACCGCGATTTGAACCCGGGTACCGGCACACTGGCCTCACGGCAGACCGACGCCTGAGACCGCACAACCAAATTTTTCAAATACAAGAATTTAGATTGTATCTTATCTAGAAATACGGATGCTACGCTTCAGGGAAATCCATTGACCGGTTCAAAATCTACTGTAGGAGGAAACACATAAGTTATTCACGTGGACATCCATATCGGCATACTGGTTTTCTAAGCCTCGTAAAATGAAGAAATGAATAAATTTTGCTTTAAAGAAGTTTTCAATTTCTTAAATAAATAAGCAAAATATATTTACTTATTTAATCTAAGGAAATATAAGCAGATATAAAAGTATGGGTATATTTAAAAGAGGGGTGGGTGGACAACGGGGGGAGAAAGCAAGTGACAAGGTGTAGAATTTTGCAGTAATACAAATCTCAAAAATACAGCAGTCAATTTGTGTTCACAGCTTACGACTGTACTGGTCTCTTCCTAAAATCAATATCTTTTCTGGTATTTCAATGTAAATATTTGGACTGACTAAATAACAGTTCCACCTCTGTTTGTTAATGCCTACGAATCCATTTCACTGTAGTCCGGGGAACGGATACTCTTGGGACTGGACTCATTCGCTCGAGGAACATTTTTAAAACCGCACCATTTTCGAGACATTAGGGTTCAATGAATAGAGCTATTTGATTCAAGTATCAAAAGCGGAGTAGTTTTTGACGAATTACAATGAAGAATTGGGCGTTCAAATGTTGAACTAATAAATAAAATTCGACGTACCTTCCGAAGTGGATGGTGGTGGTATTTTAAGAAATAAGGCAGAAAAGAAGCCAAAAATTTAACGTGCTG
>JAFIDM010000006.1:37601526-37634147 GCA_023159025.1 Thereuonema tuberculata
ATTCAATAGAAAGCAAGTTTAACGTCCGTAATCATTTATAAATGGAGAGGGGCTTTTGAGTGAACCAATCAGAAGCCATCGGGTGCAATGTGATCTATGGCAGTCCGAACCTCAAAAATATGCAAAAATATAATTTTTTTTATCTTAATGTTTCTTCTGAAATTCTCAAAAATGAGGAAAAAAAAAACCAACCCAAAGGTGGGCTTTCTTGCAGTCTTAAAAATGCATTCTGATAATTTTATTATTATTATTTTTGGGCCTTTTTTCTCATTGAAAAACCACGATAAACATCCGCTTCGCCGTAACTGTTCCCTGTGCTAAAACCCTAGCAACGAACCAAAGCAACGGACTCCTTGAACTGTGATGTAGGTTGTGACGACATCACATAAACAGTCCATAAGGTATCACTCACGCCTAACCTAGTTCTATTTCGGGCTGTAAAGGTGGTAACGTGTCACATTTTTTGATTACTTACTGTGGACAAAAAGCGATCAGAGACCAGAAATCGTATTTTTCACCAGCTCTACGAATCGTAGCTTTCGTATAAGGTATCACTCATGTCTGTAACGACTTATAGTTTGGTCTGTACAAATTGGTAGCGGACGAACAGACGGACAGAACCTTCTTAAAGAGCTCCTCCCTCTTCGTTTACACTTTGTCTACGGAGTCACTAAAAAAAACCTCCCATTATCAGAGACTGTAAATTCGAAGACTACTTCATAGTTTGTCTCCCAATAAAAAGTTGCACATAACCAACAAACAAATAAGAACAAGGGAACAAGTATTTTACAACAAAGAAAAAAGAGAAAAAAGTTAACTACAGATTTAAGAATAGCGACTGTTCATGTCGAATCTCTGCGTTCGAAAATCGCCTTCCATAAGTTGTCATAAAGCTTTTAAATCAAAACATTTTGCGGATAGGCTCAATTAATCTGCCTTAATCTGCTCAATTAAATGATTAGCGGTGAAAATTTATTTTTGATCCATCGAATCCAAACCCAGTTGAATATTACAGCTTTAAATTTAAACTTCATTGTTTACCTCTGATTAATAGAATTGCTTCCAAACTCCCCATTGATTGTGTTGCTGAAAGACCAAAAAAAAAGCCTTTCAAATATCTGACAAGAGAAGACATCCGTCTTAATATATCATTTTGGATGTTCAGGAGTTATTTTCAAAAGATCTAAGTCTTCTCTTACATCCTCTACGGAAAGGTTCGTAAAGGCCGGGGCTTCGAGTTATTGCTGCCGCGACCTGATCCGAGGTCTCTAGAGCCCAGGAGATACGCCAATAAAAACAAAGGTAGATCAATATTTGGTTGTCAATTTTGGGATTTGTCGAGGCAAAGAAACATGCGGGTAGCAACGGAAGTGCTACGGTTGATTGGATTCTGGAGAGAGAAAACAACAAAACCAAAAATAGCAAAAAAAGTGTAGCTGGCATATCAAACTCAGAAATTACTCCTCGAAACACTTCTTTTTTTAAATAATTTAGATAATGAAACTATTTAAAAGTTAAAAAAGTCTACTGTAATAACAGTTTCATGTAATTACGATTTGGGGTTTAAGGTTTAGCCCCATGGACCCAACTCTTACCAAAATCAATAACAAACTTATTAATATATTAAAGTTTCAGTTTGCTGAGTTAAGTTTCTGTCTTCTGTCATGATTACATTACATTAACAACATGTTTAGACAGTTCTTTCAAGTACCAAAATGTGTACCAAAATTAATTTGTGTGTACCAAAATTAATTTATGTGTATCAAAATTAATTTACGTGTATCAAAATTAATTTATGTGTACCAAAATTAATTTATGTGTACCAAAATTAATTTATGTGTATCAAAATTAATAGGGACCTTCCTTCTATCTTTAGTAATCTAAAGGCAATATTTACATTTCATAAAGGGTGAGACCAAGTTGTTTACAAAATGACACCCTAGTACAGGTGTTTCACGCTAATACGGCGATCATCAGCTAGGAGCAGTCATCAGTACACAACCAGGGCTCGATACACGGTTCTATATTTTTTTTTAATTCCAAATCAAACAAGCGTTATAATACCGAATTGTCAATAAAAAATGCTTTACAGTATCAGCTTGATTAACTTTTATCTATTGTTTTAATAATGAATTGGCTACTGTTAATTTGATACTTAGATATTATTATAATGTCTGGAATATTTGTAATTTTAAAAGCCGAATTTGTTTTTAATATTTGTAGTCTGATGAAGAGCCCTGTATAGGATGCCTTGTAACATGTAATGAATATGAATGCTGTAAATTTATTTTTATTCTTCTCAGTGTGTTTGGTCCTATTTTTTAAATTGATTCCTCTACACACCGTAAACATGAATGATTAATATTTCATCTTTCTAATTAGTTTTTAAGTTATCTTGAGAGCAGACGGACAGGCAGCACGCAGCAAGTAAAAAGATGGATTTTAAAACTGTTTTGTGCTGAATTTTCTTTTCTCCTTTTAAGGAGTGTTAGACAGAATCTTTAAAAGCAGTGTGTGCTTTGCGGAAATAAATTGTCTCCTGGTATTCGGAGATGTGTGGTTTCTCAGAATTACGAAGAAATACTTCGCCATAAAACAGATTTCCTATTAGCCGAGATGGAAGGTAATAACGATTGGAGACGCCGCCGTTCGGAGGACGCCAATTAATACATCACAAGATCAAGGCATCGGAGCTAATGAGACCAAAGGAACGACAGAAGGAAAAAAAAAAAGAGGAATTCCTCTTCAATGGCTTTCTCTTGTTACTTTTTTTTTTATTTTCTAAATGCTTTCGTAAATTAAAAGCAACGATGCAGATACAAATTGACAGTGAACGCTTGGCTTATTCATGTTTGGTATTCATATCAACATAAGAACATTGGCTGATCTTCAAAGGACAACAAGTTAGTTTCCAACACTGTTTTTGCAACTATTTGAGTTTTTCCCATTATTCCGTCTTGCTAAAACTATACGAATCTCTTATCGTCTTATCTCGTGAAAATAGGGACCCCACTCTTACATCATTGTAATAAGAAAGCACTGTGATTCAGCTGTTGAGCGCCTCATCTCAATAAAAGACTCAAAGAGCTGGTCAAGCGTTGAGCGTAATTTATGCCATTTTAGTTGAAAACTCTTTCATCGCCGAAAGGTAGGGCCCTGTATTAATAGAGATTAATCCCATCAAGTAGCTATAGTATTTTGCAAAAAAAAAAGGGTTTGCCATTTATGGTCATTACGTAGCGATCGATTTGGTCTGGAACAAACGTCACCAGTCATGACGTCATCAACTGGAACTCCGAGCAGTCAGTCCAAGATGGCGTCGTTTTGTGGTCGCATAAGCGTGACCAAGAAAGGACAAACTTTGCATAGCGAAGCAAAGGGAATAGTATGGAACGTTTTTAATTATTTCAATTTTAATTATTATTATGTAGACAAAAACCAGAATGTTTTCGTAACGTTTATTAGATTCAGTTACGGATTTTAGCAATAAATGGCACTGATACGTCGTGGCAACATCAATCTATAAGGAAATTACATCATCACAAGCTCTTCTTTCATGAACTGAACTGTAAATATGTTTTCGTAATCTTCATAATTGAACACAAGAACAATTTTTTACTAAGCTTTATACATTTGAGCTACAAATCGTGTTTGCTCTCGTGTAGATCGCCATTAACAATACTTTTTCGGCGAAGCGAAAAAAAAAAAGTTGATTTCGCAGCTTAGTTTTGATATTAATTCTCTTCTCATTTCACAGCAGAGGTAAAGAAAAAAGGGAAAAAAAGATCCCAGAGGAAGAGAATATGGTGAAGGAAGCCATGGATTGAAACTACGAGCAAAGAACATCCAGATTTCAGCGTGAAGTTAGCACTGTCGTAGTTTTTAAATAAATTTTCTCGCCGCCAAGGGCGCTGGTGTCGACTTGCTTCTAATATTTGGCTGAATTTAGAACTTGTTTTATTTAGAGCAATGGGTATGATTTTCGGGCAAGTGATAGATTTTCGAGCCATTTGCCGGTTTCGGCAACTTTTCAGCAACTTTACATGGTGTAAAGCAGCCGTATGGGAAGAAATTTGAATTTCATTTTTCATATCATTAATATTTTAATGATTTTTAACTTTATGGTTGTGTTTTCACATGATGTTGCTTATTTTCATACACGAAAAGAAACAGTGATATTTCTTTTTACTTAACATTCTCTCCTAAATGAGCAACATATTCTTCACTAATAATATATAAATAAGAAATTTTCTCCTTTTTAGATCCTTTTAGAAATAATTTTCTTTTGTATTTTGTATTTTACAATTATTGTAAATGAAACTGACCACGTGACACCACGCATGAAATAGACTTGCACTAATCTAACGATTGTTGCTCTGCCAAAGTCTAAAAGGGGGCCACGATTTGGATGGAAAAGCATTTGAAGTCATTACTTTCGGCTTCCAGTTGAATGGAAGACTATTAGGTAAACAAATCAATTTCCGGTTTCTGATTGGACGATCTCCGGTTCCTAGGAAACCGGACTGATTTAAAAGTCCCTAACTCCATGGAGACGCTGATGGGGCTCACGGAAGACTTTGAACAACTTTGTTCTGAAGAAGTCCTTAAAGACACTAAGTAGTCAGTGCGGATCAATGAAAAAGGCAAGTTATTGAAGTTAACTTGTTTCTGAAGTCATACAAGTTAGTTAAAAGTTGTCGGTTATTTTTTTTTTTGTAGATATTAGTTACACAGTTATCTTACCTTTCAGTTTGTCGATGATTTAGAAGCTGCGTAAAATTGAAGGTGAACTGAAAGAGATTGATTGAGGAGAATTTAACATTCAAAAACATAAAAGCAGATACAGTAAAAACATCAGTTATTCTAATCACCTCCCCCGCAGCCCCTTCCCTTTTCAAAATTTACGTTACCTGTTCTTACATCACTTACATCTTTCTAGTGGACTTACATATTGTTATTCTAAAATGTTGCTCCTGCCACTTAGTACACCAGAAAATAAATACAATAATCTTATTAAATGTGGTTTAACACGCAGAACAGTTAAATGGAAAAAAAAATTGGAAACTCCCATCCTGCACCAATGCAATCAAGAACCTGTTCAGGCGCTAATTTTGTCATTGATAGGGATTCTTGTTTTGTTTTTTTTATCGGAACCCACCTTCAGGAGCTGTTCTGGATTCGATGCTTATAATTTTGTCATTGAGGAGTAACAATGGTGAAACAGTTGTTCCAGATTTCCCGTCAATGACAAAATTAGAGCATGAATGGGTTTTTATTTATACAAGATGGGAGTTTCGCAATAATCTTATATTTACAGGAGTACAGATTAGAAATAATAGATAATCTTGCAGACATTAAGGTAATTGTAGATCCAATTGTACTTTGTTTCGAATAAAGGAAATACGTTCGAGATGTTCGAAGACCAACTCATTTTGATTGACTGGTGGAGGTTGGTGAGGTAATTGGTGCTGATGTGATGTAATTAAATCAGTAATTAATTATTTAGGCATCATATAACCAATTAGTTTTAATCATATCTTACATATGTAAAGGATGTACCTGAAATGTGCTGCCAAACTTAAAGGTTGTATTTAATCATGCAAAACAACGAATAAATATCACATAAACATGGGTCTTGAAAAGCTTTATCTCCAAGACATGAACGATGCAACAATACAATCGCTCAGTTTCACAGAAAGTGCTCGAAATGTTCTCCACCGGCTGCAATGCCGCAACACAACATCGTTTCATCTGCTGAACAGGGTCGAAGATGCCTGTTGCACGTCGAATTGTATTGCACACATCCACATGCGATCATGCCATGCGTCAGGAACTGGTGTAGTGTCCACTAATGCTTTAAGATAACCCAAACGAAAAAGTCCAGAGGGTTTAAATCAGGGGAACGAGCAGGCTATGCTATTGGTCTCCCTCTTCTAATCCAACGGTCAGGATAACGTTGGTTCAGAAGTCGTCTGGCTGTACGGCTGAAATGAGGTGGCGCACCATCTGAATCACATGGGACGACGAGTGTGCAAAGGAACATCCTACAGGCATGTAGACAACTCATTTTCCATGAAATCCCTGTAAGCATCGCAGGTTAGTCTAGCTCGGGCAGAAACACTGGCCCGATGAGATGGTCGCCGATGATACCAATCCAGACATTTACAGAAAACTATGTGATAGCATGCGGGTTTTCATCGGACCACTGGTGAACGTTATGAAAATTCATAATTGCATCTTTCGTGAAGTAAGACTCGTCAGTGAAAAGCACAGAATGCGCAAAAATAGGTTGAACACAGTGTTGCACACACCATGTGCCAAAGACCACATGTGGAGGGTAATTGATGAGTGACAGACCTTGCACTCTGTGTTCGTGATATGGGTGGAGAAGCTGAGAATTATGTGCTCACTTTGCTTGGATACGGCAATCTTTCTAGTGGACGTTCCAGGATGTTCTGCAACTTCATTCAGCACCTGTTCTTCAATGTGCGTTGTTCTGATGTGACGGTCTCTGCCTCTATCGACAGTAGCGGGCATAAATGATCCTGTCTCAGCCAGACGACGATGAATCGCCGATACGTGATATGGGTAGAGAAGCTGTTTCTGGAGAATTCTGTGCTCACTTTGCTTGGATATGCCAACTTGGGGGAGGAGGGTTCCTCCACTTGTGGTGGGAAGGGGGGGGGGGGGGGGTCCACTTTTGGGGGGGGGGGTATTGAACATTACATGTCATGATTACTGAGGAGCAATTTAATGATTCTACGATACGACGTAAAGGCTATTACACCCGCATTACATGTATTGTTGCATCGTTCTTATCTTGGAAATAAAGCAGACCCATGTTTATATGACATTTATTCGTTGTTTTGCATGATTGAATACAACCTATAAGTTTGGCAGCGCATTTCAGATACATTTGTATATATTTATATATATATATATATACACACACAGTCGGACCTCTATTTCGCGAACTTTTCTTTGGAACCAAGAACATTTCTTTGTAATTTCTTTGTAAAATAATAAGCAAAGGTTCTCGCACTCTGGGCTATCATGTCAGGAATATGAGACAGCTGTTTCAGCCTTTTAAGGCTTCTTCAATTAGATATACCCTTGATATAGCTCAGTGTGCTTGACAACGATGAAATCTCATAGGATTTTCGTTGGGGGCCACTTCGAGGAGCTAAAGTGGAAACCTCATTTTTAATCACACACACACACACTGAGCTTTCACCAATGGTAAATCTGACTGAAGGAACCTAATAAGGCTGAAACAGCTGTCCCAGATTTCCGACATGACAGCCCAGGATGCGAAAACCTTTATGTGCACTTATTTTTTTCACGGCTGCACGTTGATTATTTTAATCAACAATAATCAATTATTTTTATAATCGAAAGCTATTTATTTATAGTTTTAATCAGATGAAACCTAAACGCTCTCTACCGGAATATGGTGGAACTACGAGGCCTAACAGACATGGAGATAATACAAACTCGGCATTCTAAGTTTTTAATATTACAAGATGTGTGCCTTGTGGTACATGGGGTGGCAATGCATATCTTTCACAACCCATCCACAACAGGAAGCTTTTTTTATGTATACACAGTTTGCTTTGAGGAAATAATTTATTCATCTACAGCTCAAAAAAAAAAAAAATGTTGAAAAGCAGAGAGAAGAAACTACCTTAGAATTCATTCCCTTCTCGGATGATGGAATCCTATTACCTTGAACGTGTTCTGAATCATTCAACAAGGAGTCAAGTGAAATTTAAAGTTGGTGTTTCGTATTCCAGCAAACTTACGTATATTAGACAGAAAGAAGAATAAAACATAAATGTGGTCATCACTTCAACTTGTAATTCTACAGCAAATGTTGTCTAAATAGAAGGTTTATAAAGACACGACCCTTCATCTTTAAACCAAATAATTAAATTTTAAATTGATGTTATTATTTTTTTCAGCAGAAGAATGATTTTCTATAACAATTAACTAAACAAAAAACAAAACAAAAAAAGCTTGAACTTTAGACTTTAGACCTTAAGATTTTTTTTCCATGCAAGAAAAGTAAAAACACGAAAAGAAAATGAAAAATAATTCAACAACGTAGTCAAAGTTTCTCATCTGTGATGATAAATTAAGAATTTATATTTTAAATCGTATATAGGAACTGGCACAGATGCTTCAGAAGTGCTATCCTTCGTCAGTCAAGTGGCCTTAAGAATAAAGGTATGCAGTCGACTTTGGATCACTGCATGTACGGGTAACCTTAGCTGAAGGCGGACAAAAAAATTTAAACAGCTTCTAAAAATTTCAGCACTGACCATTCTTTTAAGATCAAATATCCTTAATTACTTGGCTTTTTTAAGGACTTTCAAATAACTAATGATTGGACCGGAATTGATAAGACCCTACTATAGCTAATCAATATTTCTTTAATTTTATTTTTTAACTATAAAATTTCGGAATGCGGTTAATATTGATAGGTGACGGATTTGTGGATGCTTGGATATCTTTGATGATGCGTGTATCAGATTGACAGGATTCTATTTTGAAGGTTGATCACTCAGTGGATACTGTTATGTTCTGGTGACATTCGCAAATAATGTCAACGACATACTAGTCTCTGAAACTTTTTAACTTTTTAACAACTATAATCTGAGGATTTCACAGTTTGACGAAATAGTCCTGAAATTAATTTGTTAATGAAATATCTTATTCTTCCAGGGTTTCCAATGGTTGGTTTCTAAAGCGCTGCTGGGCTGAGTGTTTGGCAGGGCGCATTGTCATGTTGGAACAAATTCGAAATCATCACTGACCTTCGTTAAAATACATTAGCATATATTAACAGATGATTTGAATCTGATATCATTTTCATAACAGTAATGGAAGTACAAATACTAGACAGCAAATAAAGATACTGCAAGCTTAAGAGTATTTATATCCTACCCTAATCTTAAGTCTTCATTAGAAAGAAGTTGCGAACAAAATAGCTCCAAAGTAGATTATACTGGAACTGTTTTACACGGTTGTAAAAATGATTCGTTTGTACTTTGATGAATAATCTACATATTTAAAAGGCAAAATCTAATGTCTGCCTCACTCATCAATGCAGTGAAAACCGTTGAACCTATGTTAAATAAAATAGAATAGTTTAAAATAAAATAAATAAAAAGAAGTTTCTTAAATTTTATTAATTTATTTATTTTTGAGATCTTTTGCAGGTCAACGCCATTTTTTATTTCAATTCTAGTATTTTCTCTGTTCCACAAAATTGTTCCACTTCAAAATCAAGGAATAAAAATAAAAGTTTTCGTTTTCATCCGCAAGAGGGATCCCAACTTTTGATTCTCCAATCAAATCCTTCCACAGTTCTCTTCGATGAACTCCTTGTTCCCGCAATGCTAATAGGACCTTTCTAACCATTGGTTGACTCGGCCTCTCATCCAAGGCTTCAAAACGTTTGTGATTGAATATTTAAAAATTATTTAAATTTTTCACTCACTAAGTGTTTAAAAGTTGAACAAAATAATTATTGTAGCCACAGATTGACAAGGAAGTCGCTAAGGCTTCAAAACCACTCGAACTTTTGTAATGTATTTTTAAATTTTTATTACATGTTTTTAAATCAACTTGTGTATGTTTGTCGTTTCTTTTGTTCATATTAATCGGAAGGCAAAAACTAGAACTATGGGGTGTAAACGGAAGGGCGGTGAGGGGATAAGCGAATATTGTTGAAGGATACTTCTACGGGGTTTTCGAGATAGAAATAGACTTATAATGATTTTTTTTAAGAACTAGGAAAGGTTTGAAGTGATAGGGGTGTGGAGAAGGGGAGAAAGGGGTGGGAAGTCTTATATTCTCTGATCTCAAGTTACAAAATTCAAATGTGACATTACTTTGTATCTATCACGTGATTTCTGTACCAACTACAATTTCAATTTCTTTCTCATCCACATCATTGTAACCCGTATGAAGAACGGGGATTTTTCTAGGATAAATATAAACATATCATATATATATATATAGGTCAATCAACTATTCTTTGTACTAAACGCGAGTGACAACATAATGATTTTCTAACAAACAAAAATCGATAATCTAACTTCCTATGGAGCACATTTTAACGATTAGTGAATGAAGTTTTAGTTAAGATAACGGGCAGAGCACTTTTTTTAATTTGAAGAGCAGTATTTTGCTTTACTTAGTGAGATTATGGCGGTAATTTGTCCCCTGCGGGACAAAACAAAACAAACAGCCTACTTTTCCCTGTCATTGTCGCATATCCTTACTATCAGTTACTACTAGTTAACATATATTTTGTATATTTAATAGCAATCTGTATTGAAGCATTCGCTTTGGGAGTTTGCGAAGTCTCTGAAGTGACAGGGAAACCAAATACTCGCGGGGAAACATTGTCTCCTAAGTTACTGTAAAAATAATAAAATATTCGTAATTAAACCAACATCGGTCACTGTAAAGCTTTTGATCAATGACCTAATACTTTGAGGTAAAAATAAAGTCCAATATTTATTAAATTTGTGTTCGGGACACACTTGATGCAAAGAATAATTGATTGACCCATATATATTTTACTTCAATTCATATCTACTAATCAAAGAACAGTGAATTTTGGAGCAATTAAAACTTAGAGCGCGGACATTATTTAGGTAATTGTCTCAAATAATGTACAGATGCTACTTGTCATAAAAGATTTATTCATCAAGATTGTAGTGAGCGTAAAGCTATGTAGGAATTCAAGCTTGAATTGTCTTGAATTTTCGGAGAAACAGATTTCATTCCTAATTAGAGCAGATATGAAAATGGATCTGTGTTCTGACGCTACTTAAAAGAACAACTATTGCTGATAAAAGAGAAATCATCAAAGTCAATGCAGCTAAAATGATTTATAGTGATGACAGCGTAAAACCTAATTAAGAACGAAGTGAAAAAAGAAGTGGGTCGGATTTCTCAACGAATGAGTTAATAACTCAATTAATCTTGACTTCAACCACTTAATATTCCTTACTTCAAGAGAAAGTGAATTTCAAAGAGAAAATAAAGCTCAATCAACACACAGACACTGCAGTGGGACATTCAAATCAAGACAAATAATGTTGCTAAAGCGGGTTTATTTATGGATCGTAATAAAATTCTGTATCTACATTAACAGGATGATATATGAGACTCTCCAAATGACGTCCTCTCTACAGGGCGTTCATTTGATCATAAGGTTGAGTATTAATTTGATTAAATTAAATTTGTGGTGACGTAATCGTCAATTAAATAAAAAGTTCCTGAAAAAAAAGTAAAAAACTTATAAACTGCTTCCCTTATTTTGTTTATTTATTATTTATTTTTTTCTAATTTTCTTTCTGTCTTTCTTTCTTTCTTTTTTTGGTTAGATGCTAAATGTTAGATTATATATAGTCCGTAAATAGGTATGCCAAGTTTTAAGAATATCGATTCATACATATACACGTGTGCTATTCTTACCATCACTCACTCAGTTGGCTGAAAAAACAAAAACAAAAATCACCAAAAACTTTTTTTAATGAAAAAAATTTATCAAATATCAATTAAAAACTTATATGGAGTTACCAGTAAATGTTTAAAAAACAAAAACAAAGTCTGTATGATTCCGCTGTCTTACATACTACATATAGGAAAAATTATGGAAGCTCCCCTAACAAAAATAAAGCTTTAAGCTAAAACCTTATTTTTTGTTGTTGTTTATTTAAAGCAAAGTTCATTCAGAACTACAGAAACACGATATTCACTTTAACCCGCCAAGAAAGGAACATCTTTAACAATTCCTAAAAACTCAAAACTGAAAAAAAAAAAGGCAACAAAAAACAGCTAAAACGACATATTTCGGCCTCACGACTAGATCCTTTATCAATTCATTTAGCCTTGTCAGATTTACATTTATACTACACATAAAAGGTTTAATAGAAAATTAATACTAAAAGTATTTTACGTGTGTTAAAAACGATTAATATATGGGAAAGGCTAAAACACATAAAATTTAAAAGATTTTTGTATATTTGTAAGCGACTAGTTTCAAGCGCCTTTGGGAAACGGGACTCTTCTTCAAGCAAAGAGGGAGAAAAGGAAACCAGATTTAAAAGAAAGTGAATCAATCGTACATAAGACATTTAATGGAAAATATTCGAATGTTAGAGTGGTATTCAAAGCCATCGTCGTGAAATTAATTTATTAATAATTTTTTGTAAAAGTACATTCCAATAGATAAAGCACGTGTAATTTGCTGATTTTTTTAAATATATTCTGAATTCAAAAATATAAATTAATCTAATAGTGGACATTCCCAAATATCAATATATTTAAATTTCATTCTGGCTTGATAACTTGGTGAACAGAAAACAACAAAACTAGATATTATTAAAATATTTAAAACATTATTGATTTCAATTATTAATTCTAGATTAATGTCATCAACCCATTATTATTAAAACATTTGATGATATTTGATGATTTTCGATTTGATAGTAATAACACTCAGATGAAGTATTCGAATAATTTTCTTCCATTTCTTCAAAACGTTTAAAGATTAAAGAAAGCTCTAAATATAGCTAATAACCTCTTCTATAGATACCAAACCTAAAACATCTTGTAACTTATTAGAAAAAACTCCATAAACACCTTTGCTTATATTTCTACTTTTAATCTCAAAGTCTTAATCATACCTTTATAGGAAGTGAGAACATCTCTCACTTTCCCAAAAACGAAAAATAATACAAAACAAGATGTTCTAGATATAGCTTATTTATCCGGTTGGTTTGCTTATCTCCTTCTCTCTACCATTACGCAATTTCACATGTCAGATATTTCGATCATTTTAATAATTCCTTCATTTGTTTTGCTTCTCAACATAAAGCTACAGGATGGCACACATTAAATTGGGTTCATGTATATTTTGATTCTGAAAATAGACACTATTTAACATTGTCGCTCCTGTTCATGTTACCTGTACATTATTGCCGGTTATTTTTATTGTCATGTATAAACTAAAGGAGCAGTTTCGAAATGTATCTCAAACAGAAATAACTGAAGGATTGAAATCTCCAAACTGTATTACGATAAAAGCTTTTGTGAAAAAATTAAAAAGGGGATTAAGTCTCTGCTAATAAAATAAAACGAAATTTACTTTGATAAAATTAAGAATGCTTGGCTCTGCTAAAAACTCAACGAAAAATATGTGAATAGCAGCCTTTTGAAACTGGCGTTTATGCAACAGGCTAGTTCATCTAATAATGAATATATATTTCTTTTCAAAAATACACCTTTAAATTTAAAACGTGTAAAAGGTGGTTGAATAACTGCGTGTTTTACGTTTTGCGGAGATGGCTGAGGGTGTTCC
The DNA here is from genome assembly GCA_023159025.1 of Thereuonema tuberculata. Classification (NCBI taxonomy): domain Eukaryota; kingdom Metazoa; phylum Arthropoda; class Chilopoda; order Scutigeromorpha; family Scutigeridae; genus Thereuonema; species Thereuonema tuberculata. The sequence goes on from JAFIDM010000006.1 coordinate 37,614,908, forward strand.
ATATGTAGAGCGTTGACACAGTGACAAAAAAACTAAGGTGATAATCTCCTATTTCTTATTCTAGTGAGGGAGTTACCAGATAGCTGTGTAATCTCGTACGGTTATCGAGAGAGAGAGAGACAGAGAAAAGGTGTTAGGCGTTGGAGATGTAGATATTGATCGACTCGCTTTGTTTATCTGTGCCGAGGGGAAATGGGAGATGCGAGTGGACCGACATTGCCGGTAGCCAATCTAATCAAGACGTGTACTCTTGAAATCCAAGACCTCAACTGACTTCTCAAAGATGCAAGAGGCCAACACGATTACAGGCTAAGCAAAGTCTGCAACAAAGTTATCAACTTTATTCAGTTCAAACGGCAACAAACAACCAAAAAAAGAAAAGAAAAAGAAAAGTGTACAGGTAGCCTACAGCTAGCTTTGAATGTAAGTATGATCCAAAAGAAAAAAAAAAAACCCGAAAGAACTTAAAACATACTTTCCTTATATAATATTTGCCCTTTTTTCTTTCTTTTACTTATCTTTACTTATAAAACTTGTGAAAAAAAAAATCCGTTCTACGTCAGTTTGTTTGTCCGGTTGGTTGTTTGTTTGAAATCAGTATGTGTTTGGGACCAATTTGAGCTATGAAAATCAAACTTAAGGAGAACTTAAGCTTTTAGCCACGTTAGGATCTTATAATTTAGGACACTTTAGGAACAACAGTAACGAAAATCTAAATTAAATTTATTTTCGGTATCGATAACCAGCGACGCTATCAATAACAGTAAAACAAAAACGGACGACAAATTGTTCATTTATTACTTCTTTGTCTTTTTTGCACAGCATTAATGGGTCCTTCTGCGAGTAAATTATAATATTAAGATTGAGTTTTACGTGTGCGAATGTTTTAGTTGAATAGAGAAGGCCTACACACATTTAAATATAGACATACAATTAACACTACCAGTTTCTCACGCCCAATTGGCATATTTCTTCAGGTGGGGATGTACAACCCTCATGAAATGTGAAGAAGTCCTAAGTGAACGCCAATGGGAAATACATGCAAATTATTTCATGTTTGTTCAAAAAACATGTTCAAACACATGTTCAAGATTATGTTACGTGTGGGCAAATGCAATATGTTAATAGGTGCAGTCATTTTGGTGTTGGGATGATAATTTGATACATGAAGCTAAAATAAGGGTGATAGACTTCTTTAGGCTGAATAATTTTAAGATTAAAATTTAAAATAGAGACTAATCAAATCATCTCAACACAAAGTTGACTGTCACTTATCAAACATTGGAATGGTTCACATTTAACATAAACTTGTTATAATATCCATAATATAATTTCTTATTGGGTTCACATTTGAACTTTTTCACGTTTAATGAGGGTTGAAACCAGAACTCTTTTTACCCGATGAAACACGCCAGCGATTGTTTTAATAATGTGTTTATTAATTCTGCTTTTTCTATGCAACCAAATTACAAAATATTTCGAATACCAAAATTGAAATCTGCGGAATTGAATAAATTTCACCAAACAGAAACGTTTACTTACTGATTTTATAATTAAATTCCGTTTTAGTCTTTTTAAATTCCTTTTTAGGAATTAAGTACTGTGGAGTTCACAGTTTTATTTTTTGTTTTTGTTGTTTTAAAGTTTGATGCCATTGCCGGGAGCGGAAATGGTATTCATAACCTGTCGCACGGTCTGAGCCTATCATCAAGGGCAAATCCTGCTGAGGGTTCGTAATAAGGATCAAATAGATGTCCAGGATTCCCGTTGGTTATGATTCAGAAAGCACAATTTTTTATCCACCATAAAATTTTTTGTTTTATCTATGGAAATTTCATCACAGAGATTTCGAAATTAAAAACAAAAAAATAAAGATCCTTAAAATTTGATTGCTAAATTTCAAGAAGACCCACTCACAGGTCTTCAAAAATTATGAGAGAGGGGATATAGAAACACCGACTGACTGATTGTATGGACCTCACTTTGAAAGCTAAGAACGTTGAAGAAAACTGCTATTCACTGGCTTTTATTGGATTTCCTGAACAAGGAGGGAAGATGAAGAATAATTATGAAGAGAAACAAGATAATTAATGCTTTTAGACAGTGTCAAAAGCAAAGCGGCCCCATAATAGGCACAATTTTATAATCAAAATTTTATCGGACGCGACCACCTTTGACTCCCCAACTTCCGGTCAGGGAGTGGTTCTAGAGGTCTGATTTTTTGGCCGTGGTCACCTACTTTTTTTGATGCTGAACACAATGGTGAAGGTTTCATTCTAATATCTCTAACCGCTTGGCCACTACGATATCCAGCAAGCATAAAAGCAAGAGCGGTCCCCTATGTTTTAACAGGCAAGCTGTAACCTAGGGGCCGCTAAAAATCCCTTTTGAAATTCCTATTTATAAACAAACTAACGAAAAAAACAAAAAACAAAACAAAACCGAATGCATCGTATCAATAAACACGATTCAAGGTTTCCGGAATAGCTCTTACCGAACGATTTCATTACTGTCCTCGACTTAAAAGAGTTGAAAGCTTATTGGCTATCACTCTCCAAATAAAGAGTGTCTATATTTATTATCAAAATAAATATAGATGTAGATTAAAAAATATATACCTTTCAAAAATATATTTTTTAATCTGCTGTAATCACGTAGACAATTTACCAAAACAGAATTATTATTTACTACCATTTCTACTCATTTTACTTCCTACATAGTGTTTCATAGCGTGTGAAATAGTCTAATAATCTGGGAAATATATCTAGCCTTATTCCGAATTATAAATGGAAATTCATATTTTTTTATCCCTTTAACACGTTTGAATATCTTTTTTTTGGGGGGAGATGTCTATCTATCAGTAATGGTAAGCTACCATCGTTTAGTGTTATTCCTTAGTTTTATTCTTTTCTGTATATTTTTATGGTCACAGTAAAGTAAAGAAAGTAATACAGTGATCTACATAAAACAACAACGTATTTAAGAGTTTACTTATAGTCTTCCCAGGATTAGAATTTTATCTTCCAAATTAAAATACAAAAGGACAACAAAGTCGAAGAATAAGGAACTGCAATTAAAATGAACGATTTCTATTGTGAAGGTCTTAGTGACGGTCGATCCAATTAAAGATTTATAAATGCTGATTTTATTAAATTAAAATAAACTTTATTCAATTGAGTAAATACTCTAAATAGAATGATTTCATTTTCCCAATTCTGATGATGATATTTTATTCATTTGTTCCCCTAAAGCCATAGACTGCTTCCATAACACGACTGAAATTCTTAGAAACTTGTAACTCTTCTTTAGCGTGAATAATTAAACTCTGATGATAATTATACAAGGAATTGTAACGGTATTTGTGGACACAGGAAAGTATATTTTTCATGTCGAGTGAACATAAAATTCAGAACGAAGGAGATGAAACTCAAATAAAAGATATATGTTTGTAAAGCTCTTCACAATCTCTTAACAGTGAAAAATTAAAGACAGTAAACAGTTAAATTCAATATTAAAATCAATAACGCAGCATCCTAAGTAAATAGCAAGAATTCGTAAACAGGTACGTCATTATACCAATCCTCAATCTTTTTATTTTTTTAAGTCGAGAGCCATTTTCCATATTATAATTTTATTGTGAATTCAGTTACAAATTGGAATTCCCACACAATTACAGTTTTTCTTAAAAATCCTATGCAGTACGTATTATAGGAGTTTTTTTTTTTTTTTTTTACTGGGAACTGCGAAATGATATGCGAAAGATCGGGAAAACGCTGATTAACTCCTTTTAGTGGTATTTTGTCATCTGATAATTCCAGTAATTTTTTAACAATTTCTTATAAAATGTTTATCCTCTTTTTTACGTAGCTGAATAAGTATTTTTTTTTCCTTTCCCTATCTCCAATGGATCATAAAAGCGCCGAAGTTAAAGACTGAAATATCGGTGAGGCCAGGAGTAGTGGAATTCGGATGCCCAATAAGAAATATTTCGTAGTACTGTATTATGTATCGTATATCAGAAAAAAAAATGCTAAGTAAAAATAACTCATCCTAACTATATTGTAATTATTATTATTATGATTATTGTTATTATTATTAATCTATGATAAATATAATTTCACTGTTACGTTGAAAGGGTACGTAGTGAAGCGATGATCTCCAAACTCTGCGACGTAGAGCAAGTGCTGCCTGTGAGAGCTTGACATCCACAATCCTCGTAAACGTGCAACAGGAAGTTCTGTCTCGCATACAAATAGTAGACCGGTGATCGTATTGATTATTATACTCTATGTTAAACTGGAGATTATGTAGAACCGCTTTTATATTAAATGACATACCGAAAACTTAATAATAAAGAAGGTTTAACGTGCATTAATGTAATATTTTTCTTCCCTTTTCATATTACATTAATGCACGTTAAACCTTCTTTATTATTAAGATTTTGACTTTTTGTTAGGTCTTATGCCTTTATTAAATGCCTTTCGTGCTCAGCGCAAAGCTAGCCGAGGTAATTTTCCTGTACTGGTTACAGCGATTTTTCTTTAGTTGTTTGCTTTCAGCCAGGTCCCACTTCCCTGAGGGTGAGGCGGGATCATAGGCACCGACGCGTTCCGAGCTTCATTATCAAAAGCTAAATCTGGCTGATGAGTTCTAATAAGGACGAAATTGCTATCCCAGATTGCTTTTGATAATGGCTCAATGCGTTAAAAGCAAACAATTCTAACGATTTTGTGCATTTTATAGATTTTTCTTCCCTTTTCATACCGAAAACTTAATGTTTCCCGCCTTCTATTTACACGATTTTCTTTCTGTAAAATGTCATTTCCTACTAACTCGGTAATGCTCTACAACATTCTCATTTATTTATTTCCGTATCTCTCATAGTTTCCGTCATCGGGTTACTAACTTTCTCATTTTACCGCTAGGGGCGCTGCAATCATCTGATAGCGCAAGGTTATTTTCCTATATCAATACCTAACTTCCCTAACTCAAGCTATCTTCGTTCAATAGTTATTTGTGTGAATTCGGACTTCGGTGCACCCTCTATAAATTTTTCTAGTTTTCTAATCAATAGTTGAAGTCCAAAAATTAAATTTACGTAATTCGAACCTTTAAATCAATATACAGTAAAACCCCGTTATTACGCTCCCGCTTATAGCACTATCCCGTTCTTTACGCTCCTTTCATACGGTCCCTGGAATTTTCTATATAACTATGTTTACTTTTACCCTCTTATAACGCTTCAAATCCCCCTTGTAGCGCTTTTTTTATATCGGAAATTTTGTATCGAAAAGAAATGTAACACTAAGATTCTTTTCTTTCCCTGGTAGGATGGAATCTTTGAACTCTTTGATGTGGGGGTCTGTGATACAGTAGTGCAAAATGTCGAAGCGGAAATCCCTTTCTATAAGTGAAAAATTGCAAATTCTCCGTAAGTACGACGAGAATTCTACACTGTCAGAAGGATTTCGCAGAATCTCTAGGAATTCCCTCATCCAGTCTGAGAACAATAATAAAAAATAAGAATGGAATTACCAATGCAGCGAAGGGTGGTTGCAAACGTAAAAAAGTAAAGTGTGGAAAATATGAAGATGCCGAGGAAATTCTAATTGAATGGATTCATCAGTCCCGTGCTGCATCAGTGCCGTTAAGTGGCCCAATTATTCAAGAAAAGGCGCGTGAAAATGGCGGGCAGTGCACAAAATCTGCTCCGAAAATATGTTAGTGTTGCTCCTAGTGGTGTATCAATTGATGTTAATAGTTACTTGAACCGCATTGAAAATGTCATAATCCATAACAGTAGTGCACACACACACGGCAAACCACAATCGAAGATTTTTTTAACAGGAAATAAGCTCATATTTGCACTATATCTATTGCAGAATCAAGTATGTTTCCTGTAAAATGGTGTCTAAATGTTTCCCCATCTCATAAATCATTTCCCGTTTATAGCGCTATCCCGCTTATTACGCTTGTAGGTCATGGTCCCTTGACGAGCGTAATATCGGGGTTTTACTGTATTTATTTACTGCTTTGTGAGATTTTGCATTATTACAAAAAAAAGCTTCGATATATTTGCATTATTTAATCAACTAGCGGAATAAAATCAGAAACAATAGTCATAAATTAATATTGGCTTTTGTTCTCTGAGCTTGATTTCACAAAAGAATTCTTCAAAATATAAACCAGATGCTGCAGAAATTCAAAAAAAAAAAAAAAAAGGGTAAAATAATGTAAAATAATATTATCTGGAGAAAGCTTCGTCAACGAAGAAAAATATTAAAAAAAAAAAAATCTTTTAAAATTCGGAGAAGAAGGAAAACGCAAGTTTGGGAACAGGGGATGATGAATCAGCAAAGTTTAGATTCCAGAGAATGAAGTTTCACTCGAAGTATTTTTCTTTTCTCTTGCTTAGGGTTCATGTATCAATGTCAGTGGTCGTTCAAGAAACTCCACTTTCATTCCCTTACGTCGTAATTTAAGGTCTTCATTTACGAAAACCCTACCATTTTGGAAGAGTCTAATGATTGTCCTCCTTTGTAAAGCCCCTTTCAATAATAAGGCTATCCATCACGGACGCCTTCATGGCCTCGTCTTTTGGGAACGAAGACAACCTACAGCAAAAGACAACGCAAGAATATCGCCTTTTACAGGAAGTCCGCTTTATCTAAGAATTCAATTAGCGAATTCAAGGAAAACAGATATAATAATCTCGTGAGAACTCGTCTGATCGTACATTGAACAGACGGATTTTTCTTTAATTTCTCAGATTAATTAGTTCAAATTTACCGTAAGATATTAGCGTAATAACTATTTATTTCCGCTCTATTCAACTTTCAAATTCCTTGTCTACTTATGTTTATTTGGATTGTCTATTTGTCATCACGCTAAAGCGGCTGGACCGACTTTCTTAATATTTCTAAGGACGATTCTTTTGAGATTCAGTCATTTAAAAACCGAATTTATGTGATTGGTAGAAATGTGTCGATGATCCTTGCGAGTTACGTCCCATGTTAAGGAAGCGAGTACGTCGGAGAACCTAGTCAGTCTACCTTCATCCGCGACGTCACGCGGCACGTGACGCACAGTGAATGCGCCCAACATCACTGGTGGCAGTAACCGTCAATCGTCAAAATAAAAGCGAGCAAAGAGGAGCAGCGCGGTGTTATGCTTTTTTTTTTTTTTTTTTAACAACGGAAGTTGTGGGAAGCAGGCAGATGCATATGCGGATGAAAGCAGTGTACGGTGATTATTGCACGAGCCTCAGAGAAGTGGACATTTGGCAAAACGGTTCCTAGAGGAGATCGTTGAAAACGACCGACCAAAAGTGACTGACAAAAAGTGACTGACAGTGTTATGGCGCGGATGGATGAGTTAGAGGTAACCGGCGTCTGACTTAGATGACATCACGGCACTGGTGAGTCTGTCACGGTATAATCAACTCATCACCGATAGGCTGCGCTCAATGGGTTCCCCATAATCCCTTCAAGGTCCAAGGGCTATCGCATGGCCATTGATCCGCAGTGATATCATCTACAGGTGAACTGCTCTGCAGTGGTATCATCTACAGGCTAGCGATAAAGGCAAAACGTCCTGGACTGCTCTCGGAGGGTTTCATTTTGCTCCACGACAATGCCCGCCCGCATACTGCCGATGTTGTCAGCGCCACAATGCAGAATTCAGGTGGAAAGTGCTAACGCACCCCTCCCCCCCACCCACTACAGCCCTGACATGTCCCTTTGTGATTTTCACGTGTTCGGGGGGTTGAAGAGTGCCCTCAAAGGCAAACGATTCAACGGACGATGAATGAAGGACGCAGTTGAACAACGTTTCCAGCAGCAACCCAAGGACTTCTTCCACAGAGGCATTCAGCGTCTCGTTTCACAGTGGGATAAGTGTCTCAACAGGTGCGGCGACAAAACAATAAATAAGTAAAATAATAATAAATTTTAAAAAAAATGGAATGAACACGAAGTAGCAACAAGTGTTCAAACGAAACTGAAACACCCTTTTTTTTTTCTTCCGGTAAAGGCGCTTTTATCAGTATTAGTAATAATGTTCAATTTCTGCACAATGGAAAGTTTAAGATATTCATAGAAGTACTACTACAGAATTACAGGACTTGATACCTCTCCAAAGAAATTACAAATTCAAACCTCACAAAATATGGCGTCATTTTTACTGATACTTTTAGTACATTTAGTAGATTAAGTAAGCTCTTGTCAAATCCATAAAATTCGACCAAAATCAAATTTAATTTTAATGAAAGCCGAAGCACGCACCAACAATAAGCACTAGTCAACCAAACGTTTCTCAGTAACCGTAACAAAATTTAATTAATTTAACTGCTTCAAGTGTCCCGGAGTATCTTAATACATCACTGTACAGCTTTTTTATTTCAACAGTCCTGATGTCACTAAATTAACATTTACGGGAAATAAAGAATTCTTTATTTAAGGTTTATGCAGATCAAAGAATTCTAAACAGTAAGAACAGCTTTAATTTTCCTTAGTTTTAAAATTGTTTTTCTAATAACCCGATTGCATATGGTGAATTCATTGCTGTCTTATAACAGTTGCTCTTTATTTCGTTCCCCAAAAAAATACTGTAGAGGAAAAAAATCCTTTGAGAGGAATAAAGAAAACGCACAGATTAAGGAATTTAAATAATTCATAGGGAGGCCTAAGTTCTGCAGGAAATCAAAGAAGCTTCTGGAGAATTACACGAAATAGGTCACGTACAAAAGATTTCGACATTAACAGAAAAAAAAATTCTAAAAATAATATTTACTTTAACTAACTATTGGAAAAGTTATCATAGAATATCTGCTCAAAGGTTAGAATTTTCCAGTTACGATGATGGATTCGAAAGATTTTTTTTTTTTTTTTTTTAAGATATAACAATTCTTTTAGCAATGAAATGAGAAAGTGTGATGCACATGCAGCCTAAGTTTGACGATAGGCCTTCATTGGTATGTTAGATGATGTGCCCTTAGTATCATTCCATGATGCAACCCCTTGTTCATTATTATAAGAAATAATCTCCTCTTGACTACAGCATAAGATCAGAGGACAAAAGATTTCTACAGTTTTGTCACATAGATCCTGAATCGTTATAGGTTGTAAAAAACCAATACGGATGCATCTCGACTTACGACGGAGTTACGTTCCAAGCAATAGGTCGTAAGTCGAAACTTGTACATGAGAAGACAGTTATTCAGTTCACAGTAATTAACTTTTATAGATAATATGAACATACTGAACTACTGCGAATATACACTGTCCGGCCACTTTATTAGGTACATCTACCTAGTAATGTGTTGGGCCTCCTTTAGCCCTCAAAATAGCCTGAATTCGCTGAGGCGTGGATTCCACAAGATGCTGAAAACGTTGTTGAGATATTGTGTACCAAGCAGACATGAGTGTGTCACGCAGTCCTTGAAGATTTGATGGAGGTGCAGCCTGGAGCGAACAGTCCGTTCCGGCTCATCCCACAAATTTTCAATCGGGCTGAGATCCGGGGACTGAGCGGGCCACTGCAGCAAGGAAAAGTCATCGTCATGTTCCTCAAACCAGCCCATAGTGATGCGGGCTTTGTGCACCGGCGCATTATCCTGCTGGAAGTAGCCATATGCAATAGGATAAACTTTTAACATGTACGGTTACACTTGGTCAGCTCCGATGTTTAGGTACGCTCTAGCATCCTAACGTGCCTCCAGAGGTATTAATAGACCCAACTTATGCCAGGAAAATACGCCCCACACCATGATACTGCCCCACCGGCTTGAAGAGTTGTTGTGAGACACGACGGGTTCAGATATTCATGCGCATAGCAGGGGTGTATCTAATAAAGTGGCCGGACAGTGTATAAATTTTACCAAATACTGTAGAGTAAAGTACATGTAACTTATAGTTTTTAAATAACCATAATATACCAATAATGACAATTAAAAAAATATCATACAATGTTATACTGCAAAATAAAGAGGAAATTAGAAGGTTGCACTAAATATAAAATAATAAACAGAAGGGCGAATGCAAACAATAGATAAGCGATTGCAGAAAACAGGATGCAGAATCAGTATCAAACTATTAAATGATATAATATGTTACTGCAGTAAAGGGGATTGTTAACAATAACATACTACACAAAGCGTACATACAAATGTTACAGATAGCTATTTGTTACAGCTAAAGTACTGTACTATACAGTATTATATGTTTGATATATATTATACTATTATCTCGCTGGCAGCGCAATTGATTTGTTTACGCGAAAAGGCCTAGAATCCGATGTTCTGAGACTTGCGCCTACGACTGGACATTGTCGGATGTAACTAGAAAGAGATTGTGAAGGTTTTAGGGAACTTCGTTGTAACTGCGATGCTAAAGGTCGAATGATAGGTGTACCTGTAAATATGACTTTTTAATATTTGTTTACAAAATGGTAGTTACAAAACATTGTGAATAGGGAAGCCGTACAGGACTAGTTATATGTGCTTTGGTCCTTGACCCGCCATATTGTCTTAGCTGGGGAAACCCATGGTTTGAAACTTTTTCGAGATAATAATAACAGCAATTCCTTATGTTCACAACTTTCACAACTACAAACAAACAAAAATTCAGGGTTTTTCCAAAGTGAGGGTTCCCAAAGATGAGGTTATGAGAATTATAATGATAATTAGCAACCACGATGCGCTCGAAAGTGCCCAAACCAGCAATGTTTTCGGAAACTGCATATTTGCTCGAAAATCTACCATTTTGCTGTAATTTTTGAAGCAAGATTTAGCAGCAACTCAACACCAGCATAGCTAGCGCCGAGAAAAATTTATTTGAAAAACTGTAACGACGCTAACTTAACCCTGGAACCTGGACATCGTTTGTTGATGGTTTTTATCCACCCCTTTTTCTTTTTCTTCCGGGATCTTTTTCTTTTTTCCTTTTGTTTATTTTTGCTGTAGGATGAGCCCAGAGTTAATAGCAAAACTAAAGCTAAAACCCAACCTCTTCGTCGCTTCTCTGGCAAGGCATTTTTAATCGCGTTAACAACGAGAGCAAACGAGACTTGCCATTGAAAGCTTACTTGCTCGCGAGATGCGACATTAATTATGCCAAGCTATAACAGGCAAATGACAAGTTTTTTGTTTATTTCTAACAAGTTTTTCTAAGCAAGTTTTTGCGACACAAAAGCGAAGTCCAGAATATGAAGAATTGTCAATATTTCGGAGCAACTGTTAGCGTCTAAACCAGACATAAGATGCAATGGAAAATGAGTCGGGAATTGCGAGGAAAAGTGATGGCCAATTTCCCTGTCTTTGACAGACAAGGCTGAATATACTCTCATGCGGAGAGCCGTAAAAACTTATGATGAATAAGATTAATGGTTAATTACTATACAAAGTATATTCAACAACCACCTACATGCAATATCATGTTCCCATTAAGTGGTTACCTACATTTATGATTAGTTTTTGAACATCATCTAAATTAAACAATATCATTTTAAACTGAATAGAATTTTTTTTTTTTTCATCATTTTAAACTTTTCGTATTCCGAGATTTTTCAGACAGCAACAAGTTAAGCTCTATCCACAGCATATTACAAGAATTTACATTAAGAAAATACGTTTATTAGGCTCGCGAAGAACGTTTATTAGGCACGCAAAAAAAAAAACTAACAAAAATATATTATTTTTTTTTTGTTTTGTTTTTTTAATTTTGTATTAAAGCATAAATTTAAGAAAGAACCATAATAATAATAATAATAAAAAGTTGGCAATATGTGCTTTGGTCCTTGACCCGCCATATTGTCTTAGCTGGGGAAACCCATGGTTTGAAACTTTTTCGAGATAATAATAATAATAATAATAATAAATTAAAAATAATAATAAAAAATTAAAAATAATAATAAAAAAAAGGAACTACATAAAAAAAAAAGAGGGGGGGGCCTATATTAAAAAATAAAAAGGAACTACATAAGGAAAAATAACAAAAACAGGAAAACAATATATAATAAATTGTAAGAAAATAATAAAAAAAAAATAACACACGAACATTGAGAGAAAAAAATTAAGAGAAAGAAAAAAAACAAAACAAAAGACAGTAGATATACGGATTCGAGCTGACAACCTACAGCATGAGTCCTAGATCTTGCCCATCAAGTTATAGCTGACAATTGAATTGACATGGTTGCATTGCTAGCATTTAAGTTAATAGCGGAAATCCAATAAAAACACAATGCCAAATATCTGGAACATGGGAGGGCGTGAAAACAGGACTTTGGAGCGGAGCCCGGAACTCCCGGAGAATGGGTTGAAGAAAGAACCCACTAAGGATTTTTTAGGGAAAATACGGCAAGTCGTTATCAAATTACGAAACCTAAACATCGCAGTATTTCTTCTAAAATTACATGGGCTAACCCTTGGATACTGTGACTGGTTGGGGTTCAACGTTTGCAAACATTGATCTTCTACTTGTTTTTCAGCATTACTAGTCGGCTACCCGTCGCTTCGCTCCGGAAGCCTCGCGTATGTAACGGAAAGCAATTTGTTATTTATTAAAAAAAAAAAAAAAAAACACACACACACAAATTAGATCAAGTAAAATAAAACTAAAATTTTTTTAAAGTTTTTTTTTTTTTTTATTTTAATTGTTGATGTCTATATTCTCTCAATCCACGACTGCTTTTAAAATCAGCGTGTGAATCATATATCTGTGATATATTATTATTTTTTATAGAGATTAGAATGTAATCCTTGTGGTCTAATGCCTAAGATGTCTAACTTCGGAGCAGAAGGTTGCATGTTGGATTCCAGTAGATAAGTAGACAGGGGCCAGTAGAGAGGGCCCAATGCCAACACCCCTAAATCCCGAATGATTCCGCCCAACTCAAAGCGTCCGTTGGATCTAATTTCTTATTTTTCGAATATGTTATTCATTTGTCCGCTTGAGAACGAAGTGTAGATCACTTCGAAAGCGCTCGCATTTATTGTATTATTATTTATGTATTTTATTAGAACTGTGTGTGGTGGCCAGAACCCAGTCATTCCATGTTAACTTAAAACACACGTAAAACATCTTCCAGTAGATAACTTGTAGAAATTATTTCTATTTTTGTAAATTACAATAATTGCGCCAGACAGACAGAGAAATAAAAGATTTTAGTAATATAGATACACTTTTCAGTGGCTTTTGAAGTACAAATAGTGAGCTTTCAGTATTCTACTTAATAGAAATAGTGCTTCTTTCTTTCTTGAATCTCTTTTTTTTATTTCCATTGATATTTTACAGTGGTTTTTGAGTTATAAATAGTGATTGTTTTTGAGTAACAAATAGTGATTTTTCAGTATTCTACCTAATAGAAATAGTGATTATTTTTTTTTCTGTTCTTTTTTATCCAATTCCAATTGATACTTTTCAGTGGTTTTTGAGTTACAAATAGTGAAAATTATCTACTAATCTACGCCATCAGATTGTTCGATATAGATATTTGAAGAAGAGATGTTCAGATGGACATTAGTTGATATAGATGATAAATGAAGATCATAGCTTGTATACGAAATTCTTCGCAACAAATTGATTATGAGTATTCTTTAGAGTGAAGATAATCAAATTCTGTTGAATTGTGACTCAAAGACATAAAGTTGTACGTGAGTGAAGACGTTTTCCAAATATATGGCAACTTTATTTAGAGTTTGTCCTTGGGCTTTATTGATGAATATCGCATAAGAAGGTCTGATCGGAAATTGTTTTCTTATGAAAGTGAATGGAAGTAGATTATCGCATGGTTCCATAGACATCGTATGGATGAAAACAAAATCTCCTTTGTGAGTTCTGTTATAATTTCGGTTTCTATGAGATCATTCTATGAGATCATTCTATGAGATCGAATAAACGGCATTTAAGTTGAGTTCCATTGCAAACTTGGGATTGATGTTTCGCAACAATATTATTGGAGATCCAATCTTCAATAACAAACGATGTTGAGGAATACCGCTGAGATTCAATGCGTTCAGATACTCGGGCAGATAGAGATGTTCCTGTGGTGGATTATCAGAAGTGTCAATTTTATTCCACTTGTATTGTATGCTCTGTAGTCTCTCCTTGTATTCTTAGACTTATTTTTCGATTGATGTTATCGACACTCTCGTTCATCTTGATTGATGAGCCGCATATTTATCGTGAGTTTTTTTACTTTGATAAGATTCTAGCTTTATAACTTAAAAATAGTGATTTTTCAGTAATCTACCTAATAGAAATAGTGCTTCTTTCTTTCTTGACTCTCTTTTTTTTCCAATTGATACTTTTGAGAGGTTCTTGAGTTACAAATAATGATGGTTTTTGAGTTACAAATAGTGATTTTTCAGTATTCTGCTTAATAGAAATACTGCTTCTTTCTTTCTTGACTCTCCTTTTTTATTCCAAGTGATACTTTTCAGTAGTTTTTGAGTTACAAATAGTGATTTGTCAGTATTCTACTTAATGGACATACTGCTTCTTTATTTCTTGACTCTTTTTTCATTCCAACTGATACTTTTCAGTGGTTTTTAAGTTACAAATAGTGATTTCTCAGTATTCTACCTAATGAAGTACTGCTTCTTTCTTTTTTGACTTTCTTCTTAATTACAATTGTTACTTTTCAGTCAAAGTCAGTTCAGTTTTGACAGATAAGTCAAAAAAGCAATATGAAGAGAGTTGTAGTTCCCATGGCGTAATGGATAAGATGTCTGACTTCGAATCAGAAGGGTGCAGGTTCGATTCCTGTCGCGGATGTTTCATTGAAAAAAATTCTTTCTATTTTTCATTCTCACAGAAAACTGCGCCGGACAGACACACAGACAGAGAAATAAAAGATTTTAGTAATATAGATTGTGAACAAGTAGCTGCTGCTGGAGCCAGAGAATAGATATTAACTAAAGCCGAATGGGACGAAGCTACAATTCAGTTCATAAAAGAAAAGCTTTTGATGACATAATTTTCTTATAGATTGATGTTTCCAAAACGTAACAGCGCCATCTATTGCTTAAATATGTAACTGAATCTTAAAAACATTATGAAAACATTCTGGTTTTTGTATTTTCTACAGTTACGAATGCACAATGATAATTATAATTGAAATAATTACAAACGTTCAACACTATTCCCCTTGCTTGGTTATGCAAAGTTTGTCCTTTCTTGGTTACGCTTATGCGATCACAAAACGACGCCATCTTGGATTGACTGCTCGGAGTTCAAGTTGATGACGTCATGACTGGTGATGTTTGTTCCAAACAAAATCGATCCCGACGTAATGACCACATACGGCAAACCCTTCTTTTTATACTATAAGAATACTATATAAAATACTATAAGAATAAAAGAGATTTTCTGGCAAAGCAAATTTTACGACAATAACCCTTCAAGCAGCTGACTCCAGAAGTTTACATGAAGGAGTGGCAAAAACTTGCAAAATTTCTTCCAAGACAATGGAGGACAAATTACTACGGGAATTTTGACCTCCATGAGAAAAAGTGAAGAAATTTCCTTGCTGGAGTTTATGTAGATTATGTAATTTTGCTGAATTCGTCGAAAACGATAAAATCAAAAGAAGAACTTTTGGATACTGCCCGACGACCCGAAGGCCTAAATTTTTAAACGTTTTGATTTGAAACAAGAGGGTGAAAGCTGGAATCCTCAACAATTGAATCCGAGCAGCCACATCGAGTAGTAATTTTTAAACAATCACAGAAAGGAAATATAATAATTCAATTTCAGTATACAATCCTTCAGAAGATGTTGATTTTGAAAAAGAACGGGATAAGTTGGAAAAACGTCCGAGTTTCAGAAATGCAGCATTCGAATGAAGAAGACTTTGAGAGGAATTTTCACCAAGATTGTCATGAAAAAGGTTGGCTCAAAGTAAAATCAGCGTTCGAAGCTATTGAGGGTTATCCATACCGAATTCAAGCTGCCTGTTGCTCGAGTTGCATCGAATGTGATCACTACACTAGTCACTTTTTTCTGCCTTACAATTGATATTAAATGTTCAAGACAGGCAATGAAAGATGACTTACTATCCGCCGTTCTCTTTTGTAGAATTATGATGAATAATAAAGTTTATTTATAAAAAATGCTTGTTTTTTTTAATATTTGATCTCTGATAATACGAATTAAAAAATTTATTTGGAGCATGGAAGCAAGTATTTTGATGTCGCAGCGAAGCTGGAGCGGAACCATTACAAACTTGGTCCGCTCTAAAGCCGTGCCTGAAAACACCCTATTCCTACGGTGTTTGGGCTTATGAACACGATGGTGAAGTCCGTTTGTCGATCCGACCTTCCGTTTGGGAGTTGTTAGGGGTGGGGTACAATGCAAACAATGCCTAATATTTCAAACTTGGTCGGGCGTTGGCTCCTGAAACTATCCCTTTTTACGGTATTTGGGCCTCTGAACACGATGGTGAAGACCGTTTGCCGATCCGACCTTCCATTCGGGAGTTGTTAGGGGAGGACAGACACGGATGGACTAACAGGACAAGCGCAATAGCTACCGATTTTTATGGCTGTCATAATAGCTCTCACATGGCGCTGAAAATATCATGGACTATTAGTTGTCCAATCCAAAAGCATTCAATAACGAAACAATAGGTGTTTACTGTCTATTGTTAAAATGTTTTTATGACTTGTTTATCCTATCCTGAACAAATACCTCCATCTGAAGAAATTGCTATTTACACAAAAACATAGTAACAATTAAACACAGTTCACATGTAGACCAATATTTCTGCAATCATCCTATTAATAGGCAAAAGTTGTACGGATCTTTGTAAATTTGTAAGCAGAGAAATAATCAGCCACAGTGCAGCTTTGGAACACATCAGGCATGACGTCATGTCCATGTTTAAATATGGCGTCTCGAATATTCTTCCCAATTCACCGCGACGGAGCGCGATTACACAATTATTATCAGCCTATTGAGATTTTCTTTCCTACGTAAATGAAGTTTACACTGAAATGCATCAAAATTTATCAGAGAGTTTGTAAAACCTCGGTTTTTACATAATTTAGGCTGTGTAGCCGCTCGCTCACTACTCAACGAAGTAGGGGACAATGACGAAGCACGTGCCGTCATTGTTGCCCAGACAGGATTATTGGTATTGGCTGTTGGACATTCGTTATTGTTATTGATATTGTTGACACCGGTAAATTTTTTATTTTCTTTTATTTTAACAAAATTTGGCTTAGTCATTCAAATTATATGTGGGCTGTTGCGGAAGTCATGGCTTTTAAAAAATGAGTTTAGAACATCTTTTTCAATCTTGTGTTTTTCAAAAATTTCAGGGCATTTCAAAAATGTGGCATTTGTTTTACTTCCGTTAATATTGCCTCAATTTCGATGAGCCTATTCTTTTAGGGCAGCAGGTTGCCATTATGTTTCATAATGAGAAACCGCTACTAAGAAAGTGGTAAATCAATTTTTTATTTTCTTTTATTTTAACAATATTATAATATTATTTTAACAAATAGGCCTATATTCAAATTACATATGGGCTGTTGTGGAAGTCATGGCTTCTAAAAAACTTAGCTTAGAACATCTTTTTCAATCTTGTGTTTTTCAAAAATGTGGAATTTGTTTTACTTCCGTGAATATTTCATGGGTCGCAACTAGTTAATTATTAATTAACTAATGAAAACAAATTCAAATTATTACGACTAAATTATTACGAATTTTTGAATCCTTGTTCAGTTTTTTTTTTTTTTCTAAGTTCCTGTTTGCCAAACATTAGGATTTCGCGTTGAAAATTCTTATTGAATTCGTTAATCTTTTGATCTTCATTACTGAAATCTAAAAAAAATGGAAAAGCTCTGTTTCGACATTTTCATTAACATTCTTCATTCTCTTCCCACTTACTTTAATTAACTTGCAGCTCATTCAAGTCGATAAAGTTACTTTTCTATTTCTCCAGGTTGATATTCCTAATTTTCTTTTTTTGTTAAACTTTGCCAAATATTTGCAGTACTCAAAGAGGAATTGTAATGTTTTCACAATACTTAATGAAGTTCTCGCGATAAATCTTGGAAAAAAAAAAGTACATTAAAAAGAAAAGAAATTTTTAAAGAATAAATGAAAATTGTAACAGCCTGATTGAAATCAATAAAACCGAAAAATGAAAATAAAGAGAGGCCGAGAAAAACATTTCTGGTCTCCGCCAGCCTCAAATGAATATCCTTAAGCAGAAAAAGAAACACAACCGTTTATACACCTTTTGTACAACCTTTGTACAAACTTTGTGCAATTTTATATACAGTATTGATATAAATCTTCGTGCCTCATATAATGTATAACTCATTTTATAATGATTGATAAATATAAGATTAAGGAGATAGAAATCATACTAACAGTACTTCAGATATAATAATAGATATATCTGAATAATAGATGTAATATTTTTCTCTTATTATATCTGAACTACTGTATGTATCATTTCTATCTATTTAATCTTTTTTAGGCTTCTGATTGAAGCCCTTATAGTCCCGGTTTGTCTGTCTGTGTGCGGACAAGTATCCCACAATGCTTTGCAATGCCTTCTTATATGTGAATGAAGGAAATTATTCAAATGTTATTGAATTCAGTCTATTAACAAGGTTTGAGTTAAGAATGACGATTATTCCATAAAAATGATGATCTTTTTAAAATCATTATTAGGAATTCAGTGTATTGACAAGGTTTGAGTTAAGAATGACGATTAATCCATATAAACAGGGGTAGGGTCGCAAACAGACTCGCGCGCACATTTTCTAGAACACTCAGACGCAGTCTATTCTAAAGTAAAGGTGACTCAATCTGTACTCTACTCATCCTTCTTTATGAATCATTATTAGGAATTTAGCGAATATTTTGAATATAACTTTTGAATATTTTTTTTCAAAAGTAATAAAAGCCGTTGCGAAGCATTGTGATTGTTTACTAATCGCTATCGCTACCTTGTTTTTTATTTATTTATTTTTTTTCTTTGTTTCATTCTTATAGATGTAAGTGTATCTAACAACATAACTGTAGAACTTGTTGATAGGAGTCTTGATCTCTTAACAGGACTCTAATGTAATTCAAATGTAGATTCAAATAAAAAAAAAAAAGAAAAGAAACACAACAACCCTAAAATTGTGTAAACAATAATAGTTGAGACAAAGTGTTTTGAGACAGATGACATCTCAAAATGGCCGTTTCAAAATTTATTGGCGATCATCAGCTGAGAGTTAGTC
>JAFIDM010000006.1:37634547-37650280 GCA_023159025.1 Thereuonema tuberculata
AGAGGCTTGTCTTGAGGTGTCAGATGAACATTGGTCTCAAATTTTAAATGTGTTTACATATCTTTTAGGCATTTTTTCTTTATTTTAATGCCGTAAGAAATTCATTTGAGGCTGGCAGAGCCCAGCACATGGATTTTCTTTTTCTTTATTTTTAATGTGTTTTTATGTTTTTAGTTTATAGTCATGGAGGTTCCACTGCTCTTCCCATTCAACTTTTTTTTTTGTTCACTTTAATTTTTATGCTTATTTTCACAATGTACATTGCGCAATGTTTTGTATTACAGAATAACATAAACACTACTGCTGAGACATAATCATGGCTCGTAAAACACTTGGGAAGGCAGTGAATGTTATCTTTGGTTGATTTAGTAGTGATATAAAAAAAAAAATCCCATTTCGATCGTAAAATAAGTCTATGGGTTCATTTACCATTAGTCACGATTGGGTTGTTATCACAGTTGAACGCTTCCCGTTTACAACTTTTGTCTTCAAGTAAAAGCAAACGAAGCATCTGTTGACAGAAAATGTCAAGAGCTATTGAGTTCTCTATTAAACCAGACTCATCAACAATTACAAGATGAAATATTGATTGGGAGGAAACTTCCTCGTTAACGTAAAGCCAAGAGATCTCCTGAACAATAACAAGTTCTGTGAAGAGCAACATGTTAACTTCGGAGCAGAGCGTTGCAATTAATGAGCACAGTAATGGATTTTACTTGTATTAGTCGTTATGATGTTGATGTCCGTTAGTCAATGCCTTGTTAAGTACTGTGTAGGATCTAAGATTGTTTCACTGTAACGACTCCATAGAAAAAGAAACACTTTAAGAACAATGAGGAGCAAAAGTAGTAAAAAAAAGGAATCAAAATACTTTACGTTTTAATATTAGAAGAATGACTATTCAAAAAGGAATAACTAATTCTGTCCGAACGAAAAAGAAAAATCATTAAAAGATAGATAAAAAAAATTTGGGAGGAAGACGAGCGGTTGGTCAAAAAATTAATTTCTTTATTGCCGCTGATGTTTTTTGCAATCGTGAAGTAACATCAAGTATAATCATCGCAGCGATTCTTGAGTTCTAGAATGCAACGCATGTCATCGATGTACTGACAGTTCGCTCGGAAGGATGAACTGTAAAAAAATGGCGGCCGATGCTTCACATTCAAAACTTCGTCAAGGAAAAGCCATCAACAGCCAATCCAGGGAGATTATTCTTAACGTTGATCGTTTTAAAAATAAAATAATTTCATTAGAATTAAAAGAATTTCAGTAAACGAAATTACTCGTCAACGAAACGATAGGTTTTCATCAGCAAGAACATTTGCTTTCCTGCATAACGGGCAGCATTAATAGTGGCGAAAGTAATCGATGATAATTTTCCAGCGGACTCATGAACCACTGTGAGGATTATAAGTAAGTTTTATACATGAAATAAGTAAATTAGGATATAAATAAATAAATAAATAAATAAATAAATAAATAAATAAATGATGTAATAAGTCTTTAATAGTTTTAAAAGTGAAAATCTCTAAGTTTGTTTGCTTTTGTGCCATGCAATCACGCCTCAACGGCGCAACGGATCTGAATGAAATTTTTGCTTGCACTTAGTGTATGACACGGGCAAGGATATAGGCTACTTTCATCCCGGACGATCAAGTAGTTCCCGTGGGATACGATATTATGTGAGACCCCTGAATGAAAAACTTTCCAAGCCTGACAATAGATGGCGCTACCGCAAGTTTAATTGGCGCTATGGTTTGGTGGTCAATCACTTAACCTCAACTCGATAGATGACGCTACAGCTTTTTAATGAGTACGTTTAAGGAGATTCTTTGCAGGCGCGAACCACGATTAATTCATATGTTATCTGATAATTATATTAGGCGATGTATACGGTGATAAATATACGATACCGTTAACTAACACGTTGTAATGATCACGTATGTTTTAGCAACTGGGGAAGGTTGGAAATGATAAGGGTATGGAGAAGGCTACAAAGGCATGGGAAGTCGTATATTTTCAAATCTATATGTAATTTGGTAAATAAATAAAGCGGTTTTTTTTTTCGTTACATATGCAAAGCTTCCGGAGCGAAGAGACGGTAGCCGTCTAGTATTAAATAAATACAGAAATGGTATTAGAAGAAATATTAAGAATTACACTCTTTAAATTAAAAGTTTTTATCTAAGTGTTTTTCTGTATTTAATTAAATATCGTTCTATAATCGTCCTTGTTCTGTTTAACAAATTTTGTAAAAGTTCTTATCATTCTGTACAAAACTTGTGAAACATAACAAGAATGGGTAGCCACATTGAAGATACAACCAAAGATTCGTAAGGACAAAAAATCAGCAAGACTTTTATAAGATAAGCCAAAATACTTTATAAACTGTATTGTTGCTCGTATACGCATACTTTGCATACTAACAGTATTAAGTCTAAATATGCTATTTCTAACAATATAGAACTTATTATTAAAATAAAAGCTAGGAAATAGAATGGAATTACTTCAGCATTTCTCCTTAGACATAAATGCTTTGTTTACATCCATTTCCACAAATGTTATTCAGGAGGCTTTACATTTTTATTTTTATCATTGTGCATTGTGTACCTCCGATAACTTAGAACTAAAAGAACTTTTTATCAACCGTATTAAACGCATCATTAATTTGCAGATATTTGATTTTAACCAAGAATTTTAACAAACAAAATAAAGGTGTTTTTATGTGGTTAGCGAGCATGGCGCTTCTAACCGAACTTGTGATGATTAATATTGAAGAAAGTGCTACACGTTTATTAGAGGTTACTACCCACACTGTATATTAAGATATGTGGATGATATATTAGACGAAGCTGTTCAAAAGGGCGTCAAGGACATATTCAGCTTGCTATATTTAGATATCAAATGTGAAATTGAAAAAGGAAAGGATTATAACTGATTTCCGCAATAAATGAAGTTCGCACGCGCGTTGCTAGGCAACAGGAATGTTGTTGCATGGTCAACACAACTGCACAAACTTCCAACTGTTACAAATGGATTTCAATATTGTATTGCATGTAGTGTTTAGAACTTAAATTTTAATTTATTGTTGGTTTTAGTTTCAAGTTCAGTTGATGTAATTTGTGTTGTTGAATAAAGAAAATGTTTTCTGTTACACATGCGAAATTTCCTGAGCGAAGGGACGGACAACTGTCTGGTATTATTATTATTGAAATATTTGTTAGCAGAGCCTTCCGCATCTCAATCTTGTTCCGCTTTGGACGTACCATTTCAACAGGCAATATGTCCGCCATATAAATAAAATCTTTAATCGAAATTTTTCGTTAAATCTCGACCAACAATGATAGGATTTTGAGATTCCAATCGCTCGTCGATTCAAATTTTCTGTTATGATTTTGGATAATAATGAAGCTTTTTCTGGAAGCATCCGCGAAAGTGTAGAAAACGATGACCTTTGTTCGTGAAAATCAATTCTGTAATCAGTAATTTCGAATAAACAGATTCAATCGATTCTTTAAGCTTGAGTCAGATAGCTTCTACGAAATGGCAAGCCATCTCTTTGAAAATAGAACCTGTCCTAAATTACCACAGCACAGGCAATGTGCTTTCCATCATGCAATGGCCCGCCGATGGCGTACAGATTGCCTTCTGAAATGTTACGTCTAAAACGGTCATTAAAAGAGCAGCACAAGCAAAGTCCTTTCAATCACGACGATGGTGCACATGTTGAAATGGTACGTCTAAAGCGGCTTTTACGTGAATTACTAAAGATTAAAGACCTTCTGTGCTCCAATAATTACCCTAGCATGTTCATCAACCGGCAAATAAACAGCATCTTCGATAGAATTTATAACAACGATAACAAATCAAAAAGAAAATATATTAATGGCTATGTTGCGATACCATAACATGATCGTCTGTTCCCTGTACTGTACTCGAAAATACTAAAAGAAATTAATATATGAGACACAGCAAAATGGTGTAACATCTATCAAGAAAATAATAACTAAGCAGTCGAAAGAGATCCACAAATAATCTTGTCTATGCCATTTAATGTGAATGGAATAGCAACAAACGAGAGACAAACCGCCTGCAATACCGATTCAAAGAACATGCTAGGGCTATCCAGAAACGCGAAACAAGTTATCTTACAGCACAGCATATACTTCAAGCCGGACATTCTTTGGATTTGAATAATTCGATAGTACTTTTAACTGAAAGAAACAGAAAGAATCTCTGCTCATTCCACTAAACAAGACATTCTATAATGAAACACTTTCTATGCAAGCTGTTGCACACATTATGGCCTTAAAAAGTCGAATGAATAATTGTAGTATGTTTTTTTCTTTCTCTTAAAATAAATTCCAATGATGATAAATACATTTCTAGAGACATCGTTAATCCGTTCATTTCCGGTTACAGTATTTATATCCTTTCAATGGATCAGCCCGTATCCGTTGATGGGACTGTCCGTTACGTTGCAACGAAGATCTCCATGATTGGGGATCGAAGTTTTATTGATCCCTGCATCTTAACCTGATCGTTACCTATGGCTTTCTTTGTAATTCCTTTAAATAGAGGAACCGATTAATCTTCCTGAAGAAACGTGTAATACGAACACGTGAAACTGATGGTAAGATTAATGTAATTGTAAATATAGTTCTTTTTTTTTAAATTAGACTTATTTATGCATCACATCTCTACTAAATTACAGATAGAATTTAGTTAATTTTGTACACCTTAAATTCTTTTAACTTTCTTTAGATAAAACGTAATCATTTCCATTTCCGTAGCTTTAACTATTGCTCAGGGGCACACCTGAATTCTAACCAAGATAACCTCCGCTAATTAGTTTGTGAGGAAGAAAACTATGAGACAAGTTCAGGGAGACACTGAATCAATAAACTTCCAAGAAAGACAATTTCAAGGGAATGGAGTAGAGATTCACACTTCAGTTCATAAGCAATTAATCAAAGGAAAAGATAAGTTACGAAAAGTGAAGAATATGTAAAAAGTGTTTTAGATTAACAACTTTTGATGATTTCTTCAAAACAGAAACAAAAACAAGAAAAAAAATAATAATTTTCAAAAAAAAAACCTCTAAAATCTTAATATTAAACAAATGACACATCTTGATTAAACTTTTAAACATCAAATACACACACTTCCTTATGATGTCTTCAATATTTCAACCTTTTAAACAAAGGTTTTCATCAGGAAATAACTACTTAAAAAAGAAAAGAACGCTGAGCGGTTTATATTAGAATCAGGTTTTATAAATTTATCTAAATGCATGAATAAGGATAAATCATTAAAGATGAATTTTGGATTTTTTTTTTTTGAGAAAATTTTGAGTTGTAACAAAATTGTAAAGCTAAAATAAAAAAATTAAAAAATTAATAATTAAGTAAATTGTAAATCAATATTAATATCAACAGTAAATATTTACTGTAATGTATGTTAGTTAAATATATTGTGAGTCAACAGTTTATTTACTACAATGTATTTAGTATGTTAGTTAAATATACTGTGAGTCAACAGTTTATTCACTATGATGTATTTTACCTAAGAAAGTTAACGTTTTCAATTGTTTTAATAATGTAATTTCGTGATTGTTATTCAGATTGCTGATTTATAAGAAGAAGGATGACATAGTCGTTTTTTTTATTCTTATGTAGTTATTTCCTGATGAAAATCTTTGTTTAAAAGGTTGAAATATTGAAGAAATTATAGGGAAGTGTATGTATTTGAGTTTCTTTATTTTAACCTTATGATGTTTTAGAAGATTTAATATCCTTAAACATCCATTTAATCGTGATATGTCATCTTCTCTTTGCAAAAAGACTTCAATTTTATTCAACATGCTATTAATTCAGAGAACATGTTACAGCATTGTTACTAGTTATTATTACATATGCATTCAAAATCTCTATTATATTCACAAACTTATTCCTATTCATTATTGTATTTACAAAAGATCTTTGTTACTATTTATTATTCAAAGTCTTGTCACTATTAATTATTTAAATGGAATTTTAATATAATACGAATTCTAGAGGAAGAGGAATATATTGTTCCTAAGCTCATTCGTCCAATGAAGTCTTTTTCGCAAAGAGAAGACGACATATCACGATTAAATGGATATTTAAGGAGTTTTATCAAGATGTGGCATTTATTTAAGAAAAATAATAATTCTTTCACAAAAGTTTGTAAGCATTTTAAATTAGATTCGATTAGGTATATGAAGTATGTATTTAAAACCAAAAAAAAAAAAAATACTTTTTTAACATGAAGTCAACGTTTGTAATTCTTGGTAATATTCAATGTAAAACGTGACAGGAAAAGAGAATTAATCGAACTAATAGATTGATATGTTTTCCTGAAATTTGTAGGTTTGAGACTTTTAGATGTGGTTTTTAAATTTAAGTTGATTTTCTTTATTATATACGGTACTTAGAAAGGTGTGTTTTGAACGAATTTGAACTTTTTTTTTTATAAGGATATCGAGCTGTTAGTTCTCATCAGCTGAGGTTATCTATTATTCAATATCCCGCCTACTGTAGACGAACCTGAATACAAAAAAAGGAGACAAGTGAAGTTTCTTTATCCTTTTCTTGCTGTCGAATTAAGTTTATATTAAAGGCTTTCCTAAGGAACAATAAATTAATCTTTTGACTACATTTCAATCTCCAATTTTACTTACTTTCTTTTTTTTTTCAATAATCATAGATTTCATAGCTTCCTTTTGTAGATTCAAATGAATAATGACTTTCTACCTTTTCTCACATAAAACAAATAAAGTACTTGTACAGAGAAGCAAATATTTATAGAAATCGTAAAGTGATAGCTAAAGTTATACTTGAGGATATCATTTAGACAGCATTACAAGAAGAAGATGATTTACAAGATGATTATATATCTACTCTTATTTAGGACCACCTGTTATTCCATGGAAAAAATCGAAAGAAGGAAATACAAAATTATTCAAAATAATTGTAGAGATATCTTCAAAAAGAAAAACAAGTTAGGGATAGTGATTAGTAAACCAATCACAGTGCTTCGCAACGGCTTCTAAGTCACCTTTACTTTAGAATAGACTGCGCCGGGGTGGTCTAGAAAATGCAAACTAGAATCAGTTTGCGACCCAATGCTATCTTACCCACTCCTATTTATATGGAATAATCGTCATTCTTAACTCAAACGTTAATACACTGAATTCCTAAAAATGATTAAAAAAAAAAAAAAAAAAACCAACTTAAGTTGAGAAACTGTGAAAAGATTTAAAATGAGGAGAAAAAAAATGAAGAATAAAAATTGCCCATGAGGGGATCGAACCCACGACGCTCTAACCAACTGAGCTAATAGGCCACCTACAACATTCAATATTCAGGCCACCTACAACTGAGCTAACAGAAGCCGTTGCGAAGCATTGTGTCCATAGACAGACAAACCGGGATATAAGGCTCTTTCAGAAGCCTAAAAAAGGAAAGAAAAAAAAAGATAATGGTAAAAATGCATTTTTTTTTTTCTATTGTGGCTTGAATTTTTGTTCATGTTTCGATTGTCAGAATTCTTCTGCAGCTTATCAAGTGAAAATAAACAAAGCCATTTTTCAGCTATGGTGGAAATGTGAATTTAGTGAATTCTTGTTAAGGAGTTCTGAACAATTTATGATGAAAGAACGTTGATTGAAAAAACAAAACATCAAACTATTAATAGGAAAAAAGCGGATGTATGTTTGTCATCAAAGTGGAGAGACAATATTTTAAAGTGTATTTTAATTTTAATTTTATTAGTGTATTTTTAATTTTAAATGAAAAGAAAAAGTATAAGTCAATCCATTTGAGGAAGGCAGTCCCCTCAGGCGTTGGGACTGAGAACTTGAAAAAATAGGGGTGAAAGGGTATCAGGGTATTGTTACGGAATTTAAAAAAAGGCCTTATGTGATCCTTTTTTTAGTATTTTGAGAATTCAGCTCTTCGGAAATATAGTTACTTAAAGCCGATAATAACGAGGTCAAGCTCTGCAAACACTGTTGTAATCTTTCCTCCCTATCCCCACTTATCTTATACCCTTTCACCCCTATTTTTTCAAGTTCTCAGTCCCAACGCCTGAGGGGACTGCCTTCCTCAAATGGATTGACTGTAGTTGATTTAATATTGGCGCGTAATTCCTACGCTACTGTAAGGCATTGTGTGGCACTCTCTCATAGGCTCACTTTGGACAAGCCTATTATTTTAGGGCAGGAGGTTTAACTTCCGTGAATAGTTCACGGGTTGCAACTAATAATTCTGAAAAGGGGAATTTTAATATAAACTGTGTATACGTGGGGTTACATAGCTTCGTCGGATGGATAAGTTTGTTTTCTTTTAATTAGATCACAGAGAAAGTAAAATTAAACTGGAATTCTATAATAAAAAATAAAAATAAAAGTAATTAGTATCATCATCTACTTTTCTTTATTATTTACTTTATCTAAGATTCTTCTATTTTTCGATTGAAGACGAAACATTTAAAATTCGATTTAAATTTAAAAAGAAACTTTTTTATTAAAATAGAACCATACTTGCACAATATTTACATATTAAAAAGCTTAAAAAACAATAAACACTTACGTACGTTTTTGGTCCCCATATTGGTCGAGACCGTGGAGAATGGGTCTCGACCTATGAGACCAGAAACGTGCGTAAGTGTTGTTTTTTTTTTAAGCTTTTTAATCTGTAAATATTGTGCAAGTATGGTTTACTTTTAATATTTCTTATTGCACGTAAAAACATTTTATAGAAACGATTTCTTTTTTTTCTTTAAAATCGATGAGCTTTTCCTGAGAAACGTCGTTTCAAGCCCCAACACGACAATCAAATGACAAGTTCTTTGCTCGTGCTTTAACATCATTAATTAATGACATCAGTGATTGGACATGACGTCCTTCAAGAAGACATTCTGCCAAAGTCAGTGGACAAAAGGCTGTTCTTTTTTTTAAAGCGGGCAAGATGTTCAGGATTGAAAGCACGGGGGGGTGAATAAAGGGCGAGGGGATCGGGGGTGAGGGGGACATCTTTCTTCGGGTATCCATGGTATTTAATTACGATGAGGAGGACCGGGAGGGGTCTTTTGAAAAGACTGAATGCTAGGAAATGCAATTAGATTTTTAAATATAGGAGGAGGGAGAAATCGATACAAGCGAAAATGATTGATTGGATCTCAATGGGTTGCCATGGAAACGGAATTGCTGCGATACAACTACTGAGGAAGCCCAAAAAGAGAGGGTTAATCTTTTATGCTACGCAATTAAAGCCAAGCACACTACTTCTACAAGGGTGTTGTATAAGATATGTATTTCCAGAATTAGATCAAATTTCACCTCGCGACTAAGAAAAAAATCGAACGGAGAGATTTGGCTGCTACTCCCACTACTTGATCTTAGGCTAGCGTGACGGATGAACTTCATTAGTATGGCAAGAATAAGCCTATTCAGTTTTCGTTAAAATTGCAGTTCAGAGAGTTTTTTTGATAAAAATTCGAAATTCCAACCAATTTTATCCACTTTGGAAAGAAATGGCAAATGAAATGTATCCG
Organism: Thereuonema tuberculata; assembly: GCA_023159025.1. Classification (NCBI taxonomy): domain Eukaryota; kingdom Metazoa; phylum Arthropoda; class Chilopoda; order Scutigeromorpha; family Scutigeridae; genus Thereuonema; species Thereuonema tuberculata. The sequence continues at coordinate 37,644,127 of JAFIDM010000006.1, forward strand.
AATCAAATTTAAGAAAGAGTTTCTGTGTTTAAAATAAATAAATTACAAAACACAAATAAGAACATCTAAAATAAACTAAAATAAAAGGGTTTTACGTGTTGTCATATCTATGTGTTGTGTTGGGCCTTACAGTCATCATCGAATCGAGAAGAACATCTAAAATATTTCATAAATACTTAGCATGTAACATTGGAGCCTTTCGGGTCTTTGTAGGAAACCCCTTGTCAACACAGAAACTTGTGTTTCTGAAATTTATTTGTATACCAGCATGAGAGCAAATTATTAGTGTTTCCAACTTAATATCAGCAAACCTAGATTAGAGGCTTGGTCTGGTTGTATGTCTGTGCATGATCAAAATTAATGGAAAAAACATAACGAAGAAGATCTCCATCGATACTGCAAAATAACAAACAATTGAGGTAAGGCCAGAAAAAAACCAGTCAAATTACTTTCACTTCTAATAGTAAAATGATTCAGAAAAAAAAATTATATACATGTTTTTTTATTTCTCCAATAATGTAATTTATAGAGAAGGTAATGGAGACTGCACTCTATCATGGGATGATTATCTAGAATACACCAAAAGACTTTGCTGGCATTTACGGCTGATTCTCACAAGGCTTGCGGTGTGCTTGCTGCTTGCCGTTCAACTGTATGTCATGTTCATTTTATCTAGAATGATCTTTATTGATTTCAACCTCCAAAAATAACCAAGAGCTAAATCGGACCATCTCAGTTAGAGACGGAGTAGGAAAAAAATCAATATAACAACTCCCTTCTTCAAATGGACGGCATTCAAAAGTAGGGGAGAAGGATCTGCTGAGCACCAAAGGCCATGACACTGACCAATCACTTCCCAAGTTATCGCTGACAAAGAGGACTGAGCTCCCTCGGTTGGTGTAAATGGGAAACCGGTTGTCCTATATTTGTTCTAAGTAAGAGACTTAGAACATAACTTAGCCAATACGACACGAGAGATACAGGCGGTCCCCACGTTACGGACAAGATACGTTCCTGAGAGCGTCTGTAGGTCGGATGAAATTTTAACGTGTGAATTTGAACATATAAAGTAAACACCGACGTACAAAATTTAAAAAATTTAAAAAGTTTTAACATATTAAAAAACACAGAGGGACCGGTTTCGCCTTTGCGACCAGGTTTTTTCGACTGTTTTAGATCGGATCTGTATGTAACTCGGATCCCTGATGAACAACATACATCCGGTAATAATAATAATAATAATAATAAGCATTGCAACAACAAACAACTGGTGGGAACATACAGTAAACAATGTGACTGAAAATGATATCGTGAAAATACTGTGGGATTTCAGAATTCAAACGGATAAGATCTTAGCACACAATACGCCAGATTTGACAGTGATAGAAAAGAAACAGATATGGCTAATTGATATAGCCATACCTGGTGATAGTAGAGTGGAAGAAAAAGAACTGGAAAAAATCATACGGTATCAAGACCTAAAAATCGAGGTTCAACGATTACGGCACAAGCCGGCAGTGGTGGTTCCATGGTTATCGGCACACTGGGTGCTATACCAAAAAACCTTGGTAAGCACTTACAAGATCTAAATATTGACAAAATCTCCATCGGTCAACTCCAAAAAGCCGCACTGCTTGGATCAGCACATATTTTGCGCCGATACATTACGACATCCTAGATTCTTGGGAAGAATTCGATGCGTTTGAAGGCCAACACCAGCTAAAGAACTGGCAGCTGTGATACACATTGTTTTGTAATATTATAATAATAATAATAATAATAATAGTGCCATATAAGAGCCATTAAAGTAATATTAAAAATATTACTGTGTAATAATAATACAGTAAAACCTCGTTAAGTCGTCACCCGGATAAGTCGTCACTCCGTTTAAGTCGTCGTTTTTCTTCGGTCCCGACGAGGTCTCATACACAATAATGTAAAATAACTCTCCTTTACCCGTCACCAAATTTAATTCTATTCCGGATAACTCGTCACCCTCAAAAATGGCCAAAAGCATCTTGCTTCTCCATTTTGCATGCCATCGTGTTGTCGTTTCAGCCCCGCCCCTTCACTTTAAGAAAGTCTAGCCTTTACGGGGAATTTTCGCCTGTCACTTCATTCCTTTCCTACCCCTTCGGGGGATTTGGGTTCTTGTAATCTCGCTGCTAATCATTCAAAGCACACTTCTCGCTGCGACTCTGTCGAGTGTATGCGTTTTTCTTGACCGCTCCTGAGTGTGACTTCATTTCATAGCGAGTAAGCCCCCTCTTAGAGCTATTTTTTTTCTTGCAATTTCGTGGTTCGATTACGTTTTTAACATGCCAGGGAAATGAAAACTTACCTCGTTATCTTTTAAAGAAAAAAAAAAAAAAAAGACTTGATTGCACTTTTTGAAAAATGAAATGTTTCGAAAACAGCTTTAGCCAAAAAACACCATATTCCCAGGACTACATTAAATGATATTCTATCATCGAAACAAGTAATTGAAGAAGCTGACTGCAAAGACAAAAGAAAGAGAATGAGGAGATCCAGGAGATATTAGTTCGATGGCTAAAACATGCCAGATCGCAAAATGTGCCGATTTCTGCCATGATTCTCAAAGGAAAACCATGGAAATTGCTAAGGAGGTGAATATTGAAGATTTCCGCGGCAGCAATGGTTGGCTGGAACGTTTCAAAGACAGATATTGCCTTTCTTTTAAAACGATTAAAATGTGATAACTTTATAGTTTATATACTAGTTACAGTTTTTATAAAGTGTTTTTTTTTTTTATTTTTCACTCATTCATTTGCATATATTGATTTCTGAAAATCTTGTTTTTCCCACCGAATCCTACAGCAATTCATGAAAATACTGTATTTCAGTGTTTTTTTTTGTTTTGTTTTTTTTTTTTTTCAAAAATTCCCACTCCGCCTAAGTCGTCACTCCGCTTAAGTCGTCAAAAATGTTTGGTCCCTTGAGTGACGACTTAACGAGGTTTTACTGTAATACTGTACTGCAGTAATAAGTAAAAGAAACTACTGTGTAGACTCACAAAATCGAATAAAAAAGTTAAGACGAAAGCGATGCAGTGCGTAAGCGACCGTGTAAACAATGAGATAGCGTAAAGATCTTGAGCCCACGAACCACTTACGCCGTGCGGGTTTGTTTACATGCGCGGAAGAAACTAATCCCGAATTATTAATCTAAATTATTTAAATAAAAATTAGCCTTATGAGAACCCGTTCGTAAGTGCGGAACGCCGTAAGTCGGGTCGTCCATAACCCGGGACCGCCTCTACTCAGCACTCACTCAGACCTCTTAAGTAAAAATCAGCCTTGATCATTCTGCTTTTATGCCTGATGGCTTTCTTAATTGTAAATCCAACCAAATGGCCTGTCACGAACACTATTCGTGCCCCGAGCTTCGCTCATCTCCCTAACATATTTTTAATATTTTTAATATTTCTAACATATTTTTCTTTTCCATTTCTAACCTTACATATTTCTCTCTCGTCGTTCTCAGTCCTTGGCGTCTGTAAGTCTGAAAAAGTCTGAAAGTCCCCGTCAACTCGGCACCAAGAAACTTTAAAACAATGGTTTAACGACTTCGGGAAGGGCCCGAGAAAGCTCCTCAAAACGGTCCACAAAGGCTATCAGGCCATGAAGCCTATTGTTCACCGTTAAAAGCTTTCTCTCAACTTTCTCCCTTTTGTTATGTGCATCGGGAACCCGGGAAAACAAAGGACCTGATGTCACAACAACGAGTGGTGTTGCCACAAGCGGTGATGGGGACAGAAATGTCTCGCCACCCCTCCCAGGAATATAACGGCGACCCCCGGGAGTAAACAGGGCAGTAGCCAAGCAGTATCCGAGCAGCAGCCAAGAGCAGGAAGCGAGGTTTGGGGAAGACGACACGGCCCCGCGGCCAGCGGCTCCAATCGCCAAGAACCCCACCCGCATCCGGCTTGCTCGGAGTTGATCCACGACAGAAGCAAGCAGCGTTTGAGAAGGCGAGGCGCAGGTAAGACGACCCGGGTTCACGCGGCAAGCGTGTACGGTCGTCGCAGAAAACCTGCCCGCTTTCATCTTTTACTTGGAGGTCTCCCCTCAAAGAAGGTCGACGGCAGTGCTGTGCGGAAAGGCGAGCATCAGAGGAGACATCGCGGATTCGTGCAGAAATACGATCCCGCCAGTCTCCAACCCAGCCGCCTGTTCGCTATTAGCTGTCGACATCTCCGGAGACACGGAGACAGATTTCGGTGGTCACAAGTGTGCCTCTACAGTGCCCAAAGGATGCCATCGAGACCCTTCCCGGCCGTTCATCCCCGTCAATGAAGCATCTCGTCATAGTGCCATCAGCGAGAACTTTATCAGCCGAGGACTGATCCGAACGGACAATTTGAGAGTGAATATGTGACTTATCTTTTACTTGTTATCTTGTATTTATTCTATTAGTTTATTTCTGTAATAAAATCTTTCCTTTAACCCTTTATCTGAGTTTTGCCCTTTCTCTTTCATCTGAACGTCGCGGGCAACTTTCTCTAGGCTAGCTTTCCACGGCACATCCCCCTTTTCCCATCCAAACACCTCATTCACCCCCTTACACACCTTCCTCCCCCCTTGTCCCGTAGTCGTGGTTTGCTTAGGGATGCAGTGGATGGCGTGCGTCCTAAAAGATCAAGTAAATAAAAAGTAATAGTAATTTAATCGAAATACTCTTCAATTTTTTTTTCCATTTTTTTCTATTTTATTACTTTTTTTTTCTGAAAGGAAACAATCTAGAAAATTCCTCTTTTAGGATTTCTTCTTTTTCTTTTCTATTATATATAATCCTAATAATGAGCAAAATGCATTTTCTTAATTGAACAAAGAATCATATTATTCTGAAAATTTCATCAACTGAGTTTTGTTCAGTAATTTTATCAATACTAGTTGACCCGTGCGAATAATTCGCACCAAAAAACCACTTTCGAGAAATAATAAACAAATCCAACAGCTGTCGTGCATGTTAGTTAAACCCATTGTCAATAGATGGCGCCTTCTCCATTTTTATAAAAAGGTTGACCCGTGCGAATAATTCGCATGGTATCTTCATCAGTCGCCGAATGGTAATGTGGAAATAAATAAATGAACAGATTATCAATAGATTGCATCTTCTACATTTTTATAAAAAGGTTTTTAAAATAAAGTTTTTTAACGAAAACAATAATTTAAACATTTTGTTTATTTTTCGTCATTAGCGGTGAACGTAATTTTCAAAATATCTCAATCATTGATTTTGATGAAGTATTAAGTGAGATTAAAAAAAAAAAAAAAAACCTTTGAGAAATAATATATGAGAAGTTGATAAATTGTTATGTTTTTTATTGTAATAAGTCGTTTATTTTTATTAAAACATAAATCTTGTTTGTTTTTTTATCTGTTCTTATTAAATAAACGATGAAATATCTTTTTAAAGTGCATTTTTATTTCAAAAAGGATGTATTAGAAGTTACGACGCTACAGTATTATTTGAAATTTGGTTTCGCTTTTGAAAAATAAGTCGCTTCAGTTAAAGAGTGTCTACATTTATATAAAAAGGTTTTTAAAATAAAGTTTTTTAACGATAACATTAATTTTAAACAATTTGTTTATTTTTCGTCATTTGCGGGGAACGTAATCTTTGAAATGATGTCTCAAACACTGATTTTGATGAAGTCTTAAGGGAAATATGCCGTATCCGACAAAAAATCACCTTTGTTAAATAATATATAAGGATGGTACTTACTTGCGCCGAAAAACGTTGATTTAAGTGAACGTAACCTTCAAAAAGACGTCTCAATCATGTGGCGCACCGACAAAAAAAAAAAAAAAAAAAAAAAAAAAAAAACCCTTTGAGAAATAATAAGCAACTCCAAAATCTTTAAACATAGTGTGCCTTCTACAACTAAAGGTTTTTAAAAAAGGTTTTAAAATAACATTTTTTAACGAAAACATTATTTTAAATAATTTTTTTATTTTTCTTCATTAGCGGTGGACATAATCGTCAAAATGATATGTCAATCATTGATTTGTTGAAGTTTTAAGGGAAATAAAAAAAAAGAAAACCCTTTGAGAAATAATAAGCAACTCCAAAATCTGTCATCCATTTGTTAAACATAGTGTGCCTTCTACAACTAAAGGTTTTTAAAATA
>JAFIDM010000006.1:37672103-37685976 GCA_023159025.1 Thereuonema tuberculata
TTTTTTTTTTTTTTTTTTTTTCATTCTTAGTAATCATCTCCCAAATTTTCTTTACTTTTTCAAATTTGAATTAAATTATCTTTCCCTGTAAATTAGCCTGCAACCTTCACTTTCGTGATGATTATAGATTATTTCGATTGTAATAGTGTACCTATGTTTCAATGAATAAAAAGGCAAAATAGGAGTAGCAATCCCAGCTACAATCGCATAATGCCCCAAGGCTTCTATACAGAGCGAATGTTTAAATCTCAGAACTGCAAATCCCCAGAGAAAAAAATAGAAGCGCTCTCTCCCATTATAATAAAAGTAGATCAATCATTGTAAAATTTATTTCAAGAGAAAAGGAAAATTGGCTTTATTATATGAATTGGCAACTAATTCTTATAATAATTCTAGTTGAAGTCAATATAAACAAATGAAGAAATACTTTTTTATAATATATCAGATTTTAATAAAATCAATAATAAACAAAAAAATTGGTTCCAAAAAAGGCCAAACTCAGAAACTATATTGAAAAATATAGAAAACAAAAGAAATTTAATAAAACGACCAGGTTTCGAAACGGAGTCGCGGGCCGTTTTCGAGTACAATATCAACACGGTACAGGCTGCTTAATAAAAAATTTAAAACAACGGATCTGTGATTGGATGGGGTGATTATCTAGTGGAGTCCCCTGGTGGTGGAGAGAGGAATTAGGAAGCTATGATACCGAAATACCGGAATTGGAAGATGTCATGGTTGGAAATGGAAACACTGCAACAAAAGATAGTATACATCATGTTTGTAGCATTTGTCGTTCTTGAAATATGAATTTCTCGCGACGGACGGACAGAGTGGGGATATAAGGCTTCTCAACCTGTGAGCTACGCTCTGTACAGAAGCCTAAAGTAATGTAATAAACTATGAAAACATCGTTAAACCTAAAATTATTAATTGGTTATTATTTAGAAAAAGGACAATTTTGAAAACAACAGAATATTTCTTAATTTTGTCTGAAATTTGGGATTGGGCGATTCAGAGATCTTAAATTTATCAAGTTGTAAGAAAATAAGTCATTAAATATAGTTATTTCAGATGTACGGATAGACAGACAGACAAAGCGAACTTTATAGTTTCTATTGAAAAACGAAAACAGCATTGTATACTTAAGGTAGACTGAACTATCTACATAGACTATCCAACCACGGAAATCTCTGTTTCAGTATTTCTCATGCATTCTTGCGAAGTCACAAACAACTCTTGCGGTCCGGTAGTAAATCCCCGTAAATAGGAAATAGAATTACAAAAGCAACGCATCCAAACAGGGACGGCAAGGAATCAGGTTGTCAAGACACGTACAGCGTAAGAAAAAAAAATATTCTCTAAATGAACCTTAGAACTCAGTTTAGGCGCAGTTTCCGAAATATACCGAGAGATTCTCAAGAGAGCCCTCAATAGACAGTGTCTGCACAGCTGACAGTTTTCGCTAAACATATTTATCCAGAAGAGAAATATCTGCAAAGGATTCTGTAGGTAAAGAAATGGCTTTATTTGTTTCATGGTGCGGCTTAAACCGTACGGAAATACCCCTTCCACGATACTTCCCAAATTAAGCTGAAAAATATATAGTAAGGCGAAATAACAATGCCAACAAAGTCTGAATTAGCATGAAGGCATTGGAGTCTCAACACTTATCTTTCAATTCCGTTTTACGAAATTATATTCACTTACTGCTGTACCAGTACTTTAAGATACTCCTTAACGAGATCTAATTTATTGATGTTTCAAAATCAACTTTGAAATCTCATTTAATGTATCCTTAAATTTCTAACTTCTTCGGGAAATAGTTTTCTACTTATCATGATTATTGGTTTAATGACATTTTTTTTTAGTGGACTTCGGCTTCGTTTTTTACCTTTAGGTTCAACAATTGTACTAAAAAATATATATATATATATATATACAGTAAAAACTGGTTTATACGTATTTCAAGGGGAAAAATTTAAATTACGCATAACTGAGGATTACGCACAACTTAGATTTAACTTTATTTTTAATTAAACTTAAATAAGAACACCATAGTGCTCACGCCGAGAGTTGAAACTCCCAGAATACAAAGCACATTATAGAGTTTCCTTTCCTGGCCGTTCGCTAACATTCAAATAGAAGAGGTGGCTTCTCTTCTATTTGAATGTTACCGAACGGCCAGGAAAGGAAACTCTATAATCTGCGTTGCATTCTGGGAGTTTCAACTCTCGGCGTGAGCACTGTAGTAATAAACATTTGTGTATTAGATACATATTTTTCAACATATGATATGAATAACTGCAAAACTGTCAATTTCAAAATAGTGTATTCATTTCATAGAGGTTTTCTGATTTCGTGTTTTTAAGAAATTTTAGGGGACTGAATAAAATACTGTAGCTATACCCATTACACAATTACAGTTCTAAGATAAATGAAAATCAAAGACTCACCAAATTTTCACTAATTTTCCACCACATAGTTATTCACTTTTCTACATCTGTAAATTTTTCCTTTCGTTGACGGCTGCGAATTTTCGTATTTTGAATCTAATTTCCAACATTCTTCTGAAATTGACTCGTTCTTACTAATGACTACACTCAATGTAGTGTAACTTATATTTAAGCTAATCGCGTTTTCTGCTTTGGATTTTTGCGGGTTGTCTTTCATTTCCCGAATAAAGCTCATTTTTTCCTCTAAAGAGTAACTTTTATTCCTTCTATTACCCATGGCTGCAAGAGAGATACTGAAGTAAATGAAAGGAACACATGTTTCATCAATGCGAAAATTTTGTCTCTGACCGACCTTTCATTAAAAGCCGCCCAGAAACCTCATGAACACAACGATTATATGTATCGATACGGAACGCCGAGCTTTATATCGGTGTATCTGTGGAGTATCTGTAGTTCAATTATATACATATATATATACAATTCGATCTCGTTTTCAAAAATATACTATGTATAAAGGCGAATTACGTGTAACTCAGTTACGTACCATATATCTCAGAATACTTTATATTTAATTACATGCGATTTGCGCCAGGACCTACAAACAATATACAGAGCTACGTACATGTACCCAGTTGCAACTGGGTTACGTATAAACCAGTTTTTACTGTATTTAGTAAGTTCAATCTATCAAGTTGCTAGGTACGTTATACTGATATAGTACTTCAACTTCGTAATGTTTCTCCTTCTATTTTTTGATGCTCATTATGATACACCAACCTTGAAAACTTCTCAGTAGCTACTCTTTCTTCTAAGCAGGGGGAGGTGGCAAAGGAAATAGAAAAGAAAAAATGGAATAGAGAATCGCAAAGATGGAAACTTCTGGAATTGGCAACTTTCTTAAAATTGGTTTGACCGAAAAAAAAGTAGTGAAACCCTATTTCTGTTATTCGTACATTTCAAAAAATATATAGCCGCTTTTTATTTATTTAAATGCGCACCGCAAATTCGTTGAGGCTGGCACTTGAGTTTTCTATTTCTTTATTTTTAATTGTGTATTATTGTTTTTAGTTTAGATTTGTGGAGGTTCCATTTGTCTTCCCATAGCCACGTCAATTCACCTCCATTATGAGACCTGCTTTGTTCATTCTGACTACTCTCAACCGATGTTCGCCAAGTTAGCGTGAAACAGCCTGTCTTGAGATGTCAGTAACGAATATTGGTCCCAAATTTTAATAAGTTCAAAAACATTTACTTAAATTAAAAATGAATACGATGTTTGTAGAGAAATATCTGAAAATGCAGAAAATACGGTAAAGTCCATTTTCTCAATAAGAACAAAACTTCTGTAATTTAAAGATTCCAAAAAATGCTGAAGTAATAAGCTACCCTAACAAGCAACTTACTCCTTTTTGAATTACTCCTTCAAAAAAAAAATAATGTTTTAAGATAGCCCCATACTGCATTAATATTTATTAAGATAAATACCACAGAACATTTCAAGTTAACTAGATAATCTGAACGGTTGTTTCAAGGCGAGTAAGAATCTTGACATACCAGTCATACTTACAACGCTATCTGGTGTTGCTCAAAGCAAACTAACAGCGCTTCTAATTAAAGTTTTCTTTTCTTCATTTCAGCAGTTAATTAGCCATTTAATGAATGTAAGCTAAAAAAAATATTTCTACCATGCGGTGCTACCTTCTTAAAGTATTTTTTTTTTTTTTTTTTTACTGAATTACTTTTATAATTACCTTTCGTTTAATTTTAAAAAGCGCTTTATTAAAGAAAGGAGATCTCGGCTTACAATTGAACTGGAAGTCTGACAAAAGAAGTCAAGATTAGTAAAAAAAAACCCACCTTTATTGTATAGAAACTTAGCTATTCTATTAGAGTTTTTTTTTAAAAAATATGAAGAACGAATATGGTTAATACTAATAAGATGGATATTAAGTTTTCTAACTGAAGTTTCGTGTTACACTTAACTTTTCAATGGCATTTTTCAGCAAAGTTTCTTTAGGCTAGTTTTCAATCAAAATATCTTGAATGCTTGAGTCATTATCTTTACACACAGAAATTTCACCATAAAGTCTTTTTTATTTCTTTTGCTTGGCTTCAGATAAAGGTAATTCAAAATAAAAGAAAAGCTAATTTGTTAATTAACTATCGTTACATAACACAGGTTTCCAAGATAATGTTGGAAGTTGGTGGTTTTGAAAGCCTCCAGATAATGGAAGACATGTTGATGCAGTTGCTATGGCTACTAATAATCAACAAACGGCTTTTTTTATTTTGTTATTGTTTTGTTTGTATGTAATCTGGCTTTGTTGGTAATGTTAATTAGTTTGCTTAGGATTTTGTATGGGATCTGTTTCTTTGATATTTTTTTTTATTTTTATGTTAGTTATAAGTTTTTAAAGTATTTTCTATAAAGTAGATTTCGTCCATTTTTGTGTTTCTTTTGTTATTATTTCTATGTTTTGACTCTTCGAGCGGGTAATGATCTATAACGAGTTCTAAGGTATGAAAAAAGTTCTCATGTGGGTTTCGTGATGGTGGGCGATCCGCGCTGGGCAGGTTTTCTCGGGGTTCTCCCGTTTCCCCTGCACTTCTCCCACCATACTTTCTCAGTCTTTCTCTCCATATTTCTGTGGGATAGTACAATAGACCTCCGGTCGCACTGCTTGGTTTCTCTGCCACCCACCTTCACTACATAAACATAAACATAAAGGTATGAAAAATCCCAAAATAGCACAAACAAAGCACAAATAAACAGAACAATGGCACTATTTGTGCTTTGTTTATGTTTCTTTGATTCCACTGAGCTGTTGAGTACTGGGCAAATTCAACTGATGATCGCTAGGAAGCGTAAAACAGTCTGTCTTGGATTCCCTGTACGAAATAGCTCAGTGAATCTTTAATTGAGTGCGTTTTTAATCTTTAGTTTTTCCTTACTAACATTCTCATGCACATTAAATTTTTCTAATAAAAAAACTTCTAATAGAAAAATAATCTACGGAAAAATTATTTGGAACATACAAAAAAAAAAAGTTAAAGGAACTATGTTGAACATCTTGTTCACATTGCTCTTGTAATTTTTTATATAATAAAAGTATGAGAAGCCTTATAATCCCGCTTTGTCCGTCCGTCTGTGGACAAGTATCATTAAAATATTATTAAAATATCACTTAATTATCATTAGCAACAATCGCAACAATTGCGTCTTTTGCATGCGCAACAATCGTATTTACAATACAGCTATAAAGCTGGGCGAACACGCGGCAATATTGTGGGACAATATTGCCCTTTTTATTGCTGACAACCGTTGTCAGTTCAGATCACGCGCGAACACGTAGTTTTTCCGAAACGAATATTGTCCTGACAATTGATGGTTACGGCGCTTCTCACTAAGGAGAGCTAAAGAGAGAGCATGTTTTCGTACTGAATTGCTATAGTATTAAACGCCGTCCCTCTTTAGAAATCAATTACGATTCTTTCAGTGTCAATTGACAAAATGTTGTTGTTGGAATTATCTGTTTTGGGCCGACCCATTTTGCTGATTTTAAGCCTTGTTTCTCAAAGAAAATGGCCGGCGTGAGTGACTGAATTTCCGATGTTCAAAGTCCGGCCTCCTTCGACGTCAGCATTGTCACGTGATTTCATCCGTTCATGTGATTCGCTCGCGAACAATATTTCTCAACAATATTGTCCCAACGAAATTGTTCCTTTTATACCGACAATCGCCAATGGGCAATATTGTCCATTTTTATTGCTGCAAACGGTTGTCAGCAATGAAAAGGGGCAATATTGTCCCACAATATTGCCTGAAATTGCTACGTGTTAGCCCAGCATTAAACAATCACAACAATCACACTAATAGCAACAATTGCGCCTTTTGCATTTTCACAATAATCACATTAATAATCATAAGAAAATTAAAGCAATATCAATTATATTTTCTTATACGTATCAGAAGATGTTACGAAGTAATGTGATTGGTTTACTAATCGCTGTCACTCCCTTGTTTTACTGTACAATAAATTACGGAATTAAAAAAATAAATAAATCTAGAATAAGGTAAACAATAAAAGATGCTAACAAAGTAAGTGAAGACAATTATAGACAAACAATTTAAAGAACGATATTGTGGGCGGAGCTTACGCCGGCAGGTTACAGAAGATAAATAAATAATTTAAAATAAAATAATTGTTTATAATGTATGTACTGTAACTGCATATATTGCCATTTTAATATAAATAAAACATACAAAAAGCATTTTTGTGTTGATTTTCGTCCTTTTTCGGATTATCCGCGGAATTCGCTTATCCGCGGTAGCCGCGCCCCCCAATTCCGCGGTTAAGGGTGAGTTTACTGTATTTTAATTATGTACCATATATGCTCCAATAAACGCCGAGGCTCTTATTGTCGCCGGTCTCTAATAAGCGCCGGGCTTCAGAGGGGACACGGCCAAATAGTAGCCGGTCTCTAACAGTAGCCGGGTCTTTGATATTTGCCTACCGGTACTAGGGTAAGCTTCCGTATCTTTATAGACGTGCGTAATACCTTACGGTACATTGCCTTACAAAATGCCCCCGAAACGGTCATTTGACAAGATTCGCGTGGTGGAATACGCGAAAGAAACTTCCGGTGAGGCGGTCGTCCATCATTGCAGATTCGGACGATGAATAGCAGCGAAAGATACAGAAAGACATTGTCATGTATTTTTAACAGTCTTATGTAGCTTGTGAAATTCAAATAAAATAGCTGTTTGCAATATTAGCCGGTATTTATGTGTAAAAATATTGCGTTCTGAAGGTTTTTGTTAATAATGGCCGGCCTCTAATAGCAGCCGGTCTCTATTAAGCGCCGGGAGCCGAGGCTAGTTTTGCAAATAAACGCCGGGGGCCTCTATTGGAGCATATACGGTACTCATTATTATACAACTCCCTTACTGAACTACTCTCAGCATCCCAGATACATGAGTATATCTAGTAGGACTGTAATGTATAAATTTGCGAAAAAAAAAAAAAAAAATGTATTCTTTACAATTTCAAGTTTAATTTATTCTTTAGTTCCCTTGTTGGATATTTTTTTTTTTTTGTGAATAAATAAAATGTTTTATTTTACAGATGCGAGGCTTCCGGAGCGAAGGGACGGGCAGCCGTCTAGTATGATACTATATATGAACCAAAAAACAAAAAATATTAAGACAAAAACACAATGAAACCAAAGCAAAAACGTTATTTTTTTTCTCATCATTTTATGTTAGGATGAAGTCCTACACAAAATTATTGAAAAATTAAAAAATAAAACAAAACATAAGTACACAATTAATAACAACAAGATAAAGTAATGCTGTTCAAGGAATTTTCAGTGCTTTTCTAATAAATTGCGGAGAAAAAGATATTTTTTTAAGAACTTTCAAGTAAATAGCGCGTGCAACTATTTTTATGGATCTGAACATGATAAAAATTTCCCTAAACCAATTTTTACCTCAACTTTTCATTAACTAACCATTTCAGAATTTAATATCTTCTTTGATCTTAAGGGGAAAAAAAGAAAGCAGTTTAATCGTCTTCGTAATTTCAAATTTCGGCGAAAGATTAAGTCTCCGAAACTAGAAAAATAAAAAAGGTTTTCAAGAAGAACTCGTAACAAACATTTCAACTAACTTAACGTCAACATTTTTTTAAAACACTCCACAATACTTTAGAATGACGACACAAAGAAATAAAAAATATCTGAGCATTTCATCTGGTGAGTGGGTATGGCTGATGAGTCCTAAAAAGAACGAAACGGCCATCCCAAACTCTCACCGATGAAAGCTCAGATATTTCTTATTTTTGTGTCATTTCTCAATGTTTTATATTAATTTCTGGCAAGTTAAATCTTTTGCTTATGAAAAAGTTTACTATTATAGGATGTTCATACACACCACACACACATTGGACACAAAGGTTACTTTTATGAACCTCCTTAGGAAAATAGGCTAAAAATACCAAACAGTGTCTTGTTACGAGTCATTTTATACGAACACGTTTTCGGACAAGTTTCAGTCACATCAAACTAATTACAATAAACGCTGAGTTTGGTTCAGAAACCATCGAAAAATGCAGTATAGTTGAGAACCCAACCCGGAATTCCCAAGCTTTTCAAGATGATGTACTGATGATGTGATGATTGCGCTAGGGATACATTGGGCACCTAAGAAACATTGCAAAGATTAACTGATGATTACATGATTCTGGATAAGCTGCAACTGATGCTTGGAATAATAAAGCCGAGATATTTCTGTAGGTTTTCTCTCAACGCGGAATCCAGGCTACTATTTTCTTGTCATTTGGCAAACCTTCAATGTTTCCATGGAGACCGTTAAGCACTAACCAATAATCGTGTGATTCCCTATAATTGGTTTTTGGGGAATGTAGCTAGAATAGGGTAACTAATAAATGTAGCTCATCAGCTACATTGTACGCTGTTCTGGTTGGCTGCAGTCATCGCCCGTCAAAGACGGAGCCAGGGGAGACTTAAGGTCATTTTCTCTAACCGTCAACCTTTTTTGATGTTTCTTCCGAAGATGATAATAAATACATTTATAATCTTTCCGTGTCATTTTATGTTTTTTTTTTAATGTTCATAAAAAATAACTTTCATAAAAGAAAATATTTTTTACTTTCTCTGAACCTGCAATATTCTAAAATCTGAAAAAATCCAAAATCCGAAATATTCTCCGTCTTGGTGCTACTACAAAGCAAAATAGTACGATATAATGAAGAAGATAGTATGATATATATGAAGAAGATTTCTGCTGAAGAAATCGAAATATAGATGATTAAAGATGTTTTAAGTGGAAGAAGGAGTTAATATGAGTTATTTGTATTTATAAAATAGTACGATGATTAATTGGGGAAGGCCACGGGAAACCACCCCAGTATCTTTCCCTTGTAATTCTAGGGAGTCTGCTAGGGGTTCGCCGTCTTGGGAACACTAGCGCTCCCTGGAGCACGGATGCTTCGGCAACGAAGCTCGCACTTCGGTGCGAACCGACCACACACACACACACGATGATTAATAAGCAGAATTAACATGTTTCATTGATTTCCACAATGATTAAATATTTGTATTCATTCATTTTACCGTTACTTTGATCTTCAGAATTAATTTTAATTTTCTCTATTCCAATGAGAGTGAGGAAAAATTCAGCTTCATTGATATGAGATCAGACTATAGATCAGGCTATAGTTACCTTCAAATCGTTCTAATAACCTCATTTCAGGCTTATTATGCTCGAATTTTAATGATATGTAGTTGATTAATTGTTAGTATTGATTAATTTAGTTCCAAATAAATCCAATAAATCAATTGAATCGATATAGAATTATTTGATAATATAAATTTTTAAAATTATAATCTGAGTCAAAGAGATGATAATATAATATAATGATAATAAAAGTATGTTATGTTACATTGTATTGTATTATACTAAATTACATTATTATTAGCATTTCTTCAGTGTTGTATCTCTCTAATATGCATTTTCGAGCCGATCACAGCTCCCCATCTTCATCCCCGAAAAGAAAAAGAAAGAAATAAACATTCGAAACTCAGTTGACAGAAGGCTGGGTGGACCATCGGATCTGTTTAGAAGATAAAAATCCAGATAAAAAAAATTCAAAAGACAAAACCAGACATCACAACTGACCTGACATCACAGTTGTTGATAATTTCAACAAACAGACCTATCTCAGTGATGTTGTAGTGCCTATCAGCAAGAACTCACGCAGACTCACGCAGAAAACTCACGCAGACAAGATAAGTAAATACACAGATCTAGCACATGAGCTCCAGAAGCAGTGGAGGCAGGACTGAGTACGTGTTGTACCCATCGTCCTGTCCGCTACTGGTCTGCTTCCTCACACATTGCACCACAGCCTCAGCTCACTAGGACTTCACAAAAACACTTATGCACAACTGCAGAAGGCTGTGGTACTCAACACAACACGCATAATTAGAAAATTTATGGACACAACCACACATTCTTAACCATTTTTGCACAATTTTGTACACTTGGCAATACGTGCTTTAGTCCTTGACCCGCCGTGTTGTCTTTGCTGGGGAAACCCAAGGTTTGAAACTTTACTTAAGCTATATATTATTAAAATCTTTTCCGTCAGTTCGGGGCAGTTCAACAATGGATAAGGGTGTGCCTGTGTAATGGTTGCGAATACAAAAGGCGCAATTGTTGTGATTTCCAATATTCACAATGGAAGTGCAACAATGGAAAACGGCTGTTCAGTTGTCATTGTTGCGAGGAAGTCGACAATTGCAAAATGAACATAGTTTAACTTCAAAATGTTGCGTTCTCTCCGTCAACAATGGCGCGCGCTATGTAATAATGAGTTTATTCAAAAAGGAATAACGTATCACTATTTGCTCAACTATTCAACAAATCATAACCACTTTCATTGGAAGCGATTCTTCTTGGAATATCCGTGCTCTTAAATAACAACCAATATAAATTCCTAACCTTATTTACTGTAAACTCAATTTACTGTAAATTCACAGAATCACCAAGCCAAATTGTTAACAGTAAATAAGGTTAGGAATGTATATTGGTTGTTAGTTAAGAACACGGGCTTTAAATATATTGCTAAATGTGTAGATATATTTAGTATATTTTCATATATCACATATTATAAAAAATATTGTGAAAGATATTGAGAGGACACGATTGGAAAGAGCACAACATACAGATTTGGATCGAAAGAATGAAGCCGAACGTAAAAGACAGTCAAGAGCTAAGGAGACAACGGAAGAGACACAAGAGACAGAGGTTAGACGCCGAACGACATCAGGCA
Source organism: Thereuonema tuberculata (assembly GCA_023159025.1). Lineage (NCBI taxonomy): Eukaryota > Metazoa > Arthropoda > Chilopoda > Scutigeromorpha > Scutigeridae > Thereuonema > Thereuonema tuberculata. The sequence continues at coordinate 37,683,415 of JAFIDM010000006.1, forward strand.
GAGAGAGAAGCAGAGACTTTAGGTCCCTACTTCATCTAATATCCATCGCGACATATCTCTTCTTCAAACATCTATGTCGATCAATCTGTACACGGGGACCTAGTAATAATAAAACAAAAGTTAAAAACAAAAATAGAAATTTGAGGAAAAACATTTCTTCATTATCTATTTACTCAGTACTGCTTTAAAATAAGTTAGATTAGATTAGGTAAGGTTAGGGACCCACTAAGGTCCATCGGGGCGCTGAAGGTAAGGCTCTAATGTTTTCGTAATCCGGGACAAACCGATAGTGGCTGTTTTCTTTATCTGTTTGTAAGTCACGTGATCTGAAAACCATTTGAAGTCTACACCAAACTTTCTCGATTGCGATAACCTTATAGAAGAATCAAAACTTAGCTTTAAATTGTGACCATTTTCTTACCTTAAAGAAAAAGTAACGTTCTTAATAAATTCATAAGGATAGATTTTACGTTATTACACTGTATTTAACCTTTAAAAAAATGTTAAAACAAAACCGACCCAATAATAGATGATGCGTCCGAGTTGGGTGGCTTTGGCGTTGACTTTTGGACGTGTCTCTCTCTTGAGGTCGTCGTTACTGATGCAGGTAGGAGCAAACACCACAATTCCGTCCACAGAGGAAATTGATTCTTTCGAACCTCATATTTTTTTAATAGTGTTGGGTGTCTGAGCATCCAGAATCTCCACTGGAAAACAGCCAATGCAATGGAAAAATACAGAATTCAATTCCAAAGATAGTGGAAGGAGCTAACAGATCAGAAAACTTTTTTCTACCTCAAGTTTTGGTACTATTCTGATTTTTTTTTTTTTATATTATTTATATTTCCTTTTTATTTCAAAGGCTTTTAATGAAATTGTTATGAACTCTGAATAAAAGAGCAAGTGGATAAGTAAACCAAAAGATAATTCAAATACATGGGAGTAATTTTAGTTCATTTTTAGCGACCCATTTGGAAGCTACTGTGATAACGACTAAAATCGGTAGCTATCGCGTTTATCCTGTCCGTCCGTCCGTGTCTGTCCACCCCTAACTCCCGAACGGAAGGTCGGATCGACAAACGGACTTCACCAACGTCTTCAGAGGCCCAACGTCTTCAGAACTTTAGGAATGGGATATTTTCAGAGACTAATGCCCCCCCCCCCAAATTCGAGATATTTGACATTGTTTTCATTGAATTTCTGCTATTAGCTTAAGTAGATAAGTAATTAAGGATACAAAAAGCCAAAATAGGTTATAAATAAAGCTCAAAGTCGCGATAACTCAAAAATTAATTATATTAGAAACTTGGGAGATAAATGTTATTAATTATGAGGATCTTTTTGACTTTGATAGAAATAGGACCCTTAATTTACCAACACACAGTCCTCGAAAAATATCAATCTTAATATATAAAAATGAATGTTTCTTTGTTTGTTTGTTTGTTTGTTGTTTGTCCTGTATGCGTTCCTATACCATCCAGATTGCGATTAAGCTTTGGTGAGTTGTTGTGCGCACGCCCGCGAAGGTTTCCGAATTAGTAGAAACATTTTACAATATCTGGTGCGCGAGTCGTTTCAACAAACGAGTGTATTTCCGGTTTCAACGTTTGTAGTTTCTGGTGCGACTCGCATTTGCAATGACCATAAACAAAGCACAGGGACAACACATGGACAGCTGTATGTGGCCTGCTCACGCGTCCGAAAACCTTCTGATGAATGGCATTGCAACGCATGCTAGTTATTAATAAATAAACATAAATGAATTCAGAAATGCTTAAAAATTAAAGGGATGGTGACCAAGTGGGATATTGACCATATTATCGAAAATGCGGCTGTGTTTGTTTTTATGTATTTAATGTTGAAATTTCAAATCTGCATTTTACTAATCCAAAATGAATCAAAGACAAAATGCTCAAGTTCGTATTGATATATAAAGCCGCTACTTAGAAAAAACTAAACTTTGTTCATGTCCTCCGAAAAACCAAGAAATGGTCGATAGCACATTTGTAATTTCTCAACCCTTTAATTTACTACGAATATCTTGAAACAACGATTTGTGATCTTATCGTGAGGAATATTTGAAAATTGACATTTGTTCGTTTTGAGCAAAAGGTTTCCAATGATTCTGGGTCTTTGTTAATGCCTTAAAAATGTTGTGCTTTTCTGTTCTTCTACAATCTCAATGTAATAACTCATTGAAACATTATGACGATGTATTAAAAAACTTCTTACTCACTTGTAAAATCAATAAGAAAAACGTGTCTTTGCATACACATACAGAGGTTCTTAAACTGGCGGTGACCATTAATAATTTAATGTAGAAATTCACGTTTTAATTTTAATATGTTTTACAAATTTTTAATATCAAATTAAATTATTTGACATAATGATATGATATAAAAGCGGTGGTAAAAAACTTTTAAAAACCACGTATTCTGTATTATATAATACATAATTATAAAAATAATTATGTATATATATTATATTTATTTTATTATATTTTATATATTATATTTTATGCCGCTGAAGACGTGGTGGTAAACTTCTGTTTTATCCCCATAG
>JAFIDM010000006.1:37685986-37713136 GCA_023159025.1 Thereuonema tuberculata
TCTTTGCATTTCTAAACTCGAAGGATGAGCTTCAAGTTTGGACATTATATATATATATATATATATATAAATAAATACAATACACGAAACTTGAAGCTGCCTCTTCGAGTTTCGTAAAGCAAAGATTTCAATCAATCATTTGCAATTTTGAATTCAGATAGTATAGAATATAAGAATAAAAATTAACTTATATTACTAAACCTATAAACCTATATATATATGCCGCCGCCTAGCAGCTGATCTGGGTAGTAACGGCACACGGAAGGATGTGTTGCCTTGGCGGAGTATAAAATATATTAATATATCAGTATAGTATTGTGTTGTCATCAGACGTAAGAAATGTGTTCTAGATGATTGGTCGATGGGAAATCATTTAAAAATTGATTACAATAATATAAGATTTGATAAGGAAACCAGACAGTGTGAGTTAATAAAAGCGTGGTAAAAAGAAATTTAAAAAAAAAAAAAAAAGCCCATCCGACGAGTACTAATAACCATAAAACAGGTTTTCGTGATTAGTTTGAAAATAAAAATGCTTCTTTTTAGAACTCTTTTATCATTAATTATGAACGCTTGAAAATTTAAAAGCATTCTGAAAAAGTTAAAAAAATTATTAGTTAAACCTAGAAAAAATTTTAGATAGAATAACAATCTTCCATTGAAATAACTTTGCAATTAGATTTTAAGAAGGAAGCGACTGGAACCATCGAGAACATCATTAAAGAACTTTTCTGAATAACTATTTTTTTTCTCTCTTTCAATTCATAAAGCGCTTTTCTGGTTATATGAGGGAAAAAAAAGGAAAAAAAGATGTTAAGACGTATGTGAATAGCAATGAATTCACTTAACTCAAGAGAAAGAAAAATTAAGAAAGATATGAAACCAAAACACAAAAGACATTAGAAGATTTTAAGAAACTGCTGGTTGGGATTCAGCAGAAAAACGACATTAAAGAAAAACCAAAAAAAAAAGCCTTCTTAAGCTAATTGAATTTAGTGATAAACTTATATTCTTTTAAAACTACAGACAATTTGTACAATAAATCAGATATTTTAAAGTACAATGAAATTTTTAATTCTAAGACACAAGATGATGACATATACTAATAAATAAATTTTAAATTGAACAATTAATTAATATATTTAATCAACGTGTTTAATTACAAATAAGTTACAAATTTCAGCTGCAGTACGAAGTTAATATTGTCAGAGGAAAAAAATATATACGATGACTCTTTTCATTTTTAATTTTTTTGTTAAAGATAAACCTTTCGTAACATTATTCAAAGTTAGTAAGACCAGACACACAATTTAAAAAAGTTTTCGATTGGCAGGCAATCATTTACAAATTATTGGTAAATGATTATCCTGCCAATCGAAACCTGATCATGTGTTAAATTGTCTAAATACATTTTTGAAATTTTTTAAAAATTGTGTCTGGCCTTAATAACTGTTAACAATGTTAAAACTTTAACACAACGTAAAAAATCTCTACAAGATAAACCTTTGATGTTTTAATTATAAAAGAAAATGATAGTGAATTTTTGAAATATATTAATATAATTTATAAGTACTTAAAAAGTTTGGTCGATGGCATCAGGGTATATAGATGCCAAACTGAAATGTGCTGCCAAACTTAAAGATTGTATTCAATTATGCAAGATAACGAATAAATGTCTTATAAACATGGGTCTGGAAATGCTTTATTTCCAAGATACGAATGACGCAACAATTTCAGCCGTACAGTCCGACGACTTCTGAACCAATATCCTCACCGTTGGATTGGAAGAGGGGGACCAACAGCATGTACTGCTCGTTCCCCTGATTTAAACCCTTTGGACTTTTTTGTATGGGGTTATCCTAACCATAAGTGTATACTACAAGGGTTCCTGACGCCCACGCACTGCATGATCGCATAGGGGATGGGTGCAACACAATTTGACGTGCACCTGGCATCTTCCAGCATGTTCGGCAGTCGATGGAACGACGTTGTGTTGCGTGCATTGCGGCCGGTGGAGGACATTTCGAGCGCTTTCTGTGAAACTGAGCGACTGTACGACCAACACCTCTGTATGGATGCATCGTTCATATCTTGGAAATAAAGCATTTCCAGACCCAAGTTTATATGACATTTATTCGTTGTTTTGCGTGATTAAATAAAACATTTAAATTTGCCGCAATTTCAGATACATCCGGTATAATAAGAAAAAAGAAAACAAAAACAGTTTGAGTGCATACGTCCGCATCAACTAAACTTCGCACGCTAGTTACCAGGCAACAGGAGTATTATTGCACGGTCAACTCAACTGTGAAAATTTCCGACTGCTACAAAAAAATTGTATTACAAATGGATTTTAATATAATATTAAAATCCATTTGTAATACATTTTTTTTTTTATTTTTATTTTACTTTTCCTTAACTAAATTTAATTTATGTTTAATTTATTTTAATATGCAAAGCTTTAGCAGCGAAGCGACGAACAGCCGTATAGTGTTTAAATCATACTTCTGTGTAATAAATAGTGAAATCTGTTTCTCCGTTTCAAGATCTCCTCCGCGTCACTTCATAAGCTTTCTGATTATTCTGACAACATTGATTACAAGGATGACAAGACTATTTAACAACAAAAAAAAAAAAAAAAAAAAAAGCTGAGACTGAATTATTAACTTGTTTGATGAAATAGTTTACAATAATCAAATAATTTATTATAACAACTATTTCATCAAACAAAATTAACTTTCATGATGTAATATTAAGGTTTATTTCTAAAGAGATCATTCGTAAATGTTGATTGGTTAATCTTCTCAAAAACTCACTTTCTTTGTACATTCACAATAATTTTAGTTCATCATTCGAATTAACAAGCAGAAGTATTGATAACAATTGAATTAACAACATTTTTTTACAAAGTACTTCTTGTATTCTATTATTTCCGCAGCATTCGAAAACAATTGCCGATCACCGTCGACGACCATCAACTGCTGTTGCTGAACTCAGGCAAAAATATAGTTGTACTTAATCGGAGTTCAGAATGAAAATTCACTACTGAAATATACTCAAATTACAGTATAACCTGACTTACGACGGGATTACGTTCCGACCAATATGTAATAAGTCGATTTTGTCGTACGATGAAAACTGCATATCAGAAATGAAATATACAATACACAGCAATATTGTACTAAGTCTTACATTTGTGAATTAACTTTTATATAAAAACTTAACATGTAAAAAATACTGTAACTTTGCAAGTACTACTAATTAAAATACAGTGCAACTTGGATAATTCGAAGCTGAAGGGACCACTATAAAAATTCGAATTATCCAAAACTTCGAATTAAACAAGTTACATCTTTTAACTTTAATTTCAGGTCCACTGAATGCTTGAAAAGATTATTCTGTCAATAAGTAAATATTTATTCAGAAAGATCATGGTATGAAAGACTTAAACACTATATGTATGTAAACAAAATAAGATTTATATTACGTAAGCTACAGTATATATTACATTCAATAGAGAAAATTATAGTTTTTCAAAAAATTGTGCAATGTCTGATTGTTTTGTAGAATTCAGTCGCTTAAGGTTAGCAAAATCATCAAGCATGTTTAGTGAACGGAAAATAGCTTCACTTACATTGGTTTGTCCTTCAATGTACCGACGAAATTCGGCGCTATCCCGTACTCGTTGGCGATTTGGCATTTCTTCTTCACACCCTTTTCCATCTCTCGAATGTCGGCGACCTTTTCAGCGAAAATTAAATTCTTGTACATGCGTGGTTTACTGAAAGACATGGTGACACTGACAGCAGGAAGCTCGAATGGCGTCTGAAGCGTCACGTGTCGAACGGTGGCGGGAAGGGAATTTCAGCTGTCACGTGTCGAATTTCTTAACGATGAAACGCGGAAAAGTCGTTATGGTTTGAAATTTTTTATAAAAAAAACTTCGAATTAAGGAAGTTTAACTTCGAATTATCCACGATTTTTTAACATTGACTTAATAAGAAATTCAAGGGACTAAGAGAAATCTTCGAATTAACCACGATTTCGAATTAAAGACATTCGAATTATCCAAGTTGCACTGTACATATATATTAATGACAATTAAAAAAAATACCATTCAGTCAGATAAATTTTTGCAATTGAGAAAGACTGTTAACAATAACATACAACAATAAATAATAGGCTACATAGTGTATATAAACTCTTTGACAAAATAATCGACGCACCCGAAAAAATAATCTGATAGTAATGAAACTTCACAAGCACAAACCTTTCGACCGAATACAAATGATCAAAAATTCGCACCCAATGAATGGATCTCCGGAGCTACGCACATTGGAACTGAGCATCGTGATGATGTATATAAAGAGCGAATCTCCCTTTCAGAAACCAAAACCTTCAGTGGATTTTGATTGGGTTTTCCTGTCTTGACTGTAACAAGGCCTAGCCGGTGAAATTCGCGGCCACTATGACCATATGACGGAGTTTGAAAGTGCCATCGAACTACACGAAGCTGGATATACAACCCGACGAATCGCTCGGCATTTGGGTCGGAGCGATGCGGCAATTAGATGCTGGCACTTAGATACTGGCAGGTCTTGAACGGCAGATCAAGAGGGCAGCGGACTGCACCGTCAAGAGCGATTGCAGCTGTGCCGGCACCACCAACGTGGAATTGTACTGCTTGGGGACGAGTTGTCTTCAGTGATGAGTCCCGTTTTGAACTGAGCCCCGACAACCAGTGCATACGTATCTGGAGACAGCCCGGACATTGTCAGGATCCCGCTCTTATTGTCGCACGCCATACGGCCCGACAACAGGGAGTTATGGTCTGGGGTGCCATTTCGTTTGATAGCCGGAACCTCTTGCTAGTACTCCGTGGCACCTCACAGCATCGTGGCACGTTGACGAAATTCTACGACCTGCTGTGTTGCCGTTCCTTCCGTGGTACCTTGGGCCTAGTTTTCAGCATAGTAACGCCCGACCTCTGCATTGATTGCCTTCGTGGTTGCGACACACTTCCTTGGCCACTCAGATCACCAGTTCTCTGTCCTATTTAGCACACTTGGGATGCGTCACGTGCGACCATCCCAGAATGTCAACGAATTAGTCCGCCAATTGACGGGAAATCTCGCAGAACACAATCCACCAACTACATGAATCAATGTCACGTCGGGTAACAGCTTGTATCCACACCAGAGTCGGACCAACGCCATACTGACTTGCTTTATATCCAATAAATCATCCAATTGTTCTGAAATTCTACTCATTTAGTTTTCTGTACATATACATTAAACGTATCAAATTTTGTCTCAATTGGATAATTCCTTCTTGGTGCGTCGATTTTCTTTTGTCAAAGAGTGTGTATCTTTGTAACACTACTTTTATTATAGTTTTAAAGTCGTGAAGTGTACGATATTATAAGTTTGATATGCACTGTATCGCTGGTAGCGCAATCGATTTGTTTCGCGGAAACGCTTTTAACAGACAAGCAGAGACTCACGCCTACGACTCGGCAAATTCTGCAGGCTTGTGAAGGCTTTGTGAGATCATTAACTGCGAATGGTCGTTTGTTCAGGCATATCTGTGTAGTAGCTAATTGGAGAGAAATTCAGATTGAAATGATGGTTTCATCTACGGGTACAGGGAAGATGGAGATGAGGTAGGCGTCACCGAGAGGGGCGGAAAAGGTCTCCTTTTTTTTTTTTTTAAATGTATAGGAATTCTTTCAAACTATGGTCAGGGAATGGTCAAGATATGGACAAGACATATGACTAAAAAGTTAATGGGAAACGTGCATCCCATTCTCCCATCCGAAATTTAAAAACATATTAGAAAAATATTCGAATCTTTCTACCACACCGCATGTCACCGCCAGAATGGAGAAAGCTTTTAATTTTCCTGAGCAATGTCGGTTACTTCAGGACATAGAATCTATTATAAGTTCAATAATTCAGCAAAACAATTAAGATCTCAAATGATGACGGATATCACCGTTCTTGAATTACTTTTATTTAATTTAGTTGTGAAATATTTTCCTCAAGAATGTGATGGCGTAATTTTATTAACAAAATGTTGATGGAATACTTTGCATAAGGTCTTACTAAGTTGAGGTAAGTTCATCTTGATAGATAGTTAATAAAAGGCTGACTCACTGTTTGGCATTTCTCAAATACAGTTAGCATAATACAAAAGAATATAGATAATAGTATTTAAAAATAGTTTTATGTAAATTCGTAGGCAAATATAAGAAGAGGCGATAATAAGGGGCAGCAGCTAATAAGGCCCAAACACTGATATTTGCCTCAACCTGTTTTGGCAGTGATTCTCCCTTGGGTTGCCATATAGCGATGTAGACAGAAACCGCTGAAGATCATTGTCTGAGTAGCAGCTCGAGCGGAAAGAAAGTGCTGTTCTATTTTCTTTGGAATGCCGGCTTGTTGTTTCTCTACTCATAAAAAATCAACATCCAATAATATTTACAGCTTGTAGTTATCAATTCAATGATACATTGATGTAGTTATAATCAACTTCGATGAAAACAGAATATGGGATAACCTCAAATAACTATGCGGGTCGTTGCAAGGCTCATAAATATTAATTTATAAAAATAAAAATCATATATCACGAAAACTTAATGTTCGTTGCAGGTTATTTCTTTTAAGTTCAATTTTCATAATAAATTTTCACATGTTTTTTATTTTCACTTTTCTTTTAGCTTATTTCTTATCAATAAAATATTTTTCAGATTGTGTTGTGCAAGGCAAAAGTGATTTCCTTCATATGACCTAATCTATGATATGGATTTTTAGATATAATTTTACCACGGATTTTTCTGTGTAATTTTACTATGTAATTTTCTTGCTGATGCAGAAATTAAGGCCCAGTCGCAAACATTGTGTAATTTCTCTCTGTATCAATAACTGACAGGATTAAAGTTATTTGATTGGATTAATTGCCGAGACGTAGCAAAGGACATTTTTTATTTGAAAATTTTCTTTCCCCTACTGATATTAGGGAAAGGGCAGGATCACAGTTTTTGAAGGTGGGCCTTATTCCCACCCTTGTCTTATTTTTAAAAGCAAGCCATGAAAACAAAAATGTTTTATTCTTCTTTGAAATAAAAATATCTTCTTATAACAAGAAAAAAAAAAATCCTTGAATATTGGACATTCTTGTGAACTCTTAGCGGCAAATAATCTGCATGCATTGGTTTCTGAATTGACATTCCTCTTATTCAGTATCTGCACTGTAGTTCGTTTTGTGAAGACTTACACTTGGCAATATGTGCTTTGGTCCTTGACCCGCCATATTGTTTTTGCTGGGGAAATTCAAGGTTTGAAACATACAAACATAATAATAATAATAATAATAATGATATTGCAGTGCCTATCAGCAAGAACATGCAGAAAACTCACGCAGACAAGATCAGTAAATACACTGATCTAGCACACGAGCTCCAGAAGCAGTGGAGGTAGGATCGAGTACGTGTTGTCTGGTGCCTCACACGTTGCACCACAGTCTCAGCACACTAGGACTTCACAAAAACACTTATGGACAACTGCAGAAGGCTGTGGTACTCAACACTACACGCATAGTTAGGAAATTTATGGACACAACCACACATCCCTAATCATTCTTGCACACGTCTTTACACTTGGCAGTATGTGCTTTGGTCCTTGACCCGCCATATTGGCTTTGCTGGGGAAACCCAAGGTTTGAAACATAAAAATAATAATAATAAATATGTATTACTATGAAGACTTCTAAATAATAATGTCCACAATGATTTCCTTTGTTAGTTATGGTATACCGTATGTTATGTTGTACGTGGCATAATTTTCTAAGTTCGTCCATCCATCAGAATAATAGAGCAATAGTAAAGATGGCTTGGTCTAATAAATATTTCAGTTTCAAAATTATTTTAACAACGGGAAAAACTAATTGAATAATCAAAATGCAGTATTTAATGATGTTGTAAATTGAGAAAATATAGGAAAAAAATATTCACATGTTAAAATTTATCCTCATTTTTGACAATAACCACTTTAATGTTTCATAAATAAAAACGAAAAATTGTTTTGATTCGAATTTCACTTCGTGCTTTTCTATACTCCTCCGTTTATGTTAGTATCCAAGTCGTTTTTGAATGTATTTGTCAATTCAAGATTATTTTACAAAAAAAAAAAAATTCAGAAAAATGGTGATTTTTTTTTTTTGATGTCTACTCATCTCAAAAATATCAACAAAAACTTTCCTTCTTTCCCATTTCCACTGAATTACTTTATTCAACTTTCAATATTGTGAAAGGAATTCGTTTAAGTTCTCTGCATTCCTCGTCTTAGAGCAACCTCACTACGTCACGACTGAAAACATGACGCTTACAAAAACAAAATAAAAGACGTGCGCCAAAGTTGGCAACAGTTCAAAACACTGAAAGGGATATCGTTTCGTATCATCTGAGTTCGGGAATATTGTCGAACGCCTCATAAAAGACGTTCACTGGGGATCTCACTGGGGACTCGCATCTCCTACAATCCCGTCCCCCGAGACGCAACAACTCTGAGATGCGGCAACGCGACAGAAAGGTCAATCACGGATGCCAGAGATATGAATCCCAGTTTCTATTCAGCAAATCCGGCTTAGTTTACGGATCATCGGCAAGCCACGAGATCGCTAGAGAAGGATTAGCCTCGGTTTCATCTTGCACACCGAAGTAATTCTGATTTAGCGCTTCGCCGATGCAACGAACTCTGCATGTATTTCATAATAGCAAAGACAGTTCGAAGACTGCCTATTGAAGAGTTTGATCCATAAAATGCGGACTTGTTACGATTACAAGCGGAATTATTTTAGAGTTCTATCAGCTCTTTATTGGTTCATTTAAATATTAAAATATAATGAAATTACAACAGTCGAACCCCGCTTTTATGCTTTTCAAGGTACTCTGGAAAAAATGATGTAAAAATGTAAATTATGGGAAATAGTTTCCTCATACAAAAAACATTAAGGATATAATGCTCAATACATAGAAAGATTTGTAATCAATGCTTGGAACTTTTATAATACACAAGACTGTTTTAAATATTGCAATTATTAAATATTTAATTAGAAAATGAAAATTATCATACACATTATTTTAATCACTTTGAAATCTCAAAATATCAAAGCCTACACACACATTTCAAACGAAACAAAGACGAGGTAACAAGAATGCAAATGACCAGATAACAAGAATGAAGCCGAAACCGAATGAAGACATCGAGTATCGAAACAATCGATATATCGAAGTTGCAATGGTTTCGAGAGTTGCAATCACAAAGCAGTGAAATAAGCAGTGTAATAAGTGGACGACTATATTTGGCCGGAAAAGGTGAGCATTAGTTTCGGATAAAGACGGTATTTGTCCTGATGCATGAACTGACTGTATTTATGGCAAAAGTTACATTGATAGTTGCCATTTTATGTTCAATTTTCGCATTGATGTCATCTTTTTTTTTTTTCCCCTCTATTTGGCGAAAGCAACGTAAATTGAGGGAAGTTCCTCTTGTAAACTATTATTTCTGGATTGTTAGTAAAGCTTCATTGTTTCCTCCAGATGTGTACCAGTTTTGCAGATGGTTAAAATCTATGGAAAACCTCAAACAATACCAGCAGCAAGTGATGTTAATATATTAAAAAGATCTAGCAGATGTAGAAAAAAAATGAAACGATTTCTCTTGGAGCTAGCATCTGTAAAACTTCTCACATCAGCGCAATTATTGAAAACTTTCTATTTCTAATGCTAATGTAATAGGTTTCTGTAACTTTGGAAATGACCCTGAAATTTGGTGTATATCAGTTATCTTAAATTCTACGGAAGCTGTTTGAAATAATTCGGAATCTTCCAGTTAGAAATAATTATTACTTTTCTGTTTTTATTTCATTTTTTGCGGTTAACGGAAATTTAGAGTGAAATTATTGAAAACATAACAACTTAGTAAGGAATCGTAAAAACTGATAGAACTCTGAAACAAAACAAAAAGGATAAAAGTTATCAAATTTACAAGTAAAGCAGATATCGCAAATAGGAGGTATGTGGTGAAGTATAATGTAAGATTCAATTATCCTTCCGGGCTAGCTAAAGGAGAGTTATTTGTATTTTTGTAATACAAAAATCCCACCCAAAACACTTCGTGTAAAATAAGTTGCCAAGACTCACATGCTCATAATGCTTTCACTGTTAAAAAGATATGAGATCTCATGTAGAGCCAAGCCCCTAACTCTACGAGGCTTAACTCTACAAGGCCTAACTCTACAAGCCCTAATTCTAGAAACCCTATATCTTGGTCAAAAAAGTATGCCTTGGCCGTTTCGTGGCTGTCACACAGACAATCCCATGGAGTTATATAAAGGATATGGAGTATGCCAAGGCATACTTTTTGACCAAGATAGTAGGGTTTTTAGAGTTAGGCCCCCTTGTAGAGTGAGGGGCTTGGCTCTAGATGAGATCTGATAACTTTTTAACAGTGAAAGCGTTATGAGCATCTTGGCAACGTATTTTACATGAATGTTTTGGGTGAGATGAAATACTTCCATGAAACGGCCAAGCCGTACTTTTTGACCAAGATATAAGGTTTTTAGAGTTAGGGCTTGTAGAGTTAGGCCTCGTAGAGTTAGGGGCTTGGCTCTACATGAGATCTCATATCTTTTTAACAGTGAAAGCATTATGAGCATGTGAGTCTTGGCAACTTATTTTACACGAAGTGTTTTGGGTGGGATTGCATTTCTTTTTGTAGGATGAGATCTGATAACTTTTTAACAGTGAAAGCGTTATGAGCATGCGAGTCTTGGCAACCCCTTATTTTACATGAAATGTTTTGGGTGGGATTTCATTTCTTTTTGTAAGATGAGATCTGATAACTTTTTAACAGTGAAAGCGTTATGAGCATGTGAGTCTTGGCAACTTATTTTACATGAAATGTTTTGGGTGGGATTATCTATTACAACTAAATTTAGTTTTAAGATTATTTAGAAAATGGATTTTTTTTTCAATACCCTATTTTTCTGTTTTTCTATTGGTCAACTTGTATATACAAGCTGTTTGCACTTTTGTAAGAAATCACATTATTACACAGTATTATTTAGGCCGAAGCATTGAGGGTACGACGTATTTCATATCTTAATAAAATCCAAAGTATAAAAGCTAGATAAATGAAACTTAGCGTATTTCATTAGTATGGTAACTGCATCTTATCCTGAAAATTTGAGCTCTCTAGTATTATCCAGACCGAAGCTATGAGGGTTCGATAATACAAAACCAGACCCCCCACCCTTTATGAGGGGTTGGAGGGTGAAAGTTACGGATTTCATAATTTTTTTGTTGTTTGTATGCTAATCCTAACCTGCATACCAAATTTCAGCCTTCTAGGACTTCAGCAAGTACCCTAGAGGTTTTGATGATCATGAGTGAGTGAGTCAGTGACGGAATCGACGTATTTTAGGTATTAATAAAATCCAAAGTATAAAAGCTAAATAAATGAAACTTAGCGTATTTCATTAGTCTGGTAACTGCATCATATCCTGAAAATTTGAGCTCTCTAGTATTATCTAGGCCGAAGCTATGAGGGTTCGAAAATACGACGAAACACTTCCAGAAAAGGTACGTAGTGCCCTTCCTGCCTTCAGCTCGTCTTGGCGGGGGCACTGCCGTGCCCCCAGACGTTAAATATTACTTAGAATTATTGTTATTAATACGTTAGGAAAACTGATGGTTCGGATTTAGAAATATTGCTAGCAAAAAACCGGCGTTGAGTAGACTCGTGTACAGCTAAAATCACTTCCGGAAATTTACATAATAAATATGTATATATGTTAAGATTGCAGAGTGTATAAAAGTGCTAATGCTACGATGCTGTAAGTTTAGAAATTATACATTTTTGTTTCGGTTTAAGAACTAATGACGCTTTCCTTATGGCTTTTCCAAGTTTTTGATAACAAATTATTCTTATAGAATTTACAGTTTTAAGTGTTGAAAATATGATTGTGCACTTCTACATGGATTTGTAAGTGGGTATGCAAAATTTCATATTTCAAGCTACTGTAGGTTTTAAATAAAACGGTTCACAAAATGTGATCTTGTTGGGAATGGAGAGACTCTCTTCACTCGTCTAAAACATTTTCGCTCTGTAAAATATCCAATCATGAATTGCCAAAATATTCATTTTGAAAGTGAAATTTGAATTGTGAATCAAATCCTAATAGTATAAAGTTTTATCTTGCATTGAACTGTAATGTTCTCACAAAAAGTATTCAGTATTTGAATGAATCAAGTTAACATATTTTCTAAATTTATAAAAGAGATTGGTAAAGTCATCTTATGTTTATCACTACTCATCAGGTATTACACGAAAATGATATTAGAGATTATGACTTGAAACAAAGTGTTGTGAACTAATATTCTTTGAACTTCATTGTTTCAAATGATATGTAGTATGTGTTAGGATGGGAATGCTTAACACAATGCTCAAAGAACTGAAAGTAAGTTATTCTGTACTTTTGTGACAAACTTGGCCTAATTTATTTCTTTTCCAAGAAGTTGTAGCTAATGGGTCTTTTGGATAAAGCAGAATCCGACTCAATTAGAACAAAAGGGAGTCAAGAGAATACAACGTCAACAAAGCACTGGTTTAAGTGGTGATGTTGAAACTCTTGACAGAATGACATAAGAACACAAAAATAAATCAAGACTGGAAATAAGGAGAATGACTTTGGGTCTTTTCTGCAGGCACAAAATCGAGTTTATCTTGAAAGAAATGCCAAGATATATTTTAATGATATTCGACATTTAATAGAAAATGCATTGGTATATCTTCATGAGGACGGGATGTCACCGTGATCTTTTATTAAAATTCCCAAAAAATCTTTGAAATGCCTGTGCGGGGAGTTTTCTTCAGAAAATAAAAAGAACGGAAAAGGCGGAGATTATCAAATTTCTAAGCCTGCCTGTTTTATCTTTAAACGCAGAACGAAAACGACGAAACTTCTATTCCAACTTAGCTGACAATTCTAATTTCGCTAATTCTATTCCTATTAGATTCCAATCACGTTAAATATCAGTTTTAAGTCAGCGTTTTGCATTATTAAGAGATCTGTATTTACCATCTGCTTCAAACGGAGCCAATTCGTTTGTTTTCAGTAAGTGGGGAAACTAATGCGTTGGTGTTTTTACAATTGCGTGTTCCTCTGTTGCCGTTAGCTTCTGTACCTAATTATGGTAAAGAAAGTTCAATTCAATACCAGCGCTTCAATGTTCTTCGCTATTTTGACGACGAGAAAGCGTTGTTGTCTCTTAGAGGTAATCTCATGGGGAAAGGCGGGAAACGATGTAAGATCAAATCAAGTTGTAGATTCCCGGAAATTTTCGTAAACATGTTGTGAAATGTGGATACCGAACAGGTGCTCAGGACTGTGCCTAAACTGCGAACATTTCAGTTAAATCAAGAAAAAGAAAAAGTTTTCAAGTGTAGGTTGCAATGTCAAGATTTTCAAGAACTGTACGATTTGAATGTGAACTGTTGATAATTTTTATACAAAAATAAATATGTAGTTATTTCTTTTTCTTTTTTGAATTTATTTATGCAAGGGTGTGTTCTATTTCATTTTAAATGAATAAACAAATAAATATCTAGATATTTAGTAATGTTTCTAAGTCGGACTCAAAAAATGAAAAAGCAATAAGAGAACCTACTGCAATGTAGATTCAACGTAGCAGCAAAGGCAGTTAAAATCAAACCTTAGGACTAGTACGACTTGTTCAAAGATTTGGAGTTCGAATGTAATTTTGGAATTTTGGCTTAAATTGACAGTTTGTATCCTGACAAGGAAGGATAGATCGGAATTCGAAGTCTTACTTTTACTTACTTACTTACTTACGTTTCGCTATGTTCTGTTTATACAAGGAAATTCGGTTTTAATCAATTATTGGGAAAAGCGATCCTCTTATCAAATTTCAGGCTTTATAACTTATCGAATGACCCGAGTTACAAAAAAGGTGAATACCCTTAATAATAGGATACAAAATAATAATAGAAGACAAATGTTTTTTTTGACAACAGATACTTTTTGATTTTCTAAAAATATATTTATATTCATATCTTTCATGATTCTCACTACATTGAAGTTTATATTTCTTTGCCCGTATCTATTAAAAATTGGAGGATATGGTAGTTTTATTTCATTGTTTTGTCGGAGATGATAATTTTGATTACTGTTAGTCTTTAATAATAATAATAATAATAATTTATTACATTTGCTACATCACGTAATTCCTGTTAGGATACCAATAAAAGATCCCATCAACAGAAGCTTACATTATATAATTTATAAGTTATGAAAATTAAATTTATAAATATTTACCGGGAAGAGCTTTCATAGACAGACTTTTTATGGATAGATTTTTAATAGATAGGCTTTCTGACCAGTCTTTCACCTTTAATTGCTAAAGAAAAAAAACTGTACGTTTTTTATTTGAGGGATAAAAAAAATTGAAGATATGGGCTCAAATCAAAAGTGCTTTGCTAGTTTACAAGTGAACCGAAACTGAATAATTAATTTAAATTATAAATCGAAACATTCTTAATTACATTTCATGATTTCGAGTTATTTAAAATGATGAACGATTATTTTCTTTTGTTTTATCCAGTTAGTCTTTTATTTAGTTGCAAACCGAACAATTTGTCTATCTAAAACTTTTTTGTTTATTTGTTTGGTATTTAAGCGAAGATATTTACAGCTACTATGAATAATCCCAGCCTTTGTTGGGTCAATAAGACGAAAGATTACAGCAATTTCAGAATTAAAAAAAGAATGCACGCTTAACCTATAAAAACTCTAAGATTTAACAACGGATTAACACTGGGATCAAAAGTTAAAAGTTCTAACATCTATTTCGCAATAGATTGCGCTGATAATCCAACTTTCTTATCAATTTTCAAGACAAAAATAATTCTACTCTTTCGTAACAGAGAGATATATTCTATTCTGTTTACAACATTTTGGATTTGGAAAAAAATCAAATCCGAACATAGTTAAAATGACAAAAATTTGGAAAGTCAACATTAAGTTAAGAAAGAACTTCGGAAGCTGAAGGAATTGCATTTTGCGAATGAATTTATGTATCTTGCTCCGAAACAGAGTTAATCAAGGCTGTACTTTTCAACAACATTTTAACGTACTATGCGTCTAAGTCAGCTAGGCAGTCCCTTTCAGGCGTTGGGACAGAGAACTTCAAAAAATAGGGGTGAAAGGTAAGTGCTGTAGGGAGAAAGGATTAAGCACAGTGGGGGTGGATTTTTCTGTGGATTAGAAGGGATCTAAATGACGATTTCAGAAGAGCTGAATTCTCCAAAATACTAAAAAAAGGATCACATAAGACTGTTTTTTAATTCCACAACAATATGTAATAATATCTTATTTATTTATTTATTTACTTGGTTAATTAATAAAAATATTTAAATAAGTAATCAAATTTACAAAGAAATGTTATATGAAATGTTCATACAACAGTTTAATATTCATATAACATTAAATGTTGGGTGTTCCGCATTCTTCACCGTTCTCTTCCGCTTTTCTTTTCCTTTTGTTCATTTAAAAAATTGTTCTTTCAGGGACTCCAGTTGCAGCACTAGTCCTCGCAATAACTTTGTTAAAATCAATCAAAGGCTGTTTTGATTTTTTTTTCCTCTTCAAAAAATTTTTTCACATTCATTACTATGTTTATCGATTGAGAATTTCAAACCTCTCGCTTGGACATTTTTCAGGAGTGAAAAAAAAGCACAAGTTATCTCCACAAAATGACGAACTGTACTGTTGCGTTGATTAATTTCCTAGAAATGAGTCATTTAGATCCCTTCTAATCTCAGTCCACAGAAAAATCCACCCCCACTGTGCTTAATCCTTTCTCCCTACAGCACTTACCTTTCACCCCTATTTTTTCAAGTTCTCTGTCCCAACGCCTGAAAGGGACTGCCTAGCTGACTTAGACGCATAGTACACTTTACGCAACGGTAATGGAAGTTTAAAAAAAAAAAAACTCCATTAAAACAGATGTAATTTCATGGTAGCCGTTTCAGGATTTTCAGTCCGAATTTCGTATAAATTTGTAGATCATAGATTGGCAGTGAATTCAAATATTTCAAAAGCATGTCCCTGAGCCTAAAGGCCGTTTTAGACGTACAATTTTAGCAGGCAATCTGCACGACATCGGCGGGCCACAGCGTGATGGAAAGCACATTGCCTCTGCTGTTTTTTGTAAGATGCTAACGCCGCAGCAACTGTATCAATGAAAGCGCAGTGGAGATCTTAAATTTATTTACATATTTAAACAAATTGCTGTAAAAATAAAGAAACCAATTCGTGTAAAATAATACATAAATTTATTTTGACTTATCATACATGTCCCTAACATCTACAAAAAAGAAAAGAGACACCGTCAAATCTATTTCTCACCAGGCGCCAAATAGTGTTCCATCGGCGCTGAAAAAGAAATAGTTAAATCGCGAAAATGATTCTTGCGCGTTTTTCTAGATATTTCATAAACCTCTTTCTGATATTAATTCAAATAATAAATGACATTAAAGATATCATCTCATAACCAATTCATAATATAAAATTACCAGGAAAAAAGCGAGCTTTGAGTAGACTCGTGCACTGTGAAAATCACTTCCGAAAATCTATATAATAAATATATACAAATTTTAAGATTTAAGATATTTAAAAGTGAATAATACTACGACGCTGTAGGATTATTATTAATTATAAATTGTTGTTTCGGTTTAAGAACTAATGGCGCTTTTTTTGTTATGGCATATCTTATGGCTTTTTCCAAATTTTTAAAAACAAATAATTCTTATAAAATTTGCAGTTTTCGGTGCTGAAAATATTACTGTGCAATTTTACATGGATTTCTACGTGGGCAAGCAAAATTTCATATTTCTAAAGTCCTCCTAGCGAAAGAATGACTCTGACCTTGAACTACAACAATGATCTCTTAATCATTCCAGGACTGAAGTTTGTATAGAGAAACTATTCACAATCGCCAATCAGAAGCCAAGCACTTTCCCGCCATAAACACTGACATATACAATCGATTCAAATTCTACTATTGCGACATCTGGTGGCCACGGTCGTTCTTTGGTTTGCCCGATAGTAGCTACTGTACATTTTGAATAAAACCGTTCACAAAATGCTTTATTCAAAATCGGATCGAATAGGCATGGGGAGATTCCTTCGCTCGTCTAATTCTTTAAAAGATAGGATTTATTTAAATAAACATTAATTGAAATATTATCTGTTACTTTATGAAATTCACAGAACAGTATAATTCACAACTCTTGCATTGATATAAACCTGAGTTATCGCAAGGAAAAGAGTGTTCTGAATCACATCGCAACGCCTGGGATTTAAGAGCTGTGGGTGGGAGTGAAAGCTCAATGACGGAAACTCCATTAGGGGGAAAAAAAACGCGCAGAATAAACTTACTTTCACTTTAATTCACTTTTTTTCGGGGGGGGGGGGAAGCTGATGGTGTGACGGTAGTTGTTTTTTGTTTACCAGAAGCAAAACGTATTGCCCATTATTTAAATTGCACCAATATATCTTAAAACGCTACATTCTAAACGGAGGCTTAAACACCAACACAAAAGGCCCCAGGGAGGGAACGAGAAATGAATTATTAGTACATGCAGAGAGAGAGAGAGAGGAAAAAAAACAAAAAAACAACCACAGAGCATCACCATATTCGCAAGGATAATTACATTCACGCGAGAAACAGCTCATTTTATCAGACCAACCAATCGATATCCTAGAAAGATATAAATAGTTATTTTAAATTAAAAAAAAAAGAGAATAGAATAGAAGGAAATCAACTCAATTAAGTTAATGGAACCGATAGCTATTCTTCAGGGAATATTCCTCTTCTGAATAGGACTCGTCCGGAAGCCAACACTGCACTTGAGATTTATATGCTTAAAGACACCTTTTTCGTCGGTTTTTTTTTGTAACATTCGATATTCTAGTTCTTTCTTTTCTTTATAAGAATGGAAGAAGAAGTAGATTTCTTTGGATGCAATATAGGAAATTGTTAGATTCTAAAATAGCTCAAGTATTATGTGCTTTCACTATTCGTCAAGAAATAAAAACATTGATGCAAATAAATTAAGTTCACATATAGAAGAACTAAGAAAAAAACAGGAGATAGCAAAGCATATTCTTACTAAGTCTGTTTGTTTCCATTTTGACGATCGGTAAGAATCAACTTGTAATCCTCGCAGCGGTTCTTGAATCCTCTGGAAAATTATCATCGACTACTTTCGCCACTATTAATGCTTCCCGTTATGCAGGAAAGCAAATTGCCCGTTATGACTGAAAAAAAATGGCGGCCAATGTTTCACATTCAGAACTTCGTCAAGGAAAAGCCATCAACAGTCAATCCAGGGAGATTATTCTTAATGTTGATCGTTTTAAAAACAAAAGAATTTCAATTCGTTAAGGAAATTACTCGTCAACAAAACGATAGGTGATGAAAACCTATCGTTTTGTTGACGAGTAATTTCCTTAACGAATTGAAATTCTTTTGTTTTTAAAACGATCAACATTAAGAATAATCTCCCTGGATTGACTGTTGATGGCTTTTCCTTGACGAAGTTCTGAATGTGAAACATTGGCCGCCATTTTTTTTTCAGTCATGCCAAAATACAAGGACAGTATAATCGATGATATACGTTGCATTGTGGGGGAACTCAAGAACCTCTGCTATGATTATAATTGACTTGATTTCCAAGATTCTTTATTATGGACAAGCAAAGCGAAGTCCGTTCTCCATTCCCACCAAAATCAACATTTGCCTGAATTTTGTGATCCATTTTACTCAAAAACCCATTATTTTCTGTTTCCGATCCAAAACGGCAGATAGAAAAAAAAAAAAAAGGTGATACTATAGTCAATTCACTGTAAATCTGAAGACACGTGACAACTCCTTATATGGTAAACGATTGAGCATTAGTTGCTCCGCATACTTCCGTTTTGAACATGGTTCTAAATATGGCTGCTGCTGCTGCTGAACACACACCGTTGTTCTTTTGTGTAAACAAAACTTTGAAGGGTCAATCGAGAAGAATCGTATTGGAATGTTATTTTTTATTTCAAGTCGTCTATCTCTATCGTAAAAGGGCTGAAGCAGCATGTATTTCATCTCATTCAGTGTTCAATACTGTTAAGAAAACCAAAGCCTCGCTTAGTACTAAGCCTAGCCCATTGTTTGAAACGCCGTGCAAGAAAAGAGAGCAGCCGACATCAATAACAGAAATGGACGACTAAAAACAAACTTTTTATGAAATCGAAAATACGAAAATGAATAAATATATAAATATATTCTTTTATTGAAAAACTAACAAAAATAATAAAAAAAAAAAGCATTGTAGCGCGATGATGAATTTGATGTAAACACCGGAAGTAACTCACAAGGACAGTCCAGACAAGACCAAGCAATAACTCGATGGAAGAAGGGAAATGATAAAGATTGGTTAACTGAGATCACGTGTCTTCAGATATACAGTAAATGGCCTATAAATATCAGATGGAGGGTCGATAATTTCAGGATAGACTGGATACCATATCATCACTATATCATAGATTTTATAATTTTTTTTCCCCCTCTTAAAGACTTACATTTTAATTTTCATAAATTTCCAGATCTCATCGATTTTAATCAATTCTCCAATCCAACTTCTGATTTCTCTTGGATTAATTGCAATCCGAGGTATTCCAACCTTTCCCTGTTTCCTTCTCTAAATCAAGATTTCCTTGGATTCCAAATGGCTTTTAGGCAGAAATTTGCAAACCAAACTAATACCCAAAGGATAATTGAATTCTAATAAGGACCAAAAAAAAAAGATTAAGGATTGTAATGGGAAAAGAAATATCAGCAAAAAGATCAAAGAAAAGAAGAAAGTAAATATAAAGAAAAGGCATTATCGATTCTTTAAATGTAAAAGGAATAGGAAGGAGAGGAGAAGATCGGAAGAAAAGATGAATGGACGAGTAATGACTTTTATAAAGAAACTATCTCTTGCTTAAAGTAGATCCGGACAATTTTCAGAAAATATTAAGAAAAAAAAAAAACATTTCAATTGGGATTTTTTAATTTTTTTTTAGACGTTTAAATCGAAAGATCAAGAATAAAAAAACTTAATAAATAAATAAATAAATAAATAAATACTAGAAATATGAAAGCTTAAAAGTAAATTAAGATATTACAAAAAAAAATTATAATTCAACTAATTTATTATATCACAAAACATCACAAACTTCTCTTCCCAAACCTCTCTGTAATCAACAATATTTCAAAGGTCTCATCGACCTTTTTATGTTCTTCAGGTTTTACATAAAAATATATAAACAAATATATAAATCATATTCGGGATTTGTTCTTTTAGTTGGGAAAAGATTAAATGGTTTCTTTTCCCATTTTGTTTGTATGTTTTTATGTAAAACCTGAAGAAGAAAGTCGATGAGACCTTTGAAATATTGTTGATAACGGAGAGGTTTGTGAAGAAAAGTTTGTAATGTTTTGGGATATAATAAATTAAGATATTATAAAAACCTAAGTACGGAAACTCAGGATACTGATCGAAATATCCGGGTTTTTTCGTTAAATAAGAACCTTACTATTAGCAACGTTAAATTTAAATAATCCAGATTTTTTTATTATATATTTTTTTAAATGCTCCCTTATGGTTCATATTTTTATTTTTATTTAATATTATTTCTAAAATTCATTGATAAATAAATATAAAATTTATTATCAACCGCTTTTTCGACACAAATTCAAGGGTGAACAAGTTAAAAACTATAAAAAATAAAATATAAAAATTCTCCTATTGACGTTTCGAAACCTCGCAGGGGCAGGTTTCATCTTCATATAAAATTAACAACATTTTAAAAATCCATATGCTACGACCTACCTTACCCCCCACCTTGAATTTGTGTCGAAAAAGCGGTTGATAATGCATTTTATTACGACACGTTAAAACTTTTATTATAAATATAAAATTTATTTTTTATTTTATTTAATTATTTATTAAAATTTTTTATTGCAATGTTTTAAAGGCTTTCTTTAATATAAAAAAAAGATAATTTCCCGTTATCCGAACGGCACCACGACTGCTACTACTAGCATGTGGGCCGCATCCGTTCCATTTGAAGTCATTTTCTTTCAAACATTCAAATATTTTTGACATGTTCTCTTCTGTAATCAGCGCTAATGCAAAACAATGGCCTCATGAAATAAATAAATACCGGTAACTTTCTTTCTCATTGAGTTAAAAAAAAAATCAAATTGTTTTGTGATAATTCCTAACGTTGCAAGCAGTTACGAATGTCGTACGTGTAACATTAAAGAAAAGAAAAAACACAAACTGAATATAATTTTGTGGTAAAGCGTAAAGGCGACCATCATAATAACAATATTTAAAAATAATACTAAAAAAAAAAGGAAGTACATTAACATAAGGAAAAATAAAAAAGAAGTTAGGAAAATAATAAGAAAAAAAACAAAACAAAACACGCGGACATTGAGGAAAAAACAAAATAAAACAGATATACGGATTCGAACCGACAACCGACTCAGCATATGAGTCCAAGACCTTACTCATCAAGCTATAACTGGCAACTGAAATGAAATGCATTTAGTATTTTATTTACGCTTGAAATGAAATGGTTGAATTTTTAAAATCTTAGCTAATAACGGAAATCCAATGAAAACAATGCCAAATATCTCGAACATTGGGGGGCGTTGGCCCTTAAAAATACCCTATTCTTACGCTGTTTGGGCCTCTGAATACGATGGTGAAATCCGTTTATCGATCCGATTTTCCGTTCGGGATTTGCTAAGGGATATTATGACAAAAATGTCAAATATCTCGAAGGGGGGAGGGGGGCTGAAAAATACCCTATTCCTACGATGTTTGGGTGTAGAACACAATGGTGATGTCCGTTTGCCGATTCGACCTTCCGTTCGGGAGTTGTTAAGGGTGGATAGACATGAACGGACTGACAGAACAAACGCAATAGCTACCGATTTTGGTTGCTATCTCAATTGCTCCCAATAGATCGCTAAAAATAAATAAATAAATAAATAAAAGGAAATGTTCAATGTAACCTTTAGTTGACACATGAACTAAAAAAAAGAAAAGTGTCTGTGGCCATTTAATTTATAGGGCAGTGAATTGGGTGAATGAGAAGACCCAGGGGACCCTTCTTATCTTGGAAGGAGACGTCACTGAGCTGCAATTGGCAGAAGACGAGGACGGTGAGTGAAGAAGATCAAAGAAAAGAGGAGATAATGAAGAAGGATCGAAGAGATCAAACAGCATCCTTTAGCGAAGGACAGACAAGAAGAGAGGACAATTCATGTCTGAGAATATAACGTTCCTGCACCACTTTAACGTCAGAAGAAAAAACTTACGCAAATTATTTTAGTTGGTGTGTATTCGTCGACATCTGCTGTTAGACAACCTGAAGGTTTTTTTTTTCCTTCACTGAACAAGTAAAGGGAGATTATTGTTGATGTTTGGCAAATAATCTTCAGTTGTTGTGGTAGTGCAACGCAGAAGGTAACAAATGCGTATTATTATCTTCATCCCAATCTAAGTTTTGCGAAGTACTTAGTTTAGCCATAAATGCAAATGTATGTAATGATCGTCAGGAATCCAGTGAAAGTCTTTAAGTCTTTAAATCAGTGCTTCAATAGTATTAATGATTATCCCGCGAGAATAATCATTTAGATTCATCAAGAGGCTTTTAAGGTGAATATACCAGAAATAAGTCATCCAGTCGGAAACCACTGATGGAACATTCAGTGTTCGAGAGCGACAACGCAGATAAACAACGCATTGGCCAAGCCTAGGGAACGTTTACGTTTTACAGGGAATTTCTTCCTGAATTTAAATAAGAAAGAAGGCGATGATGTTTAGTGTAGAGTTATGAACTCACGAACTGTTGCAGAATAATTCTGTCATGTTTGTTCCAAGAATACTACAGATGATTTTACCAGTTTAGTAATACAATTTTAACTTAGTTATTAGTTACATTCAAAATCATTATAAATATTAGTTATTAGTTAAATTCGTTATTAATCAGATGCTCTACTTATTTAATTAGGCTTAATTCATTAATTCCCGTAAACTTGACATTGGATTGCAAAAATATTGTAACAGTTTATAATTAAATAGTTTTAGAAATCATTTATTTGTCAAGAGACACAATGAACACGCACAAACTACGCAAAGGATTCGCACCCCCGAGCTGTCATCGTGAAGAGACTGGGACGGACCGTTTCGCCCTTACTAGGGCTCATCAGCCAGACAAACTCTACCGATAACAAGCTCAGAAGATGCGAAAGGTTAACCATCCCGGCTCTTGCTCCCAAGAGCGGGACTTTTCCCCAAAAAAACTCCAAAACAAAAAATAATAAAATTAAAAAATATACAATATTTCCGTGGCCTGCAACTCGCAAAGCAGAAAAAGAATTTAATAGCAGCATTAAATAAGAACTACGCCGTAAATAGAAATTATTAAACGTTCTTTAACGTGCGGAGTGAACTAATCAAGAAACACAATGAACACGCACACATTACGCAGTGCGAATCCTTTCCTAATGTGTTCATTGTGTTTCTTGATTAGTTCACTCCGCACGTTAAAGAACGTTTAACGTGTCTCATCTTTTTCGGGAAACGTAAAAATACAGTATGTCTATTTTCGTAAGGGGAATAAACAGAACTAATTCTGTCAAATGATGATGCCCAACGAGTGTGAAACAATTGGATTATTTACGATAGGGTGATATTTATGAATCCAAAGTTTGATATTATAAAGAAATATGCGACTAAAAGATACCTTCCACATTTTAGAAATAAAATTCGGAAATTAAAAGTATGTTATGTTAAAAAAAAATTACAAGTGCAATTCTCTATTCTTTAAATACTGATAGTTAAACTTCAATCGTTATTTTAAACCTTATTTGATTACATTAATTTTCATACATTTTTGTTTAAGTTAAATAAATAAATAAAACATCTAACTTATACAAAACTTATCTGTATGCCAACTTTTTATTTCTATTTTTTCTTAAATGAAAAAGTGTAATTT
The DNA here is from genome assembly GCA_023159025.1 of Thereuonema tuberculata. NCBI lineage: Eukaryota > Metazoa > Arthropoda > Chilopoda > Scutigeromorpha > Scutigeridae > Thereuonema > Thereuonema tuberculata. The sequence goes on from JAFIDM010000006.1 coordinate 37,710,173, forward strand.
TCCCTTTTTCAAATAAGGTTATTTTAAACATTACTTAAATAAACTGATTTTCTTACAGTTTTGTATAAGTCAGATTTTTATTTATTTATTTATTTTTTTAAATAATTAACCTTCTTTTATTATAAGTAATTCTTATAAAACCTCAATAAAATAATACAGATCCTTTTCATTTTCTCAATTCATTAGCTCTTCAATAATAAAAAAAAATAAAAAAAAAATGTTCCTAATCTACATTTTATCCTAGAGAGATACTGTGACGTGAGATCGAGGCTAATGATATGACGTAATCAGGATAAAATCCTCATTAATACAATTGTAAACAGTGAGATTCTATTTCTTATATTTCTTTTCATTTGTAAACCCGCATGTATTTTACATTACTCCGTTTCATTCTAAGCTATTTTTATAATATCGCGTTAGGCTTTTCGGCAGATCAAGTTCCACAGAAATGACCGGAAAAAAAAAAAAAAAAACCAACGAAAAACAAGAAAACTTCGTTTAAACTGACTACAAAATGGAAGAAAGAAAAGTAATTATTTCAACTCAGTTAATTTCTTTGAGATGAAGCAATTTTAAGACCTTTTAGCCAAAAGCAGTGACTGCGCTCCGTCGACAGCTGCTCTGACGTCACTGTTTGGAGCGAATCCATCGGCAACTGACCAATGGGAGGAGTTCTTGGTAAAGGCTCTAATTAGCCTCTGAAATCGGCAAATTGTCTTTATGCCAAAATTGCCAGTGGATCGGATTGAGATGTGTTTACAATGAAGTCCCGCTGTGTATTCATTCCACCAGATAAACGATAGCCTTGAACAGTTCAAATGAAAATTATTAAAATCGGAAAGAAATGACTTTGAACGGGGGAAAAAAAAATATGAAGATCACAACAAACAACTTCATCAAATCTCCATGTTCTATCCATTTTCTTTTTAAATTTTACTAAGTAATTTGCAAAATTTAAGGTACCTTTTTTCAACTGTCGAGAAAAACTTCAGGAAAGCTGAATATTGAATGCGATATTGTTACAACGGAAGTGTGATAATGAAGCCTCATTATGTACTTTAATCAAATTACGAAACTGCAGCCCTTAAAGAATAATTTTTCGTTCGTACAGTCCGACTACGATATCTTGACGATTGGAAAGATTCCAGAGCCCCATGACGTCAGCACTAGCCTCACTCTGAGGTTCCGAAGAATGTTAGTTACAGCTATAAAACAAACAAATCAATAAGTTTTAATGATGTTTAAAGGAAATGCTATATTATTAGTTATTGGTTGACTGCTTTCAATATAAGATTTAACTATTACATTTGAGTTATGTATTTCTTTTAAATATTATGTATTTTTAAAGCCCTGTGCTTTGAGGCACGCTTGTTTGTGATTGGCTGAAAAATAGATACGTCATAATCACGTGGGGTTCCTTCCAGTCGTCAAGATATCGTGGTCGGACTGTATTTACAGTGCGGAACTAATTTTAAATTTTCTGACTATTTAATAAATTAAATAGAATTTTTGTTCGAATAATAATTGAGAAAAATTTAATTTTGAATTGACTTGACTTAAAATGAAATTAAAAAAAAAACCCGTTAGGTCTACTGATGTAATAGAGTGGCGTTGGTAGGGATTACAGTGACTTATAACTAAGTTATAAGGGATTAGGGTTTAACTCCCTCCACCCTGGAAATGAAGAAATCTAGGATTTTGGTCCAATTTGTGTTTGAAAGTTAATCGGTTTATCTCCATCAGGGAAAGGACAGGATGTTTTCTTTTTGGTACAACATAACCCATACCATTACAAAATCCAGGGTATGCCTTTGATTAGATCTATTTATAAAATCATTAGGTCTATTTATAAAATATTTATAAAAGCAGTATCATACGCTTTTAATTAATTAAAAATATGTTTTCTGCCGAAATGAAAGAAATATTACAGGAAATCAGAGAAAGAATTAGATATTCATTTTGGGGATTAAATTAAGAATAAGAAAAAATAATAATTCTTTATTATTATAAGGAATAACTTTAAAAGTAGTTAAATATTGTAAAATTATTAGAAAAATATAATAAAGCATTTGTAATTTAGGATTTTAATAGCTTATTTTCCTAAAAAAAAAAAAAAAAAAAAAAAAACCTGGAAGAAGCACCTCAACTTAAGAACCACTGATCTAAATAAACAGTAACACAATCAGTTACAAAATAACTACAGATACTTATCATAGTATCAGAAAACTGTTAATTACTTATTATTACTAATTATTTGCTATATTCTATTAATTTTTTTAATTTTTTTATTTACTATTTTTTTTTCAACTTTACTTTTTTTTCGTATTTTGATAAAAACTTTAGCGAACCAAAAAATAATTCCCGGAAGTAACGGATGATGGCTTTTATTTGGCAACAGAGAAAAATATGTTTTTCAGATATTTTTATCCCCAACAGACCTTATCCGAACGGAGACGACTTCCGATATATTTTATTTTTATTTTGATCTTATTATTAAGGGGTGAAGTAACTAAATGAAAATGAAATCTGAATTTGAAATTTCAATATCTTCAATTTAAAACAGTTACATTTTATTTAATGTAGTCATTTCTTTTTTAATATATAAATAATCAATACTTCACGAGATTTACTTTTAATGAAATTAAAACTGAGTCAACAACAAATTTAATTAAGTGTAAAATAAAAATTGCTATTTGTAATTTCCTATAAATTAAACGTTTCCTAAATTAAAAACAAAAGCAATGAAATTACATCCAATTCAAACTAAAATGTTATTATGAAAAGTTAATTAACTATTAACAATTATTAAATATTTTGTTTTCCAATATCAGTAATAAGTTTCGTCGTATCCTATTAGCATTTAAATGAGAAAGTTAGAATTTCTTAGTAAAGTTACCAAGAAGATAATAAATTTCATTAAATAAAATAATAATTGTTACTAATCAACATTATCTTTTCTTATCT